>PVLA01002926.1:0-239101 GCA_004027455.1 Hydrochoerus hydrochaeris | reverse complement strand
GCGGGGGCAGGGTGAAGAGAGAGAGACAGAGGCAAGTTGAAGTTTTCCAATCAAACCTCGTTTATTGAGGAAGTGTCCCTGGCTTATAAAGAAGCGGGGGCAGGAAGTTACGGATGGGTCACTGTCATTTCCTGGGTGGGGCGAAAGGATCCTGGGAAATGTAGGCCGACGCACTGGATGCCCACAGGAGGGAGAGATGAAGCGGCAGCCATGAAGCTATCATGCTGCTCCCTACAACCAGCAAGGAAAATGTGGGACATGGCCTCCAGAGTGGTCTTCCACAGTCAGCAGTTGGTGAGTGACCTCGCTCGGTACAGTGCCCAAAGCCATAACCGCAGATTGAGAGCTGGTTGGGACCCATTGTAGGGAAGGACTATGTGTTTGGACCTGGGTCCCTCAGCATGCCTTACCTGCTTCACGCTGCCTAGTTCCCAGAGTGGATGAGGGAAGGAGGGGAGGCTACTAGGAGTTGGCCAACAGAGTTGGGAGAGTCCTGCTGAGAGACAGGGGCTGGTGATCACAGGCCAGATCCTGTGGTCAGAGGCTGGGTTCTTCCTGAGTTACAGGATGGGAAGTGCACCTTGGTACAGATCTCCACACCCGGCACCATCCTAGGGAGGACCGTACCTCACACTTCCAATATGAACAGACACATTCTCACTTGAGCTCTGCTCCTTAACCCCAGGCTGAGGAAGAGTCATGCTTCCAAAACAATACAAAAATTTATTTTATTATTCTTTGTTTTTACTTTTGAAAAAATTCTTTGCCATGTTCCTCCTTTTGTGCACCCCCCCCCACACCTTTATTCCACTATTTTATATCTTTTTCTTCTATGAGTAAGTCTGTGTATGTATCCTTACCTTCCTCTTCTCTTTATCCTACCAATAGTTTATAGTAAGCGATTCTCTCTTGCCCCTTTTATCCCTCCTACTTTGATCTGTATCTTTTCACCTGAATTCTCATGTATTATTCATTCTCAATTTTTCTTATCTTTCCTCTCCCCTTTTTCATTTGTCTCTTGTTATGGCTTTTGTCTAAATGTCTTCCCAAAGCCTGATGTAGTCACAGTGGGGCTTTTTAGAGGTGGCTGGCTCTAGAGTGTGTGATGCTGTGATTGGTTCATGGTGCAGTGCTAGGTTCAAGGGCATGAGGATGAAGGGTGTGAGTGCTCCCCACCCTGAGTAGACTACAACTAAACTACAAGGGGTAGAAAGAGCTGGGATTGTCCCTGGCATGCTTTGCTACCTTCTGCCTGCCATGAGCTGTTTTTCCTCTGCCATACCATTCTGCCTTGGAACCAGCTGACTACAAACAGTGAGCTAAATAAACCTTTCTCCCTTTAACTTTGGGTGTCAGGTATTTTTTTGTTATTTTTTCTCTAATATTTATGTCAGTCATAGAACTTTTTCCCATCCCCATTTCTCACTACCAATTTTGTACCCAGTTTTCCCTGTTATTTTTTATTTTTTTATTTTTGGTGCCAAGGATTGAATTCATGATCTTGCGCTTGCCAGGCAGGCACTTATGCCACTGAGCTAAATCACCACTCCCTGGCCCCGCTATCCTCTTCTAATCATATAATAAATGCTTACTATCATTAGCGTCTTTTGCCATCCTCTTGTTTCCTCCTTCCCATACCACAATGCAGAAAACTTTTTTAAAAAAATTTTTTCTTCTTTTTTCTCTTCTCTTTCCCACTCCTTGGGCTTTGATAACTGATTCTATGAAATTGCTCTTGAATGCTCTTTTTCACCATGTGAGGAGATGGTGTCATTGCATTTGGTGCACACTGATTGTGGATCAAGACTTGGGTTATTATGATGCTTACACCATAAGTGTGTGTTTCTTCTCTATGCTAAAGAAAATGCAAAACAGGGTCTCATGGTATGTTACTTCTCAACTAGCACTGATAGATTCTGTTGTAATGGATTAGCCTATTACTACTATAGTTGATTTGATTGCATAGGAATAATTCTGACTCAGTGGACAAATCAGTGCCAGGGAACCTGTCTGCCAAATCCACCAGGAAAAGGGATAGCAAGAATTCCTAAGCCAAGAACTCAAGCTGGGTCAGATGCTGCAAGGGTGCATGCAAGATATAACCTCTCTTTCTCTCTCTCTCTCTCTCTCTCTCTCTCTCTCTATATATATATATATATATATATATATATATATGTGTGTGTGTGTGTGTGTGTGTGTTTATACACATAGGAGAATGGAGAAACAAGGCAATAAGAGATCTATGGCTCCCCCCAATTCCATCAAGGCAGAAAAAGGGGTCACAAAATGAGAGGAAAACAAATACCAGGTAGCAGAAATTATGAAAATTTCATTTAAAGGATAAATTTCATTTAAGGGATAAAGTTCAAAGAAGAAATGAACCAAAATTTTTCAGCAATTTCACTCAACTCACCCATGGTGAATTTTGGGGAAATAGAAAAAACTAGACAGCTAACCAAAAGAGTTCAAAATTTGAATGTCAGATTTAACAAGGATATGGAATCCTTAAAAAAAGATTTTAGACAGGAACACCTGAAGTAAAGAATGTATAGAATTCATACATGGCATAAATGATCAATGTGAAGACAGAGTGTGATACTGAGGACAAAACAGTGAATTAGGATAAAGAACTCAAAGAAACTAAAAAGAAAATAAGAGAGCAATAGAAAACTGCAGCAGCTAGAAAAACACAACAAGACTAATCTAAGGCTAGTCAAAGTTAGAGGAAAAACTAGAGGACCAGCAGTATAGCTCAGTGGCACCTGCCTGGCAGGTTCCTGGTACAAAAACAAAACAGAACAAAAACAAAGACCAAAAGATAGCACAGATGCTAACATGTTTACAGAAATCATTGAAGAAAATTTCTCAAATTAAAAAGAGTCTAAAATACAAGTAGGTCATGTCTTTAGAACACCACACAGGTAGGATTAAAAAAGAAGCCCATCAAGCCATATCCTTATTAAACTGCCAGATAATCGAGGTGGGGGGAGAGACCAGAACTTTAAAGGTAGCCTGGAAAAAAATCATATATAAAGGTAAACCAATTAGGTTCACAGCAGACTTCTCAACACACACCCTAAAGACCAGAAGAGTTTTGAGTGAAGTATTTCAGGCTCTAGAGACCAAATAATTTCCACAATTCCCAACCCAAATTGCCCATCAAAGCTGTTCTTCAAAATAGATGAAGTAGTAAGGTATTTTCATGAAGAAGACCAACTCAGAAGATATATGAATGCTAAACCAGCTCTAAAGAAAATATTCAAGAATATTCTCAACAGAAATAATGAACTGAACACAGCTAAAAACACAGAGGAAACTAATGAGGTCAATGGGTAAACAGCTACAAAAAAAATAAGAAAAAAAACCCAGATAACATGCCTACAGATAAAAAAGGCAATGATAGTAAAAAACCACCATATCCCAGTAATATTTCTCAATGTTAAAGGCCTCAACTCTCCAATTAAAAGACACAGTCTTGCAGGATGGATTAAAAAACAGACTCCAACAATCTGTTGCATTCCAGAAACTCACCTAATCCAAAAAGACAATCCTAGACTAAAAATTAAAGGATAGAAAACAACATAAGCCAGGATTCAGAAAACAAATAGGGGTAGCAATTCTAATATCAGATATAGTAAACCTCAAGTTAAAACTGAGTAGAAGAGATAAAGAAGGTCACTAAGCACTAGTTAAGGGAATAATCCAACAAGAAGAGAGAATATTAACCGAGCTTGGTGGCACATGCCTATAATCCCAGCATTTGCAAAGCTGAGGCAAGAGGATTACTGAAAATTTCAGATGAGCCTGGTCTAAAAAGTGAGCAGGCCAGGCCAGTCTGAATGGCATAGGAAGATCCTGTCTCTAAAAGACAAAAAAAAAAAAAAAAAAAGAGGAAGAGAGAGAGAGAACATTGATAAACATATGCACCGCATACTGGAGCACCTATCTTCATAAAGCAAAACTGCTGAAATAAAAGATCAAGCACTAACATAATCATAATAGAGGATTTTAACACACCATTTTACAAAAGAGATATATCAAGTAAACAAAAAAATCAATAAAGAAATTTCAGAGCTGAATCACACCCTTGAACACAGGGATTTAATAAATATCTATAGAGTACTCCACCCCTCTACAACAGAGTATGCCTTCTTTTCAGCAGCATATGGTACTTTTTCAAATAGATCATATACTACTCCTCAAAGCCTGCTTCAGAAAAAAAGAATAGAAATTACCCTATGCATACTATCAGATCACTGTGCAATAAAAATAGAGATCAACAAAAGAAATTTTAGAAAAGGCAAAACTTCCTGAAAAATTAACAGTATACTCCTAAACAACCAATGGATCACAAAAGAAATCAAAGAAATTTAAAATTTTTTGGAAGTTAATGACAATGGTGGTACAACTTGTCAGAACCTCTGATGCATTCTGGGTGTGATAGCACATGAGGATTACCATACATTTGTACCAGCCTGTGGTACAGTGATTCATTATAATCTATACTCACATTTGGAAAACAGAGCAAGATGAAATAACCGATGTTATGAGAAATTTTAAGATTGAGAAACAAGATCAATTGACCCTAAACTGAAATTAAGGGAGGAAATTATAAAGATGAGAGCAGAAATTCATGAAATTGAGGCTAAAAAAAGTAAATAAAAATCAATGAATTGAAGACCTTGTTCTTTGAAAGAAACAGATAAAATATATAAGCCCTACAATGGTTGGTACATTGTGTCACCTTGAGAAGTTTAACTAATGACTTAGCAGGGGGCCAGGTCCTTACTTTGTAAACATCCCGAGCCTCTGCAAGAGGAGGGCATGGAGATGGTGGGGGTGTAAAGGACCCATCCCAGGGAGGGTAGCCTGCTTATAATATAAGGGAGGAAAAGAGGCTTGCTCCCCCACCTCTTCTTGGTCTTGTTGCCTTTGCTGTCTTCTGCTGCCCCTCACCGTGGCACCCTGCCTCAGAGCCAGCTGAGTACTGACAGAAATCTCCACAAACTGTGAGATGAACAAACCTTACTTTCCTTAATTTTGGGCATCAGGTACTTTGTCCCAGCAATGAGAGAAAACTAAGACCACCCCTACTCAGACTTACCAAGAGAAAGAGAAAAAAGCCTCACATCAATGTGGTTAGAAATGAAAAATGTGAAATTCCAACAGACAATGTGGAAATCCAGATTGAAAAATTATATTCCAAGAAATTACCAAATATTGAAGCAATGGAAAGATTTCTAGATACAATCAAAAACTAATCCAAGAAGACATAAATATTCTTTAAAAACCCAATATCAAGCAATGAAATTGACACAGTAATATAAAGAATCTACCAACATAAAGAAACTCAATACCTGATGGATTCACTTCTGAAATCTACAACAATTTTAATGATGTTATTTATATCACCAATAGTCTTCAAGATCTTCAAAGAGATTGAAAGGTATGCAGTACTCCCAGACTTATTTATGGATCCCAATATCACCCTGATCCCCAAACCAGATAAGGACCCAAGTAAAAAAGAAAACTATAAGTCAATCTCCTTAATGAACATAGATGCAAAAAATTCTGACAAAATATTAGCAAATAAAATCCAGCACATTATCTCTATGATCAATTAAGGTTCATCCCAGAGATACAAGGATGGTTCAACATATGGAAGCCAATAAATGTAATATATCATATAAATAGAAGCATGGTCAAAAACCTTGTTAGCATATCAACAGATGGAGAAAAGGCTTTTGAAAAAATGCAACACCACTTCATGATAAAAACTCTGAAGAAACAAGCATGGAAGGATCCATACATGAATATGATAAAGGCTATTTATGACATATCCACAGCCAGCATCGTACTAAATGAAGAAAAATTAAAACCTTTTCCCCATAAAATCAGGAACAAGACAAGGATGTTGACTATCACAACTTCTATTCAACATAATACTTGAAACATTCGCCAGAGAAATCAGGCAAGAAAAAGAAATGAAAGTGATACATATAGGAAAGAAAGAATTCAAATTATCATTATTTGCAGATGACATTATTCTCTACATAGAAGTCTCAAAGAATGCCACCAAAAACTCTTAACAACTAACCTCAGCAATGTAGCAGGCTACAAGATCAGCACACAAAAACCATTAACATTTGTGTACCCCAACAATGAATGAGATGAAAAGGAAATAATGAAAATAATATCACTCACATTGAGTGTCAGAAAAATGAAATACCTGGGAATTAATGAGAGAAGTAACCAAAGAAGTAAAAGACCTCCACAAATAAAGTTACAGAACTCTGGAAAAGGAAATTGAAGAGAACATCAGAAAATAGAAAGATGTCCCCTGCCATCAATAGGCAGAATTGATATTGTTGAAATGGCCATTCTTTCAAAACTGTTATACAGATTCAGTGCATTCCCAACCAAAGTACCAACAGTATACTTTCTATATCTAGAAAAAGCAATCTTAAAATTCGTATGTAACCAGAGGAGACCTGGAGTAGCTAACGCAATTTTTATCAACAAGAGCAAAACAACAGCATAGCAATACCTGACCTCAAGCTATTACAAAGCAATAGTGAAAAACAGGTATGGTGCTGGAGCAGAAACAGATACATGGATCAATGGAACAAAACAGGATTCAGAAACTTTCGCAGACACACTCAGCTACTTTATCTGTGTCAAAGTGACAAAAGCATGTGCTGTTAAGAAAGATGGCCTATTCAACAAGTGATGCAGGGAAAACTGGTTATTCATATGCAGAAGATTTAAAATGGACTCTTACCTCTCAACATACACTAAATTAAAATCAAAATGGATTAAAGACCTAAACATTAAAACAGAAACATTAAACCTACTGGAAGATAAAGTAGGTAAGCAAAAGGATTTTCTAAATAGAACGGCAACTGCACAAGAAATAGCTGCGAGAATCAACAAGTGGGATGATATCACATTAAAAGCTTCTGTACAGCAAAAGAATCTATTAGTAAAGTGAAGAGACAACCTACAGAAAGGCAAAATTTTTTAGCCAGCTATTCCTCAGGCAGAGGACTAATATGTAGAATACACAAAGAACTAAAAAATATTTAACCATGTAAAATTAAAGATCTTGTAGACAAATGGGCAAGAAAAATGAACACTTTATAGGGGAAGAAATACAAATGGTTAATAACTACATGAAAAAATGCTCCACATCTCTGGTCATTAGGGAAATGCAAATTAGAACAACACTAAGATTCTTACTGCAGAAAGAATGGGAATCATTAAGAAATCAAACAATAAAAGCTAATGAGGCTGTGGTGAAGAGGAAATCCTCCTTCACTGTTGGTGGGAACATAGGCTAGTGCAACTATTATGGAAATCAGTGTGGAGATTTCTCAAAGAACTAAAATTAGAAATTGCCTATGACTCAGCAATCCCTCTGCTAGGTATCTTCCCCAAAGAGCTTACAACTTCATTCTACAGTGATACATGCATGCCTATGTTTATAGCAGCACAATTCATAATCACTGAATTCTGGAAACAGCCTGTATACCCACCAACAGATGATTCAATAAAGAAATTGTGGTATCTACAAATAATGGAATACTACTCTGCTATAATGACATATTTGCTACATTTGTAGGAAATAAACCGCACACAAGCTTAAATTCCATATGGTACTTTCACATGAATGAGGGAAAGTACAAACAGAGAATAATGAAGGATGCATAGAAGGGGGCCAGGAGAAAAATCTCTTGCAACATGGAAGTGATCCAAGAGAAAAAGCTCAGGGTATATGGAGGAGATGAAGGGGAAGAAAACAGAATAAACCATGTATAGAAACCTAGTAACCTCAGTGGGTGTAAACATTATATACCATAACATGAGCTACAATTAATATTAAGAATGAAAAATGGGATAGGGAAATGGAGAGGAAATGGGGAGAGGGAGGGAAAGAGAATGGGATTTAAAAAAAAAAGCTAGTTTGTACATGTAGCCACTGCAAAATGATTGTAAACTGTGTCAAATGCAAACATACTAACAAAATATGATTTAAAAATTACTGGATTTAGCTAAAAGTCAGGTATAAGCAGTAATGAAAGTTCCACTGACATTTCAAACTAATGCTTAGACAATTATCAATCTTTGATACTATGTATCTGTCCTACCCTATGTCCCCTAAATCTTGATGGTCAAACTGTGTCCTGTTTCTGACTTAAATGATCAGTCAATGTACTGGGTGTTTAGTGTGTCCCACCCATTCTGGGGATACCATGGCAGATACAGAGAGGTGGAGGCCTGTTTCCTTTGATTTTGAGCAGAGTGCATCACTTCCAGAAATAAAGATTACACCCTCCAGCTCCACCTTATAATTCTGTTACCAGATTGAAACTGTGAAAATGGTCCTGACTTAGAAGGGGGCTTTGTTTTTGTTTTGCCCTTCTGCTTTGTTTTCTTCCTTCTGCAAGGACTGAAGGCTGGAGCTCCGGCCCTGTGGGACTGATAGTGGAGCAGACAGAGAGACAGAAAGTTTCCTGAGGGCATCTCAAGTTGTCATGCTCATCTTAGGTTATCTGTTGCCACATTCTTTTACCCAAGAAAGGAACAGATGCTTTTCTTGGCTTAGCCACTTTTGCTTGGTGTTTGCTGTTAGATGTAGCCAAACTGATTGCACTGTGCAGCTGATCTAGTTAGAGTCTTGTTCACAAGACCAATTTTACCTGTACGTGACAGTAGTGCTGTGTTAAAATCTCGCTGCCCTGTGTATTGTCACGCACAACTGCTTTTTTGCTTCTCCTTCAGTGGCACCTCTCAGGAAAGCTGAGGAGGGTGTTCTGTTTCACGTTTGCCTATTGAGATCTTATCCAGCATGTTCTTCCTACCACCCTCATTTTCTTCTGGTTTTTCCATCAGAATTTACAAAGTTAGGAGCCGGTCTTAGTCTGCCAGAGAGAGAGGTCAGGACTGAGAGAACAAAGGTGAACAGTAGCAAGGAACCTGGCAGCAGAGCTCAGTCCGGCCTCAGCAGTCCATGGCTCGCTCTCCTCTTTGTTTGCTGTTGAGGGAGAAGTGGTGCTCATCCCTGGATTCTTTGTTCTATCCCTTCTCTGTCACTCATTCCTCTGTGAATCAATCTCCTTGGCCAAAAGTTCCTAAAAATCTCAAGAATGAACATCTACATCCATCACACACATGCCGTCTCTATATCAGGTGAGCATCTTCCTGAGGGGAAAATTATTCCAGTATGGAATACGACAAACAAGAAACACAGTGAACGCAGGCTGAGGCAGCAGAGATCTTTGGGTGCACACTGTCCTTAGATATCTTTGTTCCCAGTTTCAAGGGAGACTTTACGTACTCCTTTTGGTTTGGGACACATTAGGTGATAAGAATACTCAGTTTTGCTACTGAAGAACAGTAGCTGTGAGTTTTAGTCCACATCATATGTCAGCAGCACAGATGTGAGATCTACTTATCTGTCCATGAACTCCTCATCTTTGAAATCTTTTGTATGGTATACTATTTTAAAATTTCTCTCCAAATTTTGCAGTTTATCATTAAGTATGAATTATTAGTTACACGCAGTCACAGTTCTTTTGAAGGCTAGTCTTTTGAAGGCTAGTTTGGGAATGATACAGAGTTGCTTTAAGAACAGTATACTAGGGCCATGGATTTAGCTCAGCGGCATAAACACCTGCCTTGCAAGTGTGTAGTCATGAGTTTGATCCCCAGTACCAAAAAAGAAAAACAATGCTACACTAGGTAACTAGTTTCTTCATTGCCTCCTGTTGAGCTCATGTACTCACCAGAGTTCTCAATTAAGCAGATTTGGGATCTGAAAGCTTACAAACTATGGTCTTGCCTTTTATTTTATTTATTATTGAAGTTGTTGTTTTGTTTTGCTTTGGTTAACACCATGTCTCCCTACATAGTTTGGGCAGACCTTGAACTCACTCACTATGTAGCCCAGGCTGGTCTCGAACTCATGATGATCCTCTTGCCTCAGCTTTGCAAGCTTTGTGACTATAGATGTGCATCACCATACAATTCTAAAATCCTTATTTAAATTTTAGTATTTGTGCAACTTGTAACAATTTTCAGACATTTGGCTCTTTAGACTTCTGGAGTGATTAAAAAATACCAAGGAGTTTCTAGCGTCTTGGTACTTATATACTCTTTTTTCTTTACCTCCTTTCCTCTCCTTTATTTTGCTTCTGATGAAATTGCCAGTCTATTTCAGTTTTCTTCACTGTGTAACATTCATAAAATAAAGAGCCACGTCTGTCATGTTTGTTGCTATATTGTATCTCCAGTGCCAACCATGGTGTCCTGCATGTGAATATTTCAAATAATTTATTAAAGAGATACAAATAAAGATGCTCTGCCAGAGCCATGGAATATAGGGAGAACCAGCCTAAGTTTTAGATCTGGGTTCTAATGTTTTTCTAATTGCATTAAGTTGTTTAACAAATGGTCATCTATCTTTTTCTTTTTTGAAATGAGAAAAATACCTATTTTATAAAGACCATAAAAATATAACAGAATAGTTTACTAAAATTCCTGTTATGGCTGGGGATTTAGCTAAGGGGCTCAAGCTGGTAAGCGTGAATTCATGTTTGATTCCCAATACCAAAAAAAAAAAAATGCTGTTAAATTTATAAAATTATTCTGACTATATAGTATTTCACAGGCACTGGGTTTAAAAATATGGACTCTTATTTTTTATTGTTATTTTTTTTTTGAGACAGGGTGTCTAGCAGTTCAGGCTAGCCTTGGGATCATTTTGTAGCTCAGCTTGGTCTCAATCTTGCAATGATCCTCCTGCCTCAGCCTCTGAGGCGCTGGGATAGCAGGAGTGCTTAACTATGCCTAGCTTGGGATCTTAAAATTGGGGGATGCATATGTTTTAATCTAACTCTTAGAACCGCCATTCTGTTCTCTATGTGCCACGCCCTTTGACCTTAAAAAAAGGAGAAAACAGGATGTTCCATTTCCTCAGGAATGCACAGGTGTGGGCCTCCCACATCTTTGTGGTTTTTTTCCCCTTTATAAACCACCCCCAAATCTTAGCCCAGTTGCACAGCAGTGTAAATTCCACTCTCGCTCTGTGTCGCTGGATACCAGCCTAAATAATAAAGCGCTCTCTTCTTTTCCCTCCAAGACGTCTTGGCCTTTTTATTCTTTTTGCCTTTTAAAAAATTTTCATTTTATTTTGGGGTGCAGCCTTTTGGGGTACAACAGCATACTGCTCTCCTAAAGAAATAGCCATGTAAATCCAGAACAGTACGGAAGGAGGTGTGCGAAGTGGGAGACAACAGATGCTCAAATGCATCAGGGAAGGAAGAGAGCACTCATGGTCCTGGAGGTGTAATTATGACTTTGGCATTTCAGGCGTGGCCCACAGGTCTGGGGAAAGCGTCTCCTGGCGACGCGGGTGTTGACACCGGCACGGGGTGGGCGAGCCCGGCAGACGGAGAGTCTGGGGGATGAGAGACCGGGCCGGAGGGAGGTGTGGACGCCCGAGCGAGACCCACGCGCAGCGCCGAGGGACTGCGGTCAGACGCGCGAGGCACGCGAAAGAGCGCCAGGGCGCAGCCTCCTCCCGTTCTGGTTCCTCTTTATGCGGAGGCCCCCTCGACTCCTCAGTCTCTCTGCCCAGAGCGCTCTGCCCTCGGCCGTGTCAGGCTCCCTCTCCAGCTCCAGGACCGCTCCCTCTGAGCCGCTCTGAGCAGGGCGGGCCGCAGGTCAGGATCTGGGTGGCGGCCACTCCACCCGCCAGCCCCTATCAGCGCGCCCAGGCGGCTCCCACGCGTGCGCCCCCACGGTGCGCGGACCAATAGGAGGGACCTAGTGCCGGGACTCGGCTGGCTATTGGTTGGCCTAGCCGTGGTGAGAGGTGGTGCGGTGCCGGTTCTCCGCCAGGGTAAGAGCTGTGGGCGGTTGTTAAGGCGACCGTTCGTGACGTAGACCGTCAGGCAGAGCAGCCGCCCAATGATTGGCTAAGCGATCGAACGATCCCTTTTTATTGGTCGCAGAGTGGTATCTTTGAGCATGCGTAGGTCCAGCGTTCCTTTCGCTCCGCGTCTCCGTTGCTGGAGACACTCGGAGCGCAGGCCCCCAGCTACGGTGGCCTCTAGTGAGACCCAAGGTGAGGTGGGCGGTGACCGCGAAAGGGGAGCGGGGCAACGGGGTGGCCGTGGGGCTGGAGCGCGCCGGTGGCAGTTCTCGAGCTCCCCCGGGCCGCGGGAAGCGGCTTCGGGTGGCCCCGCTGACCTGGCGAGAGCTGCGGTCGTACTTTGCCGGCTGGCACGGCGGGGACCGCCGAAGACGCCCTTGAGCCCCAGTGGGCGGCCTCAGCCCGGCCTGCTGACCGCCGTCACCCTCTGCGCGCCAGTCTGCAAGGCGGCGCGGGGTCGCGCAGGGGACGCGGAGGCCTTCGGTGTCAGGTCTGGGCGTGAGCGCTGCGAGCCGGGGCCGGCGGGAGAGGGGGGCAGCCCGGTCCCCGCAGCCACGCCCTGCGCTGCCGGCGTTGGCCTCCGAGGAGCGACGCGGACGATTTGGACGGGTCGTGCCCCTGGCACAGGCGGGAGGGTGCGGACCACCGCGTCGCGCGCTTGGAGCCGCGGGAGGGCAGTCTTGGCTTCCGGATTTTAGTCTAAGCCTGGATGGAGGTCTCGTCTGTACTGATGTCCTGTAATTTAAACCCTGTAGGTTGTTTTTAGAATTGTTTGGTTTGGGTTAAAAAAAAAAAAAAAGTACCTTGGAGGTTCAAATGTATAACAGTTGATAGTCGATTTCTTAAGGAGGAAGAAGTTAATGTATTTTTTTCTTTTTCTGGTTTTTTGAGACAGGATCTCACTATGTAGCAAAGGTTGGCCTTGAACTTGCTACGCAGCCCAGGCTGGCCTCAGAACTCGCAGCGATCTCCCAAGTGCTGAGATTTTACCAAGTTCATGAATGTACACCATCTCAAGGGGTCATACTAATATTTTAGTATTTGAGGGTGTGCATCCATAGACTTGGTCCTGCAAAGTCACCAGAAACATTTGTTTCTGGGCTATAGTAATTGTGCAGTTTCCGTGTCTTACAAAGTAATGGTTGTGTTTTTTACTTGTGAACTTCTAAAGGAAGTATAAGACTTTTTCGATTTAGAGGTAATGTAGCAAAGAATGTATTTTGTTGTAGTGGGTTTTTTAGAATTTATTATAAACTTGGCAGTAAGGACTAATGAGAATTAGTAATAGGAAGGTTAAAAATTTGCATAGATTACAGTATTAACATGAAGACTGTCATGTGAATGCGCAACATGTGTGCGTTCTTTATTCTCATGATTTCTGGACTGTGGACAGATAGCCGTATTATGGAATCAGCATCTCTTTTGATTAGCCCAGATGAAATTACTTGTATTTGAAATTCAGGGTTTTTTTACCTTCACAAATAGCAGTTTTCAAACAGTCATGTTCACTGCTTTGCCAGAGGAGGTTGGAGCTCCAGCTTCTCAAGAGCGTGAAAACAGAAGCGGAAAGAACATGTAACAGGACTGGATGGAGCGAGCAGGCTTCCTGCTTTCCCAGTGCCAGGCCAAGGTTTTATAGAGTGGTAGGTTGAGCAGCTGCCTGTTAGACCGCGTTGGAATTAAAGGTGATTACAGGATAGGACATGGCTCCTGCCTTCGAAAGGACTACAAATATTCACTAGTTAATTGGAGGACTATAAGATACTGAATAATGAAATACTGGGGTGTGTAACACAAGTATGCTGAATGGGAGGAAAGTATCATAGAATTATGATAGAGGTTTTTTTTGTTCATTCTCTTCTGCTGTTGGCTGTGGTAGGTGGTCTCATTAGCAGGTTGGATTATGATCTTGAATAAAAAAACTTGTGAAATGTTTGTGTTACGTTTTATTCTAAATAAGCAAAGCATGAGTTGCCTTATTCCCTTGTTTTTCGTTTAGTAAAAGTTACTCTTCTTGTAGCGTGGTATAAAATGCTGTCTTGCTGCATTTGTAGGAGCCATCCTGATGCTAGTATCACTTGCAACTGCTGATGCAGGTAGAAGGATTCCATGGCATGCAAAAGCTTTGCATAATCACACGGAAAGGGCGGGGGGTGGTGGTGGTGGTGTGTGTGCCCATAACCAATGAGATCTTTTATAATTGTGTTTACTTTTTACAAATATTTCTACAGCTGCTCAGTTATTTCCAAATAGGTAGCATTCTCTGCATTTAGCATGGTTCTCGGGATCATGTGTGATTTTTTTTTTTTTCCTTCCCTAGAATGTTGAAAAGATACCTTTACACCTAGGGAAAAACATTGAAGAATTTACAGTGCCACCAGAAAATCTATTTTGAGAGAAAACAGAATATGCTTAGTAATGTATTTACAGGTTGCACAAAATTTTTTTTTTTTTGTTGTGTTTTTTGAGACAGGGTCTGGCTATGCCGTTCAGGCTGGCCTTGAACCCACTATGTAACCCCAGCAGATGGCCTGGAACTCGGGATCCTCCTGGCTCAGCCTCTTGAGTGCTGAGATTACAAGCAACGTGCCATCACGCCTGTCCACCAAAAACCAGTTTGTAATCAAATTGGGGTTCCTTCTTGGTAGCAATTCAAATTTTAATCTAACTGAGTTGATTTAATAGTGATGAGTAATATTGATTCAGTTGGGAAGAATCTAAGTTGAAGGAGAAGTGTTTGGTGGTGGGAAGTTAGAAATAATTTTGACTTAGTTTTGAAACTGCTTAATTTACTTTCTGGAACATTGGTGCAGGTGAGTCTTTAGACAAGTTTGTAGAACTTTTTTTATTTTCAATGTAAGAAAGAAGCAGTACAAATCCTCATGAACATTTAGTTTCTGATGAAGCTTTTAGTTATAAAGTATGAATCAAATCTATGGTATATTCAGAGCTTTCCAGTACTTTAAATCCAGGTCCTTACTAATTAAATAAACCATTTTGTTCATTTCCAATTTGTTGAACAATGCTAAATATATAAGTTCTAGACACTGGGAGGTAAAAGGATAAATCAGATTCAGGATGGAAGTTGAAAAAAATGTTAATAGACATAACAGGGCGCATGCCATATTGATATATCCTTGTGACTTTTAAAATTATGACCCACAGTAAGAAATACGGGTGTGTTGGAAGCCAGTGTGGTGGTACATGCTTGTAACCCTAGAACTTGGGAGGCTGAGGCAGGAGGATTGCCGTGAGTTTGAGGCCAGTTTCAATTATATAGTGACTCTCGCAAAGAACCAAAAAATAAATAGAACATAGTTTTGAGAAATAACACCTTGCTATTCTACGTGACTCACCAAGTTATTTTTATATTATTTTCTATTTTATTTTTAGTATATGTGCTGCTGAAGCGAGCACCTATTTTATTTTTAAAAGATTGTTCTTACTAACAAATAATTTTATGATATAATTACTCCAGCGAAGGGTTGAGACTTAACAGTTTGAACATCAGCGATTGAGTGGTGGCCTGGTATGGTTGAAATGTAGAGAACATGGAGTAATGCAGTAAGAGATGGTGGTGCTAGGTAATTGGTTTTGTTCCTAAAAGCTCCTTTTTTTATTTCTCAGCCATTTAGATAGATCATGCTTTCATTTACTTAGTTGTCCCTGAACTTTCTGTTTTTAATAGATGGGTCACAGTCTTACTGAGTGAGGTTTGTTTGAATTCTTGCTAGAGTAACAATCATTAATTGATGTTTATAGATAATATGTTTTATCATAGGCATTAATTTTAGTGTAATCTTAAGTGTTGCAAGTTTTTTTGTAGATATCATTGACTAAGATTTTTTTCAAAATCAGAATAGCATAGTTGTTGTTTAGTCAGCAAACTTGGGGTTGTATGATTATTGTAGTGATTAGATCAAAATTCCTTTCCATGTTCTATTTGGAAGCTTTTTAAATGTTACAGATGTATACTTCAGCCCTTCTTTCCTGTTGCTTAGTTTCGGCTAGTTTTATAGCTGCGGAGCCTTTCCAATTCAGTGCTCTTCTTTCATTGGTCTTCCAACCCTATTGTTGATGATTCTAGAAGCAAAGAAGCCATCACAGCAAAATTCTTGCCCCTTTTTATCGTAGAAACATCTGTTAGACTAGGAAGGACTCTTCTCTGGTGACAGCAAGAGTAGGAAGGTGATTAAGCCGTATTTTACAGGTAACATTCAATATGTTTAATAGAAGGAAATAGTATAACGGGCTCCTGCCCTAGAGGAGCTAATAAACTACCATGATTTACAGGGCACTTAACAAGTAGATTCTTTGATACTTACCTTTTGGTAACTGGCATGTGGATGGCAAAGAGGGTGTTTTTATGTCCAAGCCCTTAGAAAATCTGAGTGCTTCTTTCTTACTTTTTGTTTTCAGCTTTATTGCCCTCTTTGGCCCAAGTAAAATGGCGTGAGGTATTTATTTGGTTTATCACAAATGCTCGAATTTGTAAATTTTTAAGAAATGTGAGTGGTAAAGGATTTAAGTGTTTGAGCAAGGAAGTAATGACAGTTCTTTTAAATTTACTTTTATAATTATTTTCCAGAATTATAAAGAATGCCATCAGTTGGTCAGGGACAGGATACTGTACAAAGCAGGACTGACTAGCGCACTTTTCCCTCAGCCTTTTTCTTACAAGCACCAGGAGCGAGCTGGACATGAGTGTTGACACTTGCTGTTCTTCCAGGACCCGAGGTTCTGCTCTAGGCACGATGCTGTCGAGACTCTTCCGCATGCATGGCCTGTTTGTGGCCTCCCACCCCTGGGAAGTCATCGTGGGAACCGTCACACTGACCATTTGCATGATGTCCATGAACATGTTCACTGGTGACAATAAGGTCTGCGGCTGGAATTACGAATGTCCAAAATTTGAAGAGGTTAGTAAAGTTAATTTGATATTGGCTAAAGTGACTTACATTTTTTTATTTCTAAAGACTGTCTTTTTATTTTAACATCCATGAGTTTACCTCAAATTTTCATGTTTACAAGGTATAGAATGTACTAGATATACTTTTTAGAAGTATTTCTTCTAAAAATTGACTTTGAGAAATAGAGCTTTTGTAAGTGACTACAGTAAAAAGTTACTACGATAAAGCACCCTAATTTGTTTGGTATACATTATGCCTGTACTTTTATGATAATATGTACACTAATGACACGTACAGAATAAAAATTCTTATTTTTGATTCTTTGTTTTAAAAGTCAGAGCTATTGGAGTTTTCTTTTCTCTTTCTCACTAGGATGTTTTGAGCAGTGACATTATAATTCTAACAATAACACGATGCATAGCGATCCTGTATATTTACTTCCAGTTCCAGAATTTACGTCAGCTTGGATCAAAATATATTTTGGGTAATGCTTTCGTATATTTCACTTCTTCGAGTGCCATCCTATTTTTGATTTGCCATGGAAATAAACCTGCTTTTTCAAGTGAAGTGTTTGGAAACGTGTGTGTTGTTAAAGTGTGTTAAATGTGGTCGATGATTTCTTTTCTCATCACTGAGAATTAGACTTTCTAAAATTTGAGACCTAAGTAATCTGAAGAAAAATAGTGGTTTTGTTTTTGGGGTGTTTTCTTTCTTTCTGTCTCTGTCTCTCTCTCTCTGTCTCTCTCTCTCTCTCTCTCTCTGTCTCTCTCTCTCTCTTTCATCTCAGAATCTTGTATGAGGCTAAATGTTATTTTCTAAATAACATTAAGTAAGATTTTTCATTGTTGAATTTTGTCTTTCAGGTATTGCTGGCCTCTTCACAATTTTCTCAAGTTTTGTGTTCAGTACAGTTGTCATTCACTTCTTAGATAAAGAATTGACAGGCTTAAAGTAAGTATTTAACACCTAAATATATTTTCTTTTAAAAATGTGTTTTTAAGAACTTTTATTCCTTATGATGGAAATGTAGTATATATATTTTCCAATGTTGAGAAAATAAGGAGAAATTTTTCATGTAATATTACTTTTAACTAATTTTAACAATTTAAACATTTTGGTATGTATTCTTTCCAGCTTGTTTTACACTTAAATTTTCTGAGATCATATTGTATAGATATGCTGTTTTATTATTTCTTTATGTTTAATTCATAGTTGATCAACTTTTTTTGTGTCTATAATTTGAACTAAATTGTTAGCAGGTTATGTGTGAATATTATGTGGTGTGGATAGTTTTCTTCCTGAATGATGACTATCTTTTATATCTACTTTTTGTTCATTTAGTCATTTCCTCAGGATGTGTGTCTAGGAGTAGGGTAGTGTTTTTGTATTTTTAGAACCTTGTATTTTGAGAGCATCTCTTTTAGTGTTATTGTTGCCAGTTCACTGTCCAGAAAGTATTCAATTTATCCTTCTACAGAACAAGACTTTTGTATGTTTTACATTTTTGCCAGTGGTAATTCAGTTTCTTTGGCCAAGTGTGATACTGTTTTGTGAAGTGACCAAACTGAAACATATTTTAACATGGAAAGTATTTTTAACAACCATGACAGGATCATAAAAAGTATGGGCAGAAGTTTTGTTTTACAAACGATTTTTTAAAATCTGTTTTTGTCTGGTAACTGAACCTTAGCATCTCGTTTGTTTCCAGTGAAGCGCTTCCCTTTTTCCTGCTCCTTATTGACCTCTCCAGAGCCAGTGCGTTAGCCAAGTTCGCCCTGAGTTCGAATTCACAGGTGAGCACTACTTCGAAGTTGGTAGTGTAGATACTGTTCCTTGTTTTGGTTTGTTTTTGTCGGGGGAAGGATTAATAGAGTTTCTTCATAGCCAAGATTCAGGGATTGCTCAGAATGAAATCTTAAGTCCTAAGATTTGGTCTACTTAAGTGTCCTAGAAATAGTCCCATTTATCTCACAACTCAAAGGTAATTCCATGTGACTAGAATTTTGAATATTCCCCTAGTTTTATTTCTCAGAGTTTTCAGAAATTATAGTGAAATGACTTGGATACTAAGAATATCTTCCTAGTAAAACAGAGAACAGGACAGTATTTAATGAGATCTAAGTTTCAGGGTGGATTTATTTTTAAACCCCGTAATTAACACTAGCATTCTATTAAGTTTCATCTTGATGTTCTTAGTCACTTTTAAAAAATGCAATATTATTTAGTGATCTTGCATCAGAGGATCTGGAATATGAAATAACTTGTTTGTAAGGAGCTAGAGATGTAGCCTAGTAGTAGACCAGCACATGAAGAAAAAAAAAACCCTTCATATTTCTGCTGTTTATATATTTGATAATGTTTATGATCACTGAGCATGTAGTCAAGGAAGTGATAAAGATTTTGCAATAATGACTTCTTAAATGTCAAATGAGAGGTCAAATGTTACAAGATATAATTATGTAGGATTTAAATGACAGGATTAGGACACTAACTCAAAGGCATATTCTTTAGCAGTGTTATCAGTCATTGGTAAGGGAAGTCGACTGCTCTGTCTTTGTTTGATCCTCTATGCTTCTTGTCTTAAATGTGTTACTTTTATCATACAGAATATTTTATTCTTTGAGTAGTAAATTAGATTTTAGTGTTAAGTCCTAAGATGTATGCGCACTCTGCGTTGTTTTTTGGGGAATACTCTGGATTGAACTAAAGGCCTTTGCATTGAACTACATCCTTGAGGTACACCTGCCTCAGCCTCTTACAGTTCTGGGATTACAGGTGGACTCAGTGCACTCAGCTTTTTTATTTTGAGAGCAGGTCTCACTAAGTTGCCTAAGATGGGCTTGAACTGTGTAGATCTTCTTGCCTCACCACCCCGGAGTGTGGGGTTGCAGGCTTGCACTGCCATACCTGGCTAACAGCTGTACAAGTTACCTATACCCTGCCCTTACTGCTAGTTTCCTGTGTGTTTCAGGATGAAGTCAGGGAAAACATTGCCCGTGGAATGGCCATTTTAGGTCCTACATTCACTCTCGATGCTCTTGTGGAATGTTTGGTCATTGGAGTTGGTACCATGTCAGGTTTGTAAGCATCTTCTAATATTTGAAGATAAGCATTTCACAGAAGAAAAATACATTGTTTGTTGTTAAATCTGATTTTTATATTACTCTTACATACTTAATATTTTATGTGTATCTGACCTCTGTTTCTTTACTTTGATGAAAATGTAGTAAGGTTACTGGCTTGTTCACTCTTACTGTCTTCTCTCTCTGTTTTCTACTTTCTGTACTTTTAGGTTTTTAACCAAGATTGTGTTTCAGGTCAGATCTAGAATACAGTCCCACCCTCTCAAGCCCTTGCTGTTGTCTAGATCAGATTAATGGCCAGTTCCTTGTGTTTTAATTATCAAGGAGGAGACAGTACAAGAGTCAGGAATGGATAGATCCAACTTAAATCTCCCTGGGAAAGAAAATGGCTGGAAAGACTGAGGAGCAAATGGTGCATCTGATAGAGTACCCAGAATTAGCCTTGACACAGCTTTCCTCACCTAGAATTGCATAATAGTCAGATATTAAATAGAGAATAAAGATTGTGGCCTGGCATGGAGATTCACCAGAATGGATATATACTGCTGCTGTTGAGGTTTTCTAGTCATTGGGCTAGACTGCATGGCTTTCGGGAAGACCATACTTAGTGAGCTACTGTTGTAATATATTTCCAATTAAGGGAACTTCCTCATTTGGAAATAAAAGATCTTTGAAGGCAGTACTTGGTTGTCTTTTCACTGGCTAATTAACTATATGATGTTTCTTCTAAATGTCTGAGGGTAAATTGCTTCTTCAATGCATATGACTCGGTGCTGTCTTTGTGTAGTAAAAGCGCAGAGAGACCAGAGTAAGGGAGTATATCTGGGGTGCACATGGCAACAGCAGGAGTCCCTGTTGCATGGAGAGAAATAGTAGACGGTCAAGTTGTAAAACACATTGGTCAAGTATGGCTTTGGTAATCTTGAATTTGAAAGGGTTATATTCAGCTACTATTTATTTATGTATTGGTGCTGGGGAAGCAACTCATGGTCTTGCACTGCCAGGTAAATGCTACAACACTGAGCTAAATGCCCGGCCCCTCAGCTACTTTTTAATATAGGTTGGTTCATAATTCTTTTGTTATAATTTTATAGCCTCAAATTTCCACATTTGAGAGTGACATGGAATTTTTAAAAGGTAGTAATAGTGCTTTTGTTCTGTTAAGTGAAATGGTCTCTCACTATTAGAAAGTAAAATATACTTTGTTTTTAATACTAGTTTTCTATTGGCAGTTTTAATTGGAAAAGGGAGTCATTTTTATTCATATTGCAAAACATTTTTATTTTGAGCAACATGAGATGGTTTATACTCATATAAAGTCTTTTTTTCCAGTCTCTGTAATTTTTACCTTCTATTTGAGTGTACCAAACAATACTTTAGATATTTTATAGAAAATTGTTTGTTATTTTTCAGTCTTGAATTAGTTTGTATTATATCATCCTTTCAAACAGATCAGAGAAGTAACCAAAATTATAAGAACAACAGTAGGCATTGCAGAGATTATGTGGAAGTTAGAATTGAGTGGTTCCCAAGAAATACGTACATTAGTGCTGTACGAGGAATGGCAGAGTTGGCAGAAGCTGTGTAAAAAGTCCTTGAATCCCAGGTGAATTGCTTTTGTGGTAAAAGTAAGATTAGGTCAGGAGTACCAGTTGGAGGGGTAGACTCATTAGAGTACCCAGACCTCTGCATTCTTGTCTTTAAATGAGATACTTCCATTTGACCAAAGTGAAGTGCAAACACTTACTTATTAGAGATGTCTCGAACACTGGCTTTGCCTGATATTGGAAGATGTGGAGAAGACAGGAGTCTTCCCTGGAGGGACTGAGAATTCTCTTTACTTCTGCTGCTCTGCAGGCCTTGGCTTCAGCTTCGGGCTGCTAACTTTGTTGCCTGTAGATGGCAGAGCGTAAGGTAGTGATGTTGTCATGTGTGTGTTCACTGGCAGGAAGTCCCTGTGGTATATCAGCCTCAAAAGCCCATGTGCTTTTCTAGTTACACATTGCCTTTTTCTCCACGCAGGGGTCCGTCAGCTTGAAATCATGTGTTGCTTTGGCTGTATGTCGGTTCTTGCTAACTACTTCGTGTTCATGACCTTTTTCCCAGCCTGTGTGTCCTTGGTATTGGAGGTAAGAACAGTTGTTACTCACAGAGTTGGTTAAAGAATATGTACCCTTACATCAGTTCACCCAAACAGAGCGAGCGCTAACATACTGACATACTTTGCAGCTTTCGCGGGAGAGCCGTGAGGGGCATCCAATTTGGCAGCTCAGCCATTTTGCCCGAGTTCTAGAGGAAGAAGAAAATAAACCAAATCCTGTTACTCAGAGGGTCAAGATGATTATGGTAATGACATAGGTTCCCCTTCACTTCCATATCCTTGATGTGAATATTCTTTCTTATACTTTTGGGGAGTCTTTTGCTTCCTGTTTTTGTATATTTAAAATTTTGCCTCTGTCAATAATATTCCACTGTGGTCTTGCTTTTTCCTTTACTTGGTTCAGTACTTCTTGAAGTATCTTGGTCATTATTAGTCTTTCTGCCCTAAAGATATTTATCAAGTTCTTCTATCTGTCTGTGAAACCTGTTCTTTGGGATGTTTCTGTAGCGATGAGGTCACAACTTTAGTCACATGACTAAAGTCTATGGCTTTCTCATGGCAAGGGGGAGCCATGGAGGATAGTGTGTGGCTGTCTAGTTGTTAGGAATGAGAAGTTTAGGTTCTCAGGGATACGTAATTGAGGCAGAGGGTACATGTGTCTTCAATGTTTATTTCAGTCTTTAGGCCTGGTCCTTGTTCATGCTCATAGTCGCTGGATAGCTGATCCTTCACCTCAAAACAGTACGGCAGAGCATGCGAAGGTTTCTTTAGGACTGGATGAAAATGCACCCAAGAGAATTGAACCAAGCGTTTCCCTCTGGCAGTTTTATCTCTCCAAGTAAGTTACCTAAAATCTGTAGTGTCACATATTAATCACAGTACTCTGTGCTGCTATAAATTTAGGTAGTACCTTTTATACTGCTGGATAATAACATTAATTTGCTTTCTTTTATTTAGAATGGTCAGCATGGATATTGAGCAAGTTATTACCCTAAGTTTAGCTCTCCTTCTGGCTGTCAAATACATTTTCTTTGAACAAGCAGAGACAGAATCTACACTGTCACTGAAGAACCCTATCACATCTCCTGGGGTGGCCCAAAAAAAAGTCCCTGACAGTTGTTGTAGACGTGAACCGATGCTTGTCAGAAATAATCAGATATTCCAGTCATTGGAAGAAGAAACAGGAGTAAACCAAGAAAGAAAAGGTACTACCTTACCCACTTCCAGTTTTTTTATTGGTGATTTGTCATAACGAGTCTTATTTTTAAAAGTTGTGTTTGGGGCCGGGGATTTAGCTCAGTGGCATAAGTGCCTGCCTGGCGAGCACTAGGTCATGAGTTTGATCCCTGGTACCAAAAAAAGAAAAAAAAGAAAAAAATAAAAAGTTGCATTTGATGTTTTGAGAGTTCTTTTGATCTCTTCAGCAGTTGAAGTTATAAAACCCTTGGTGGCTGACACTGACACCTCAAACAGAGCTACATTTGTTCTTGGTGCCTCCTACTTGCCTGATCCTCCATCAGACCTGATGACACAAGAGCCTGAAATTCCACTTCCCAGGGAGCCTCGGCCTGCTGAGGAATGTTTGCAGATACTTGGGAATGCAGAGGTATGGATGATTGCAAAGACTTGAGCATGAAATTGTTCTTTAAAATTGTTCTTTTTTCTTGAGGGAAGGAAAAACTGCTGAGTCCTTCTGAGTTCTAGGCACGGTTACTCAGATCCTCTGTGTTCCTGACCACCTGGTGAGGCCAATGGAATTGTCTGCATTTTTCAGATGAGAATCCCAGGGCTTGAGAAGTTTAAGTAATTTCAAATACATGGAGGAAAGGTAAAAGTTAGGAGCATGGTACAAGATTTTCTGATTCCAGAGCCCAAATCTGAAAGTTTTTTACTGTTCCTCATACAGCTAGGCAACCATTATCTTCTCACAGAGTGTGGTGAGGTATGGAAAGTGTTTATACATGTGAACTACACAAGAGGTTTTTTGGCTTTTTAGAAATTTTAGTTATTTTCTTATTGCAATACCAGGGATCAAACTCAGGGCCTCACATAAGCTAGGCAAGTGCTTTATGCAGTCCTTTTTTATGAGTTATATTTTGAAACAGTGTCTCACCCAGGCTGGCCTTGAACTTGTGATCCTCTTGCCTCAGTCTCCAGAGCAGTGAGGAGTATAGGTGTGTGTCACCATGCCCAGTGAAAATTTTGGTTTTGTTTTGTAAGCTTAAACTCATGAGGAAGGTGGCTTTCCATCCTGACTTTTGAACAGAGTATTTTGCATCTGTGACTATCTGGGTCCCTTTATGCTTTAACACAGTGCATACTGTCCATACCTCGTTGTTCCTGCAAACCCCACCTCCCTTTTTTTGCCATGCTGGAGATTGGACTCAGGATCTTGAACATGCTGGGCAAGCCCTCTACTACTGAGCCATTGCCTTGGCTGGAAAAATTTTTTTTCATGTATTTCTTTGAAAGATACCCTTATTTCCCAACTTGATTAAGGTATACTTGGCAAGATTGTATACATTTAGAATGTACAGCTATCTTGGTTATTATATGTTGTCAGTGATTGCTGCAGTTGAGCTAATTAATATGTTATACCACATTGTTACTCGTTCCTTCCTGTGAGAACACTTAAGATCTACCTTCTTAGCAGATTTCTAGTTCACACCACATTCTGTAACTGTTGTCACCATTGGATTTCTAGACCTTATTCAGCCTCTGTAACTGTAAGGTGAGGAGAGTCATTTTCTCTGACTCAACACATACTTGATTGAATGTGGGTAGAAAAGAACTAGGCAGATGATAAACATGATTAGGAGGAAGACCAGTTTGGTTTTCTTTTAGTTTTTTAATGTGTGATTTACCTGTTTAGAAATCAAAAATAAAACTTTATAAAACATTTGCTAGAGTTGGGACAATAGCTGCAGCATCTAACACACTTTCTTGACCCTTGCAAAGTCACGTGTATTTTTCTTTTTACTGTGTATTAATCCATGTAGGTCTCTGGATTACAAAATTACCATGATAGTTTTTAGAGTATTTTCATTTGGTATTATTTATATTAAGCAAATTGTTTATTTTCCAG
The DNA here is from genome assembly GCA_004027455.1 of Hydrochoerus hydrochaeris. NCBI lineage: Eukaryota > Metazoa > Chordata > Mammalia > Rodentia > Hydrochaeridae > Hydrochoerus > Hydrochoerus hydrochaeris. The sequence continues at coordinate 213,987 of PVLA01002926.1, read as the reverse complement.
ATAAATTTTTGTATTAAAAGCTGGTGATATAATAGAAAAGATTTATGTATTTCCATTTAGCTTGAAGAATAATATAAAACATCATCTTTTGGGTTATTTCTGTGTCTGACCCCCCTGCTGGTTTTCTTTTCTATTCCTTTAGAAAGGTGCAAAGTTCCTCAGTGATGCTGAGATCATCCAGTTGGTTAATGCAAAGCATATCCCAGCGTACAAATTGGAGACTGTGATGGAAACCCATGAACGGGGTGTATCTATTCGTCGACAGTTACTTTCCAAAAAACTTGCAGAGCCTTCCTCTCTCCAGTATTTACCTTATCGGGATTATAATTACTCCTTGGTATGTTATTGTCTCAGTTAGACAAAGTTTGCTTTTTAGTCTTTTTTTCTCTTGACTAGTTGTTTTTATGTGTACAGTTACATAAAACATTTTCCCTTTTAAAGTATTTGACTGTAATTTTGTATACCACTTATGCTATAGACTTTAGAAATTCAAATATTTTCTTGTTTTTACAATCATTATTAAAGGATTCCAGTATTTGAAACAGAGTAAATTTATTGAAAAGTACACTAATGGATTAAGTTAGGAGCAGGTTATTAATGATGGAAGCTGAGATGAGTTGCTGTATGTTTCTTGCACTCTCATTTGCTGCCTGGCTTGCTCTTGCAGGTAATGGGAACTTGTTGTGAGAATGTGATTGGGTACATGCCCATCCCTGTTGGAGTGGCAGGGCCTCTGTCCTTGGATGGAAAAGAATTTCAGGTTCCAATGGCAACGACAGAAGGCTGTCTTGTGGCCAGCACTAACAGAGGCTGCAGAGCAATCAGTGTAAGTTGGAATTTATTTATTTGCCTGTTTACAAATCAACCCATGGCAAGGCAGCCAGAACAGATTTGGATATGAGAAAGGACACGTTTTGGGACAAGTAGAAGCATTTTCAGGATTAATAAGTGTTTCTGTAATAATCTGCATAGCTTGGTGGAGGAGCCAGCAGCCGAGTCCTTGCGGACGGGATGACTCGTGGCCCCGTGGTGCGACTTCCCCGTGCTTGTGACTCTGCAGAAGTGAAGGCCTGGCTTGAAACCCCTGAAGGGTTTGCAGTGATAAAGGAGGCCTTTGATAGCACCAGCAGGTGTGTGAGTGGGTTTATTTGTACATCTACGTTTATTTCAAAACCAGTGCTATTTTCTGTGGTTGATCCCTAAAGATTATGTAATATATTGCCTGCTTAACATAACAGCATAATCAAGCTTTGAATCCATTCATCTAGAATGAGTAGTATTTATGGTTGGTTGGGGGATTTTGATTCAAATCAATACCCTTCTAGAGATAAACTGATAAAAAAACGTGAGATAATAAATTTAATGATATTGCCACTTTGCCCTCTGGGAGAATTGTCTTTGGAGAAATAACTTCCTAAGCAGGATAGAAGCGTTAGTATAACAGGTTTGAATGTGAAAGATTAAACCTTCAAAGAAGCGTAATCACTAGATGATAACCCTATATAATTCCCGCCAGCACGTTTGTTTTCATTTGGAACTTTTTAAGTTTACCGAGGGTTGACTGTCTACAGCCCACCTGTCCTTAGCATCTAAGAGTTAGCCAGGATTGAAATAGTATCTCTATTATGTTGCTTCATTAAAGAGATAGCTCAGCACCACAGCACCTGCCTGGCAAGTAGGAGGTCATGAGTTCAATCCATGGTACCAATAGGGAAAAAAAAAAAAAAAAGCAAACAGGTAATTTTGATGAGCTTTCTTCTCATAAGTATGAAGTGAAGAGACTGAATTAAATTTTAAGATAACTCCCATCTTAAATGAATGAAACAAGATCTTTACTTCTTTTGTTCACAGATTTGCACGTCTACAAAAACTTCACACCAGTATGGCTGGACGCAACCTTTATATCCGTTTCCAGTCAGGGACAGGAGATGCCATGGGCATGAACATGGTTTCAAAGGTGAGTGTGGCCACTGTGTCTCAAAAGATACAGGGATAGACACAGAACCTATAAGAATGATTGTCCCAGAAGAGAAGAACTGGGGGGCTAAGAACAGGTTTGCCATTTGTGTCCGTCTGTATGTAATAGTGCATTGTGTAAGTATGTTATATACTCATTTGGTTTGAAAATCTACCAAAAATGAAATGTTCATTGATAGAGTTCATCTTAAGTCAGACATTTGTTAATTGTTGTTGTTTGTATATTTTTAATGTAGACTTGACCTTGTACATGTTCTAAGTCTGTTCAAATGGGCTGGCAAGAGTCTGAGGTTAATACCTCAAAACTGTCATCAAAAAAGAAATCCCATAAAATAATAGCAGGGTAGCGCTGGAGGCGCGGCTCAGGGTGCCCCTACAGTGTCTGTGTGGCTCTGGGTCCCACCTGCAGCACGTTCACAACACAAAAAAGAAGGAAAAACCAAAACGCAACTGCAGTAACGCATGAGGCTAACTTCTTCTAGGAATTTAAGGCTTGCCTTTAAGAAAACAAACAAGTACAGTTCGTGCCCACTTACTTTAGTCATTTCCTAAGGAGTTTGTGTATAGCTTATATTTTTTGTTGATAATTTGTTATTTACTAGAAATAATTTTAAAATGTTAAAATCATCTCATCAAGCTGTAGCTTATTTTGTGTGTTTATAAGGATTATTAAGAAAGGGAAAGGAGAGTTGCTAAATGTGTAAGTTTTAAAAATTGCTGGTGAACATTATGGCAGTTCCTCAGCAACCAAAAAAATCAAATTGCTGTTTGTTCCAGCAGTTGTATTTCTGGGTGTATACCAAAAAGACTTTGGGAACAGGATCCTGAAGAGATATTTGTACACCCCTTTCCACAGTAGCATTATTTGCAATAGTAAACTATGTGTCCATTGGTCTATACATGGACAAATGAAATAGATACATGTAACAAAATACTAACCTGCAAAAGGCAGGGAATTCTGATGCATGCTACAAAATGATTGAACCTTCTGGAGGAACATGGCTAAGTGAAGTGAGCCTATCACATAAGGACATTTCATGTTCTACTTACATGAGCCAGCCAGCACAGTCAGATTGATACAACGTAGAGCAGTGGCTACCAGGGGCTGGCGGATAAGGGGAGGTGGGTCATGGAGTTCAGGTTTGCAAGATAAAAGAGCTCTATAGGTAAGCTGTGCACATTGACCACTGTCCACTTAGAAATGGTTAAGATACTATATTTTACATGTATTTTAGCACTACTAAGTATTTTAAATTCCAGTAGATGTGTTTTAGAGTATTGGCGTGTGGGCTGTTAGTTCATTGGAAGGCTTATTTATGTTTTATGTGATATAAATCCGATGATCCTCCATTAATAAGATGACTTTAATCGCCCAGTTTTATTTACCAACTTAGTAACTTAGACTTCCAAATAACAGTTTAATAACTAAAAGAGGTTACTTATTATAGGTTGATTCTGGGTTGAGTTACTATGCAGTGGTATATGAATATGAATATTCCTTACATTCTTATTGAGCATTTTGAACATTTTTATTTTCCTTGACATCCTGTTCATCAACAACTAAGAATAATGTGGTTTTCATAAAGAAATACATCACGACTCTATGCCTGAGAAGTTAAGTCACTGGAATGGTTAAAAGAATAGCTGTTGCCCTGTGCTTTGCTTGTCTGGACTATAGTTGTACTTAGAAATATTTCATTGATACACAGCAAGCCTCTGACCTTGGCTTCATGTCTTCCAATGTGTTCCCCTACCTCTTTGGCTTGTCACTAGGGCACTGAGAAAGCACTTTCCAAACTGCACGAGTATTTTCCTGAGATGCAGGTTCTAGCAGTGAGTGGTAACTACTGTACGGACAAGAAACCCGCAGCCATCAACTGGATCGAGGGAAGAGGAAAGACTGTTGTTTGTGAAGCTGTCATTCCAGCCAAGGTTGTCAGAGAGGTGAGTGACTGAATGAGTATCTTAGCTTGGGTTAAGCAAAGTAGCGGAAGGAATATTAACACTTTTAAAAAGTTACATTAATGGAGTTACATTCTCCATTATAGATACCTGTTTTATTGTTCCTTGTTTGTCTTTCTGTGGCATCCACAGGAACAGACTTGACTGAACTCTTGTCATTGAGGATAGGGCTCATATGGAGCCATATCTAACAGAGGTACAGAAAGGTAGGCATGGGTGGCACTCTCCCAAATCTCCTGGAGGAAGCTGCAAAATGTCCACAACTGTTTCGTAGGTATTAAAGACGACTACAGAAGCAATGGTTGACGTGAACATTAATAAGAATCTGGTGGGCTCTGCCATGGCTGGGAGTATAGGGGGCTACAACGCCCATGCGGCCAACATTGTCACTGCCATCTACATTGCTTGTGGACAGGTGAGTGCTCTAGCCTGTTGCTAAGTAAAGCAAGTAAAGTTTCTCTGTGTGTGTGTGTGTGTGTATGTGTGTGTGTGTGTTATCTGTCTATATTTTTTCTGCCCCAGGATGCAGCACAGAATGTTGGAAGTTCAAACTGTATTACTTTAATGGAAGCCAGTGGTCCAACAAATGAAGATTTGTACATCAGTTGCACCATGCCTTCTTTAGAAATAGGAACTGTGGGTGGCGGGACCAACCTCTTACCTCAGCAAGCCTGTCTGCAGGTAGGACCAACAGGCACAGCCCAGTGATCTGAAAGCAGCTTGGAAACGCCCGCACCTCTGCTTCTTGCCTAACAGTACACGTCACACAACCATACTTGCCTGCACTGCTGCTCTTTTGTTTCCTATCAGCGTAACCTAGCATGTCACGTAAGCATAGCTTACTCCGTCAGGTGCTTGACAAATCGAGTGTAGATGGAGAGAGCAAACAAATGTGCACTGCCAGTCAACCTGCTGGTGCTATCAACTGTGGTTTTCTAATTGTCAGTACTGTCTGGCAAATCTTGGAAGTTTCCACTTCAAGTGGAGTTAAGTTGTAATGCCATTGTAGTTGCTTTGATTTTTGCGTAATTACTGCTCTTGACTTGAATGGTGAATCTTTGTCTCTGACAACAGATGCTAGGTGTCCAAGGAGCATGTGTAGACAATCCCGGGGAAAATGCCCGGCAGCTTGCCAGAATAGTGTGTGGTACTGTCATGGCTGGGGAATTGTCACTGATGGCAGCATTGGCAGCAGGACATCTTGTCAAAAGTCATATGATTCACAACAGGTAAGACTTAACCATGTTTTCCTGTACGTAAAAAAATATAGTATGAAAACATAATCCTCTATAACTGCATGTATGTTTAAGGGTGTAGGAATGATAATATGTTGCTGGGTTTTTGTTGGATCAGAGAACGGAGCTGTTTGCAGCCTCACTATTTGAATGTCCACTTTGTATGCTTGGATTTTGTAGCTTGTACAACTACACCCAGGAAGACAATATGTAATGCATCAACTAGTGATTTCTTACTGTTCATTTTTTTTGAGGTTCTGTATTGTTTCTACCTTTTTTTCTGTTTTCCCCTCTCTTTGAATAAAATTAAAAAAAAAATTTATCCTCAAATACAGTACTCCCAAATTAAAATTTTGCATTCCTGTGCTTTTGTGATTACTGTTGTTTTTTACTTACTTATTTTTTTTGCTGTAGGTCAAAGATAAATTTACAAGACCTCCAAGGGACATGCACCAAGAAAGCATCTGGAACAGCCTGATGGTTTTCAACTACAAACATGGGCATTGGGTTCTAAAGGACTAACATAAAATCTGAATTAAAAAAATCTTGATGCAGTGTCTCATGGAAGATGAATAGATATAATCAGTGACATGACTGCTTGCGTTTGGCTTTTCAGAGAAGTTGGTGGGCTTTCCACCCTGACACCTCTGACCCGAACACTCACGCTTCCCTGCCATGGGAATTCATAGCGTGGATGCAGCACAGAGGGTAATCTATGGCGCACTTACGAAAGCAAATACAAGCTGGGGAAGAGGTGTTGTCTTTTAATGAAATGATGAAGTTCATGTGATTAGTGCGAGATTGTCCGATGTCTCGCCTCTGATGGGTTAAAAATGGATTTTTGAAATTATATTGTAGCTGACAGCTTCTGATTTTACAGTTAATTTAGTCTGAGTTACAGAAACTTTGTAAGAGCCAAGTTTATTTTTTGTAAACTAATACTTCATTTGGTGCTGGTTGTTTAGACTTGGGGGTACTAACATTTTTTCAGAGGGGACCTGCTGCTTCAAGAAAAGAGTTTTATTCTCAAACTCCAGAATAATGTGCTAAGCAGTGTTAAATAGTTCTCTATTGAGAAGATAAATCACTGCATTCTTCACTGTAGGCTACTTGTTGAGAGAGGCCTCTTGACCGAATATGAATGTCTGTCTAGATTGGTAGTAGCTTGAGTTTAAGTGTTAGGTTTTAAGAGTTTCATGCTCTTCACTGATGATAGCAGATCTCTTCATGTTGCTTACACAGTGACTGAAATACAGCACTAGCAAGTTTGTAGCCGCTCTTAGAACTCAAGAATGTGGAAACACTGTTTTGAAAGGAAAATACCATTTCTCTAAACCAACTTTAATTTCTTTGAAGACATTTTAATTTATTTAGTTGAAAAACCTAGATAGTTTTTTAAAAAACTGTATCAAATCTGTATAATAACAGTAAAGCTTCTTGTGATAGGGGCTTATTTGAAAGTGTTCAAGAAGTAAAGAAATGAGCCTGTATACTGATTAAACACTAGCTCAGTCCAGAGAAGATTGTGTTCTTTGACATTGTCCAGGAAACCCTGGCTTGCTCAACAGGCCTAATGAAGCAGGCTTTCGAGAGCCAGTGACGGAGCCACATGAATGGCCCTGGAATTGTGCCTTGTTTCTGTGGCCAGGATGTTAGTGACTGAATCAACACATGGAGCTTTTTGACAGATCCATAAAGCTCTTAGCTTCCTCAGGGGGTCAGCAATTACTGAATCCTAATTTTTTTTTAAATTATGAGTTTTGTATAAATAATAAAGAACTCCTTATTTTGTATTATTCCATCTAATGCTTCATGTGTTGGTCTTGGGAAGCTGATGTGTCTTGTTAGAAGATGGACTCTAAGAAACATTCCAGTTCTGCAGGCAGCCTGGGCACCTGAGTGATTATGCCTGCAGTATTATTGTGGAACAGTGACCTTTTCTGTTGTATATAAAGTTTAAATTGCTCCTCTTGTGACTTTCCAGCCAGTGACTTCTTACTTGAGCTTTTCATGGAAACAGCAATGAAAAGTATGTAGTGTTCATTTTTAGTGACTGTAACCAATATCCTTGCTAAATTAATGTTTGTACAATTACTACATTGTATACTTTGTTATAGAGTACTTTGTTCCAATTGTAGTAAATGATGAAAAGGAAGTTAATACTTACAAAGTGTAAACAGTAGCTTTTTTGTTTGCTTTAACCCTAGGTCTGAGCCTAGAAGTTTTCAGTCTGGCAGGGCTGTAATTTATAATTCATGTGAAGGGTCACAGTCATTTATCTAGCTCTACAACACTACTGGCAGGCTGGTTTATGTGCATTAAAAGGCTGTTTTTTGCTAGAGGGTTTGATTAGGTTTTAGCATCTCAACCAGGTTGCTGTGTACTAAGGATGGGAGAAGTTGAGAGAAGAGGCTTTGCATCAGCTGACCTGGAGAAGGGAATTTGTACAGTTTCTGTAGCTGAGGTTGGTTTCCTCAGGAGAGAGGACTGTGTTTATTTGCAGTTGTTGAACACACTTGCTATAGAGGTAAAAAGTGTGTTTGAACACTGCCAATGAGGGCCCAGATTTTAGTAGTTTAGTTTTTTTTTTTTTTTTTTCTTGAAATGACCTGTGATCTCCTATGTGGTCATTCTCTCCTGACAAAGCAGTACAGACCAGAAATGAAGCACTTGTCAACCCACATCCTTTTTTGGTAACGATGGGCCATGAGGTACACATGGAAAGACAGGTATATTAGTTTTCCATTGCTGTAATGGGTATGTGAGGAAAACGGGGTTTTGGCTTAGTTTGAAGAGTTCAGTCCATGACCCATTGGTCCTGTTGGTTTGGGTCTGTGACTGCATATACCTAGATGGGAATGTGTGGTGGGAGTGGCCAGTTCCTCTCCTGCCAAGAATCAGCAAAAGGAAGAAACTGGATCCCAGAATCCCTTCCAGAGCATGACCACAGTTGGCAGTAAACCTCCCCTAGGTGCCACTCTTAAGTCCTACCCTCTCCCAGTAGGTGCATGGACTGGGGACCACAGACATCCCTGATCTAAAGTACAGCACAGGTTTTATCTCCTTGCAGGGGAGGATAAGGAGTAAAATCCTAAAGGACTCCTGGTGAACAGTGTCAACTCAGGTCACAAAATAGCAGAGCACATCAAGATGGATTCACTGTGTGTAGGAGACGAAGGATTCACTGTGTGTAGGAGACGAAGGAAGAGCTCACGTGAGGGTCACACACTAGACGTTTTAAGACCATTGTTTCTCCAATTGTGCGCCTGTGCTCACAAAGCCAGTAGTATTAGTGAACCGATAACCTTTATGCTGGAAGCCAAGAGAAGATGGCAAATGGCTGTTTGCAGTTCCCTGTTTTCAGAAGAACAGATGGTGTTTTCATGCGGTATGCATGGAATATCTTCCCCTTTCCCCTCTGAGCAAGCCTGAGAACTGCTGAGACTAGTGTGGCATTCCTGTGTCGGTCTGGGCTGGAGATTCATGGTTGGTATCAAACCTGTGCTGGCAGCTGGAGTTGGGGGCGCAGTGCAAGAGTGCTCTGTTCCAGTGCTTTAAACCTGAGCGGGCATCACACACACCTGGAGGACCCCTTGGAACATTGGTGCAGGGCCCCAGGGTTCCTGACCTCCTGTCTAGGTGGGGCCTGGCCTTGGCAGCACTAACAACTTTGCAGGTGCTGCTGCTGCATGTTAATAGGCTTGAATTTCAGTGAGGTTCTCAGAACTAACGGAAGTTAATCATATGAGCAAACAAGTGCTGGTTAATGTCAGAATGAGTCATGGAGGGATTCGGAATGTTTGGATTTGTGATTTTCTTCCTCTCATACCCCCACAATCCCTGAACCACCCCCAAGGGTCTGATGTCTTTAGCCTGTGGAGTGACTGCCCCAGAGAAAAGACTTGGGTCCCTGTTTCCCTCCTGTAAGACAGAGAAGGTAGAAAAACACACATACAAATCCAAAGTACTTACAGAGACAATGGCAGGGGCCCTGTTCACCCTGTCCTGCCACACCTGCCCCGTGGCCCCTAAAGCCACTTTGTACTTTCACTGAAACAGGAAGCCCATTAAGCAGCCATAAAGCCAGCTGTCAGCCTAAAAATGGGCCTTATGTCATCCACTAGAAAGCTTACAGGCCCCTTGTGTATGGTCATTGAAACTTGCCGAGAAAGTATCAGGAAGTGGTGGAAGTGGCCAGGCCTGCAGTCATCCAGCCTATGTGGGTTATGGCACGCCTTTGCTCCCCTGTCACTTGTGAGTTGAAATGGTGAGCTGGGATTAAGAGGACTGGGCAGAGCGGGGACAGCTGAGGAAATGATTCTGGCTGGCAGCACTCAAGCCAGAGGCCTTTGATGAAGCAGAGATTTTTGGGCCGAATGTGATGAAAGAAACAGCCTCGCGGAGCTGGCAGGAACTTGTCTTCCCACCTTGTCACTCTAGGCTCCTCCAGTAGTGCTACCAAGCCTGACTGTACTCCCTGTAGTGCTGTCTCCCCATCTGGGGCAGAACCTGTGAGAGCTCTTGCTGTGTCTCCTCCACTACAATATAGTTATTTCTGTGTGGACCCTGCTTAGCCCATGGTGTGGTCCCCTCAGCTGATCTGAACATTCTCTCCCCAGGCCAGGGCACTTTTTAAGGAAGCAAAGCTTACTACTGCCTTGCTAGTCTCACCTGGATACATGCAGGTTTTAACTGAAAGCTCTTGGGAGATAACCTATTTGTAACATGCCAGGACTGAGCTTTTAAGTCATAGAACCCAAGCCCTCTGTTCCCCACAGGAAAGTGGTGGACATACATCTCCAGTAAGTGTGTTTCTTGATGTATCATATATACACATACAGAAGTTAAGTATGTTTCCCCCCTGGAATTTGTGGTAAATCTTGCTTATGTTAGCCTCTAGACAGATCTTTTAACAGATCCCATACACTTACAGGTCTTCATTGGTTGGATGGCTAGTAAACATTTACTGCAAAGACAAGTCACTTACATTAAGGGAAAGGCTGTGTTGGAGCTGAGAATCCAGAGACTTCCATTCTAACCTTGCTATACCATTACCTGGCCAGAAGCTTTAGGTGATTCACCTCATTGCCCCTTGTCCTTTTCCGTAAAGTGGGCTGGTGGACCTGGCTGTTAAGGTCTAATCTAGCTCTATGTAGTGTGTGGAATGCTGTGTCTATTTCTGCCTCACACGTGTATGTATCTGCACTAAATCATTCTTTCATCCAAGAACAGAAGTGAATGCTTTTTCCAGTGGTTGAAACATGATTCTCCTATGGATATCTAAGTTGGGGAACAGTCTAGGGTAGTGGAGAACCTATGGCATGCATGCTGCAGTGGGCTGTGTGTATCACTGAAAGCTGTGAAAGGTTCTCCATCCCTGTACCAGAACAGTCCCCAGAGCACCTCGGCTCAGAGATTCTCAGCAGAAGTGGCCCAGCTAGTTGTCTTCCTTCCACTATCCTTCCTCAGAAGCTGCACAGCTTGCCTTCTGCATCCTGGTCCCTTGTGGGTGGTCACAGCATTTGCCTTCTTGCTGGGCTCATCCACCACTGTCCCTGGCCAGGAAACTTTGCACTTCTTTATAGAACTTGAGCCCCAGAAGAAAAGGAAGTAATGGAGCTCATCTTTTTGTACCTAGCATGTCCTCCTTGGACAGCTTTACCATTTATCCCTTGTTCTCAAATCGGCACCTACCTTACTGAAATGAACAATCATTCTGCCCTCCAGTTCGGTCTGTCCCTTCTCCCCACTCCATCCACTCCCTCCACCTCACTACCTTTTTGCACCTCACATACTACTTGAAAATGTACACATCTAGGGCTGGGGATTTAGCTCAGCGGCATAAGTACCTGCAATGGAAGCGTGCAGTCATGAGTTCAATCCCCAGTACCAAAACCAACAAAAAAACGTACACATCTGAGTTTAGGTGCACTCAAAACTAGTACCCTAGCATAGAATTTTAGCTGCCTTAATAACTCCTTAGGTTTACATATATTAATACGTTAATTATATATATTAATGGGAGTCACTGTGGCATTTCCATAAAATACTATTGTTGATTACGCCCAGCCTTTCTTCCATCCTTTCCACAACCCCAGTCCCAGTTGATCAGTTGCTCTACCGACGATTCCTATTTTCCACATGCTACTTCCTCAGAGCACCTTAAAATACATCATCTTGTTCTCCCTAAACAAATGACTTGCTCAAAATCAAAGATGTTCAAGTGAGAAATCTAGAAAACCTTCAGTACTCTTTTTTCCTTCTCTGTTTGAATACGTAGTAACCTGGCACATTTGGAAATTCACTAAGAAACACCAACAAATCTATTGGCTTGCAGGTAAGTGGTCACTGACTATAAATTAAATCATAGCTTTAGAATGGATGAGCACTAATTTCTGGGGGTGGGGCTCCGCGTGAGTGCACTCTGGAGGGCTGAGGCTCAGGGGCCAATCCCCAGTTCCCCAGCAAGATCTGTAATTTGCACAGAGGTTGAACTTGTTAAAACTTAACTCATTTTTTATTTTTAGAATGTCAAGTAAAAAGTTTTGTAAATCTTAAATGTGGCTTAACTCTAGTGTACCTTATTTGATACTGATTTCAAAGTCAATTTCCTCTTAATTTGGCCACATTTCTAAAAACACTGGTTATAACAAAAATGATGACGTCCAGATGTTTATTGCTGTAGCCCCAATCCTGGCATACTGCCTACCATGTAGCATGTGCTAAATATTACTGTGCTGATTCCTACCACCATGAGGAAAAACAAAAAACACTAATTTTGAGGATAGGCTTAGACTTTGACTAAACCTTGGCTTTACTACCATGATTCTCTGCTGCTGGACCCAACCACGAGAGTTCCAATTCTAAAGACAGCAAGGGAATAGCTACAGTAAACTGACTTAGTGGGAACCCAGTGCTTCCTCTGATTTGTGTCAAGTCACTTTGGGGCACGCAGCTCCCAGAACAGTGACAGAGTATTAGGACTACCCATGGGTTGAGAGGTCTGAGATAAAATGCTGTTCCACGGCGCCACAGTGCTGTTGCCTAAGCTCCATGTTGATCCTGCTAAGCTGGAATACAGGAAGGCATGTAAGGCATCGAATGGTGGTCAAATTGTTGACTTTCCCATACCTGATGGAATTTTGCAAGAGATTTTGCAAGTATTTGGGACTCTGTGAAGCCAGTACTGAGATAAGGGCAGGCCCATACCATAAAAATGTTAACTCTCTAAGCACGTTAGCTTTTTCTAGTTTATCAAATGTTGTATTCCACATATTAAAGCAACAGGTGTTAAAAAAACAGGATATAATGGGCATTTACTAGTCAATCAGTATACATAAAACTCTGGCCTGTTTCCTCATCTGTAAACAATGGGTGGTACTGCTAAGTCCTACCATCGTGGTTAGAGAAGACATGAATAGTACTGGCCTGGGACTTCATGAGAGACTCATTTAGTACCTCAGAAAAGCCCGAGTTACAAAAATCCTGACTGGGTGCCTTTTAACAGTGTCAAAGATCTTTTGAGTTTTATAATTTTATTCTAGTATTAAACTGAAAGAATTCTATGGAAGAAAAATGAAAAGGCCAAAATAGCTTAATATTAGGTGGAGCTACTCAAAATACAAAATGTGGAAGATTCACAGAAAATCTGCTTTAGTACACACAAGTGACAATCATGTAATCAAGCTCAAATAACGGGTAGAAAATGTAGACTACAGTATAAGAACCCAATTTGAAACTGGTAGAAGTACACCTATTTGCAGGATATACTCCAATCAGCCTTTGGTAAAAATCAGAATTGTTAAAATGCCTCTTGGAAAACTCCTAAAGAATATCGTACACGCATTTCTCAAGGGCCCCACAACAGCCAGATGCCCCGTGGTGTTCTGGGTTGAGTAGCTGGTTATATTTACAGGTCACTGTGAACATGTATCTCTGAACACTAGGAAAGAAATATACTGAGTATCTTTCAGTACCACCTTGGAGGGAATCCACTGAATGACTTGAAATCTCCACTTCTGTTCTGAAGGTTTTTCAGGTCATAAATTCCCCAAGTGCAACAAGTAGAGTTGACCCATGTTATTTACATGAATCAGAAATTATTCGTAGCCTAAATTCATGCAGCTAAATTACAAATTAAATGCCTATGATTCACTGAGATTGTGCTTTCATTTTAGAAATAGCCAATACATGGTTTCACTCTAGCAGTTTTCTGAAACTTCTGAAATATCTACACAAAATTTTAAATTGGATCTCATTACACATGCATGTATATTAACACGACAAAAATTGACAAAATATTTACCTATGGGTACATGCCTTGTACTTCATCCTGTTGTTTTTTAAAAGATTTAGGTTGTACTGGCACACACCTGCAACCTTAGCTACTCAGGAGGCTGAGGCAGTAGAATTGAGAGTTTGAAGCTAGCCAGGGCAATTCAGCAAAACTGTGTCTGAAAATAAAAAGGACTAGTGATGTTGCTCAGTGGTAGAGCACTTGTGTGGCATGCTCGAGGGCCTAGGTTCAATGCCCAGAACACAAAAAGAAAAAAGAAGAAAAGAAAAAGCTTTTAACTACTCAGAGAATGATGCAGGCTACCATCTTAGAGTTAAGGAAAACAAACCAAGTAAGCACATTTGTCCATAATATTTTAATACTTTTCCACTTTTAAATACTGGTTTAAATTTTTTGATTGTAACATGGAAGATCCAACTTTTATTAATTTTTAAAAAAACAGAATCATAAAGCTATTATAGTTATACTCTACACACTCCCAAGGTACTTTAAAATGATGTTTTGAGTCTGCAGATAAAACAATGACAAGAAGCCAAATACACCATCAGTACAACCTGGACTAAATACTGGTGAAGTGTTTTAATTGGACAAATAACTGATAAGCTTAAAGATGACCACAATTTCACAGGAGAGCCAGCTCGGCCCAACTAAAAATTTCTCAATAGCAATTGACACTGATGTACAGGTGTACAATTAGCTGATGAAACTGAACGAATGGGAAATCCATTCTCCTTCATTTTTTTCTTACCTCTTTCCCTCCTTCCTCTCCTCTTGGGTCTGGTTGCCCCTACAATCCCAAACCAACTGCTGCTCCTCCATCACTGCAAAACCCAGAGTCCTGAATTGCAAGTCAAACTGCTCTCTGAATTAACACTCAGGGTCACAACCACTTACTCACCAATATTTTTCAGGTTTCTAACACAGCACAAAAAAGTGACTGAGTAGAAAACAGAAAAGGGTAATTTTTGTTTTCTTTTTGCTTGGGGGAAGAAAATTATCTGTAGATGAGAAAATGTGAGTATTTAGTATGTAGGAATTAGCCAAATGAAAGTAATCCTAGAGGGTTGAAATACTGTCTAAGGCTGGTACCTTTTCAAATTTTGCATCTTCTGAAACTTCCCATTTTCCTAAACTCATTTCTAAATCTGATTGGGCAGGTGAGATTAACTCCAGTAAAGTACCAGTACAGTTATCTAAAGGTAACATGTATCTTTTCATTCTTTTTTATACAAATATTTTTAATGTAATCATTTTATTTACAGAATTGCAAAAAGTGTATCATCACATTTAGTGCAAATGCAACTAACGATAATTAGATTTGATACTGCTTTGTAAACTTTCCATACCTTTGTAAAATATAGTTATCCGATTTAGTTATGAAAGAGTTACTTGTCTGTTTTCATGATGTTACCAGACACGGCAAACAGAAACACAGTGGGCACAGAGAGTAACACTGAAGACCCCCTTCAGTGCCTGTGAGTGAATGAACCTCCCTCCCAAACCCTCCCATTTCTCCCATCCCAATCCCACAGCTGATTTTAAAATAAAATACACATTTGAGGTATAAACTTTTTTTTTTTTTAAAACATCACAATATAAAATGCTAACTGGTGAAGTAGTAAACTGGTGCGATAATTTGTCTTTTTTGCCTCGCTAGCATTACCACCATGTAGGCACTTTTCCACGTAGTCAGATTATGAATAGCATTTCTCGGTAGTAAGGCATATTCCATGCACATCATTTAGAGAAAGGTAAATTAAAAAATAGAAAAGATTTATGGAGCATGAAATATACGTGCATGTAAAGTAAGCATATGTTTTATATGTATTTTTCTCTCTGTACAGAATAATAAATATCACTACATCTGATGCAAGTAATTCACTTCCAGGATTCTGCATATTAAATGATCAGGCTAATCCCATCATTAAATTATCACCTTGCATTTATCTTTAAGACTCTGTTACCATGTAGCCAAATGGAATATATACAGGGCATGTTTTATGTGACATGATTTTCTGCTTTACAAAATGGGTCTGGTTTCTGTGTTTCCAAAGAGATGAGTAAGTCAGCAAAGCATCTACAAAATGTCTCTCTTTTACATAAATACACTGGTGAGTAAACACAATGAAGATATGAAGTGGGCAGTCATTCTGACTTCAGTGAGTACCATTCCTTGCCTCAACTCCATGCTTCACGGTTTTTCACAGAGGACTAAAACTAGAAAAGGCATTTTACATGTTGGGTTCTTATAGCAACTAACGAAAGCATATCAGTTTGAATAAGTGGAGTCCTTTGCTGGGCTACTGAAATCTGTGATCAAGATGCAAATAGGGGCAACTGCTCAGATTTTCTGTGTATACCTTGCAAGGTATCTTTCAAACTGACCCAAATGAGGGTAAGCAAGCATGTGCATTACAGAATACTAGATACATGTATTGAATCAAATGTCAAATTTGAACAGGCCTATTTGCCTTAATAAGTATACTGTATATTCTGTTACAAATTTCAGAAAAATATAAGCTCATTTTATCGGACCATTTTAGCAGAAAGCATTCAATACCCACAAAATTTGTACAGGTGTTTCTGTCTGGAGGCAGGCATAGCCAATTTAAGAATTTAAGAACACCAAACTGTGTTTGTAACAAACTAAAAAAAAATCTGTAGCACATAATATACAACTAAAAAATACAATAGAAATAGAAAGGCTTTGGGGCAGGGAAATAAAGCTTTTCACTCTTGCTCCATCAGAATCAAGATTCTTCATAGGAGTAAGACTACAGAAAAGGCAAAATTATAGGTTACTGACAGCCCTCCGTTATTAAGACACTTACATAACAACATGAATCGTTACAGAAATCAGCAGCAATGAATTCTATGATTATACAAAGCAAATAAAGTCAAAAAATTCTGGACACAGATTGACTGTAGGCCTGAAGGAGTAACCCCATCTGGATATCTGGTGCACGGAAAGCACATGCTTGTGCATTCCGCCTTTTGTGCTTTGCTTTTGTGCACAAAACCTGACAGAACTGAGGATCTTAGGCTGGACCACAGCAAATTAAGGATTCTGAAAAAGTTCCCAAAATTAAAGCATCAATTCCTAGTTGTGATTGAGAGTGGATTATTTTCCTCTTTTAGGAGCAAGCAAATAAAAATCTAGCCACACACGTGTAGTTGTACATGTATCTACAGCACATGCTGAGCGAGGAGGTCTACCGGGAGCAGCTAGTGTTAGACACTCAGCTTTACTACTGCAGTGTTTTCGCCTCTGTGCACAAGGTCAGGGTGCTGGCTCACAAACAAGGCTGTAGATCCTACGTTCCAGCTCAGGGCAGTCAACTTTTTTAGTTTCTCCAACATGGAATGTCACACAGCCTTGCTTCAGTCACTGCAGAAAAGAAAACAAGTAGAAAGCTCAGCTCAATATTACCAACAGCTGCACAGACACAGTACCATGGAGTCCTCCCACCCTCCAAGCTCATGGTATGCACAGGTCTGCTGAAATTTTTTTGTAAGTCCTTGTCATCTTTATGAATGTAAAATTATTAACCTTACATACTTGAAGTATATTCCCTAATAAAGGAAGAGAAATTATAAAGAAATATTTTGAAAATTAGAAAAAAAATTAAAAGTACAATGTACAACCAGCAATCTCAGGCTTTTTATCCCATAAGCTGGCATTTTCTTCCCCTTAGCCTTCAGTAATACTATACCATGTAACACTACTAATCAAGAACTTAGAAACTTACTCAAGTGTGGGAGAGAAGTTTGTCTTACATAAGAAACAAGCTCAAGTCCCTTATCTAAGTTTTGAAATGTTTAAAGTATGTTGAGACCTCATTAACTCTTCACAGAACTTCCCTGAAGGTGACACACTACTGAAAGTACACTTGCTGCATCAAAATTAAGAGTTAACTTTCCTAGCTTTTCAATGTTAAGCTCCACAATAAACATGTATTCTCCACAACTATGAGAAAAAAAAGCCATTTTGGGTTATCAAAAATTTTTACCATGTGTTAAGGTCTGAATGGGGCTCTATCAAAAAGAAGTTCAATCTACAGTGATAACTCAGTTGTCCAATGGCTGCAAGGTCAAACTTTCCACTACTCCAAAGGCAAAGCCTGAAAAACAATTTGCTTGTAACCCTGCTCAATAGCTGAACTAAATATTTGACTTGAAAAACCCTGTGCAGGCCAACAGAGAATCACGTGCCGCATCTCGCCATAGATACAGGAGCCACTCTCACCCAGACGACATGCAGTGCTGTGTTAGTGTGTTCCAACCTTCATCACTGTGCTTTTCTTGTGTAAAACATCATGACCCTGTCTCCAAAGAAAGTTAGTGATATCAGCAGTAAAGCTAAGAGGAAACCTGTGAGAACCATGATAGAGTTAGAAAGACATCATTATGAAATTCATTAAACTCCTGGAAAAATGAATTTGTAAGTCTAATTTTGGGGCCTCAAAACCAATTCTTTGGTTTTCTATTGTTCCTTACAGGAAAAATATGTTCGGTTCTCAAAGTTTTTGGTGTATCACACACATTTGGACTGAACTGAGCTTGACAACTGAGGTATCATTACATACTCAAAGAACTAGGACTGAATTCTGGCCAGTGTATCCCTTCATACACCTTTGAATTATATATCCACCTACCAATAAACAATGCTACCTTATTCCACAGAGGTCAATTTTTTGTTTGTGTTTTTGGACTGGGCCTTGTTATGTCACCAGGCTGGCCTCAACTCACAGCAATCCAATTGCCTCAGACTTCTGTGTGCTGGGATTACATGCATGTACCACCACATCAGGCCAAATGTTTTTTAAAAAAGATTTGATTTCCTTCCTCTCTAGGTGCACTAAAGATAAATGTGCATGTATGTATACTCACATATACATGCATACATGGTCAATAAAATAGTGTTCTAATTCAGTACCTGGACACAAATGCTGTTAGGATTAACATGTTTATTTCACCAGATTGAAATATTACTCTTGAAGACAGCTGAGAGCATGTTCAACATACTACTATAATCTAATTTCTCTCTCTCTTCTTTGTACCAAGAATTGAACTCAGTACTCTGCACCTGCCAGGCAGGCGTTGTGCCACTGAGTTACACCCCCAGCACCTGATTTCTCTTGCTCAATGTGAGGTTCTGCTTTTTCCTTGCTTAGCCTGAACATCTAAGTTTTTCTGGTTAAAAAAAAAAAAAAAAAAAAAAAGGCAGGAGAAAACATCAAGGAGGAAGCCCTTTCAGTGAGGAGAAGGTGAAAATAAGGGAGGATATATCCTCGGTCTTGTTTAAGGTGAATCAGAAACACCTAGGAAACCTTAAGGACACTGCAAGGGACACAGTGACAAGTTGCTATGGTCATAAGCCACCAGTTTCTGATTTATTTAATACATATAGCACACAGAAAGAACTAATAAGTAACGTGTCGGGATAGTGCTATAATAGTTCTAAAGTATAAAGTATTCTAAAAACAGTCAAAGCATTTATGCAGCACACTTAAAATGTGAAGAGACAGAATCCCCAAAAGATCAGGCTTTCCAGTGTGAACTGCTGGGGGAAATAAGATCATAATCTGCCTAATACCTTTCCCGTAACCATGCTCCTAGGATGACCTAGATATACCAGGTGTCAACAAAATAACATTTGTGTTAGTATCTGACAACAAATTTCACCTTTGCGGCTTTTTTTTTTTTTTAAAGAAAGTTACACCATAAACAGTAGTATAAGTCAGAACTTAATTAGACTAAAACATACTAAATGAAAGAAACACAATTAAAACTATGCTGTCAAGGGGTCGGGCAGTTGGAGGGAGAACTTTTCATCTATCACACTGGGAAATCTGAGGTTTGTTTCATACAGTAAGAAAGCATATGGAAACAACACTCTAATCTACCTTACTGCTAGTGCCATGGTAAAATGAGAAATCTCTAAGGAAGACAAGATCTGTACCACAAATACGCAATCCCCAAGCATGGCCAGCAGTATCACAGGTAGTAATTTATTCTACACAGCAGCTTTTTTTGAGACAAGGCTTTGCTTTGTATTGCAGGCTGCCCTTGAACTCAGTATCTAACCTAGGATGGCCTCAAAATCAAGATGATCATATTCTCTATATACAAAACTCCTGAATGTAAAGTGATATAAGGACACAATTGTAATGTTGTCCTAGCAAAAACTGGAAACAGATGTGGCAGCTCATGGTAATTCCAGCACTCTGAGGTAGGAGGCTGCAAAATCAAGGTTAGTCTGGATGAGTTATGAGACCCTGTCTCAAACTAATAAAAAGGGCTGGATACAGCTCAGGGTGAAGGCCCTGCCTTCATTTCCCAGTATGGCGAGGACAGCAGGGAGAAAGATGGAGGGAAGACAAGACAGAACTTTATTAATCTATCAAATGTAGACCTGCTTAGATTATGTATAGCCACAGGAGATTAAAGCTCCTCATCAATATGAAAAATCTTCACGATAAAATAAGTGCAAATTTAAGATGCAGAAAGGTATATGGTATCATCCCCCTCTCCTGCCTTTGGTATTGGAGACAGACCTCAGTACCTCACACTACTACTCTATCATTGGACTTGACTACCCAGAGCTATATAGGCAGCCCTTTTTACTCATTTTTTAATTTTGAGAAAGGGTACTGGTAGGTTTCAGGCTGACCTCATACTTGAGAGCCTTCTGCTTCAGCTTCTGGAGCAGCAGGCTTTAAAGGCAAGTGACATCATACCTGATCTTCCTTTTAACGACTCAAAAGGGGGAATACACTTGTATTTCCTTGTTCAGACATTTAAAAAAGTCTCCAGGAAGAGACATCAGAAATCAGTAATAATATATACAATAATATGGATATAATATAGAAACATTACAAAATATTGGTGGACAAAACAGGTGAATGAGTGGAGGCATTTGAAACTTCTGAAATGTGTTAATGTGTCACTTCTTTAAAAATTAGATTCCAGCTCTTTGCATAAAGATGCTCAGTGTTATCACTGGTTGACAGTAAATATATAGAAGCAACTCTGGTGTTAATGGGATGGGTCAATAAATTCTGCAACATTCATATAACAGATATTGAATGAATGAGATAGTTTTATTGTTTATATTGGAAGACAGTCAAGATTACTGCTACGTGAAAAAAGAAACCTGCAAAACAGTAATTATGGAATACATTTCTTAAAGCACTCGAAATATCAGTATGTGCAGAGAGGTCTGCAAGAACACATATCAAGAACAACAGTGGTTTCTGGGAAAGGAACGAATACAGGGAATTTGTACTTCTGAAATTCTATAGTTCTGTTACTGCAAAATTTCTTTAAATATTATTAGCTGGAAAAAATAAAGTTTTAAAGGCAACAAACTACAATCCTATTATGAGGTAACATCAAACAACATCAACTACTTTCAACAACTGAACTTAGTATCCACAGAGTCACAATAGTCAAATTAAATTTATGTATCTTCCAGTACCTGTTAATACTAGAACAAAATAGGTTTTCCTGAAGTTTTTTCTTGCACATAAGCAGTAAAACGTTTTAGAAATTTAGGGTACTCTCGCTTTGCCACTGCCCTTAACACTGAGGCTGGTGCCCATCCTCCAGGATTTACTGCAAGATAAAGGAAAATTAAGTTATATTAAGATACAATGCTCCATACTTCTTCCTTTGCCTTTTAAAAATTCCTCATGGTGGAACACTTAGCATGTCTTAAAGCTGCAACCATTGACTCTTTTAATACCCACCAGATGTGATCAGAGAGTAAATAAGAAAGCAGTTATCTTTCACAAATGTTCTTGGTTCCCTAAATGACATACAAATATTACACCAACATTCTAAGCTAGTTAAGGTAGATCTACTCATCAACCTCTACTGTAACTACATAATAACTTACTCAGGTATCAATAGTTTCTTTAAACATTTTATAGAAATTAGTACTTGATGAGAGCAACTGCAATGACAATGCAGGTACACAGATGGGTGCAGTAAGGACCCAAGTGAAGAAACAGGGTCTCTGACAGCGTGCTGAAGTGAAATAAGTATTAAAGTACCAGCTACCAAGGACTCCGAGAGTAGTGATTCAGAAAACTAAAAGCCTGACCAAAAAAACCTTATTTTTCTCCACTGTTGCTTCTATCCTTAGTTATACTCTATCACATACATAACAAAATAGTTCTTAAAACCAAAGATAGATAGTAACCTAGAGATAAGTTTGAAAATTCACCCATTCAGCCCCAGCTTGAGAAATATTCATGCACTTGTCCTATGGTAAAAGTAAGGCTACTGATTTTAAAATTAATGAGTATTTTTAAAGTCTCCCCCAAAATTCTGATATACATTTCTCCAAATACTCTCTCAAGGATACAAATTTAAAAAGGCATTTGGACAAAATGTTTGAAACAAAAAATACATACCATTAGCTACATAGGTAATCTTGCATAGAATGTTTTCCCTGCTTATCTCCTGGTCTCCCTCTGGTGGGCTTACCAAGGTTTGACAAATCATAGCAACATTTATTTTGGCACGAACACATCGGTTGTTTAGCTGCAAAAGCAAACAAAAACAAAAATGTACCAGTGTAGTGGATATTCACTATTTTGCAATTTCTAGTGGCCTAATACTACATTAATTTAACCAGAACCGTAACAACTCATCAAAATATTGACTAAAATCTTACAAGTACCAATACATAGTATTTACAAAACTGATTTTGACACCAGGATTATCCCTCCAAAGTACTAAAGGAAGCTAAATCAAAGTAGAAACTAGTTTTGTGGTTCTTGATAACTGCTTGAGAGGTAACTGGGAAGTACCCAACAGTACTAACTACCCTTGTGACTGTTTTACCCAAGCTTGGAAAGGAAGACAGCCCTGGTGGGATGTTCCTAGCCAGGACTGCTGCTCAGAGATAACATGTGGGCTGTACTGTTCCGCTGTCAATCTAACATGACACAAAACTTCAAAGAAGCATTATCCAACCAAGTGTCTATGTCCAGGAGGGAGAGAGTGTTTGTCCCTCTACCCTGCACTGTGCATGTAGCTTTCACATTGTACTCACAGGTGCACTGTCATGATCCACAGAAAAATTACAAACTATCCAAGTTTCAGGGTCATTTTCAGTCAAGGCTGGTATCTTGCGAATGGCAGAAAGATACAGCACATCTCGCTGAGAAGCAGGCCATACTCTCTGTGGAAAAATTAAAACTCTTCTGAAAATCTGAGTTACTTTTAGTGCAGATGTCACATAGGATCAAAAACAAAACAAATAAATTAATAAAAGAAGTCCTGGGTAATCCTCAAGTAGACACAAATCAAAGAATAGAGGAACCCAGAGAAAGGAGAGAAACCTTTGATGAAGAATATAAACAAAACCTAGAATCGAAACAGATCCAAAGTGAGTATCAGGAAATTAAAAACTCCATTGAAACCTGGCAAAACCTTTTAACAGAAACTAAAGACAAACTTTCAAAACTTGAACATAGATTGGCAAAGTATGATTGTGAAAGGAAGGATCTCTTAAAAATAACAAGGAACCAGGAAGCAACAATACAAGGCTAGAAGATGACAAGAGGATTTATAACCTAAGAATAAAATATGTGAATGAAGATGCAGCAACAAATACAAATGAAATAAAAAGTCTATTCACAGAAATAATTAAGGAAAACTTCCCAAACATAGGTAACAAAAGTGAAGTTCAGATAAATGAGGCATACAGAACTCCAGCCAGCTACAACCGAAACAGATCTATACCCAGACATATAATAATCAGGATCCCAGAAATCCATCACCACAAGAACAGAGTATTAAAAGCGGTCAGAGAAAAGAAACAGATTACCTATAAAGGAAAACTCATCAAAATCACAGGAGACTTCTCAATGCAAACCATCAAATCAAGAAGAGCTTGGAGTAAAATATTCTAAGCTGTGAAAGAAAATAACCTCTAACCCAGAATGATGTAGCCTGCAAAACTGTCTCTCAAAATTAATGGAGAGACAAGATATTCCCATGACAAAGAGGAACTGGGGGAGTTTGTGATCACCAATCCAACCCTGCAAAGAATACTGAAGGACATTCTAGAGAGAAAAAAGAAAACCACCAGGGTTCCAGGAATAATGGCAGAAAGGCCTCAAAGAAAGGGGCAGACAGTGGAATGAAGGAGAAAAGTAAACAAACAACAGCAGAAAAATAGCATGGCAGAGATAAAACAGAGAAGATTGGTTATATCACTGTTTTATCTTGACTAATTTTATTTGAATCTGGTATGCTTGCAAGTGTCGAGTCTGAGAGTAGGGGCAACTACTCTGAAGATGACAGGATTCAATAGGATACCCATTCTGGTTTGATTGTTAACTGCCTTTGAAGTCCTATAATGTCTCCAACGTTTAGATTTTATTAATAGTGTAAAGCAATGCTAAGTTTATATTATATTTGACAATATACACAATTTTATTGAAAATAACTAGAGACATCATAGTGACTACCGTAGATCACCTAGTGTTGTGTTTTTGTATGTTCTTTTCATTTCGTGTTTCTCTAGGAATTTGTATTGCTGACTTGTTTTGATTTGTTTCTCCCTCTAATACAGAAAGGCTAGGTATATGTGTAGAGAGTTATACATGTGTAGAACTTCTAAGTAGTTTACGAGAATGGATTATAGTTATTCCAAAGGAAAAAAAAAAGGAAAAGAGAATATTCTAAAGGATATAACTGCATGTATGTTTGAGTGTGTGGAATTAATAACCATGTTGCTAAAGTTTTAGTTGGATGGATAAGCAAAACTGACCACAGTCTCAGTGTTTGGATGTCCACTTTGTGGACTTTACTTTTGTAACTTGAACAACTGCATCTAAGAGGAAAGTATGTAATTATCAACTAGTGATTTTTTACTGGTTAATGTTTTTGGTTTTTTTGTTTTGTTGTTGAGATTTTGTATTGCTTCTACCCTCTTTCTGTTTCAAAAGTTTTTCTTTAAATAAAAAAATTTTTTAAAAAAGCAAGAGGAGGAAAAGAAAGTGCTGTAAAAGAGATAACTGTATGTATACTTAAGTGTGTAGGATTGATAACCATGTTACTAAGTTTTTGTTGGATCAGTGAATAGAACTGTTTGCAGCCTCACTGTTTGAATGTCCACTTTGTATGCTTTAATTTTGTAACTAGAACAACTATATCCAAGAAGACAATACGTAATGTATCAAATAGTGATTTTTTACTGTTTATTTTTTTTTGAAATTCTGTATTGTTTCTACCCTTTTTTCTGTTTTGCTTCCCCCACTCTTTAAATAAAATTTTAAAAAAATTAAAAAAAAAGTAAAAACCAATTAAATGTCACCGAAGGTGAAAATTCCGCAATTTCAAATGGAAAGCATCAGAGAGCACATACCAAAGGATTAATTAAAAACACTGTCAACGGCTTTTTGGAACAATATAATCAAGGAATAAGAGCCTATTTTTTCTTTTTAATTATAGCAAGTTTACCATTTTAACCATTTTTTTAAGTGTTCAGTGGCACTGATTACATTCACAATGCTATGGAACCATCACCATTATCTATTTCTGAAATTCATCATCACTCCAAATAGAAACTCTGCACCCATGAGGCAACAATGGCCTGCTTCCCATCTTCACAGTCCAGCATAATGTTCAGCTTAGGGACTCAAAGACTGCTGTGGTATAATATATCTGAAAGAACTCCAAATCATTAGATCAAATATTTCCATATTAAAGTACACAAAGAAAAATATATGTGTGGAAATGAAATAGAAATTAGTATCTCTGATAACTGGGATTATATACTTTTAAATAATAAAAATAAACTTTTATCCTTTTTAAGTCACTTTTGCTTTGGGCATCTGGCACATGGAACTGAACTTAGCCCTTAATGTGCAATGACTTTCTTGATTACTGAGTGCAATAAATAACCAACAACTTGATGTCAACACCACACACACCATTTGCAAAATAAAATGGTTTATCTTTTAAAAGATGCAAAATTTTATGAAGCTGTTTAGAGCAGTGCTGGGCAAATGCATGTGAAGCAAGAAAAATGCAACTGCCTAAGAACCGGTAGAGAGATGTGCCCACAGTCCCAGGTACAGGAGAGCCCAGGAGGGTGAAGGTAGCCTGGGGATCTAACATCAATCAATCATAAACGAAAAACAGTAGGAGACAGGTGTGGTAGGGTATACCTGCAATCCCAGCTTCACGGCTGACTAAGGCAGGAAGATTATGAATTTGAGGCTAGCTAGGGCAATTTAACGAGACCCTGCCTAAAGCAAAACAAAACACAAAACAGTAGGGAGTGAAGCTGAGTGGCAGAGTACTTGCCTATCATGCCTGAGATCCTCAATTTGTTAACAACAATAAAACAAAACACAAAACACAAAACAAAAAACCTCATGAATATGCATCTACAAGGCTTATAATAAGAATGACTTAGAAACCAGGAGACAAGTAGCTTTCTTGAGGATATTATAAAAGAAGTCAAATTTAAGCAAAAATATGTTGTACAGTATCATTCAATTTTGTTGAAAGTATTCCTGGACAATTTGTTCATTTGAAGAATCAACAAGTAATTTTAACTTAAATTTTGTTACATAAAAGACATGTTATTTTATTAATTTTATCTTTTAAGCCTAATATTGAACCCTCCTCTCTTATCTACTGTTTACCAGGTAAATACATATACAGGTTCCCAGGATCAATTATGTGCAGGTAACAACTTTTTTTTTTTGTACTGGGGATTGAACTCATGACCTCGTGCTTGCCAGGCAGGCACTTATGCCCCTGAGCTAAATCCCCAGCCCAAAATGCTATTTTGATTCTAAATTATCAGTCATTTGTCTTTATTACAAACACAGAGCAATCAATTGATAGTTTAACATTTATTACATTTTAAATTTCATATTGACCCAAAACTTGTTTGAATAAACAGAATTTTTATTGTTACACATTTCTTGAGCAACTACCTGGTAAAATGAAGCATGGCTCATAGTTGCTGGGCAACTTTCCATGATGTGAGATAATTCACTTAGATTGGTTTCACATCTTTCAGTGTCAATATAGGCCAATGCTAAATGTTTCCTGATCTTTATGATTGTGATCACAGGAAGTATGATAGGGATCTATCGTTTATTAACTACAAAGTCTAGACATGGAGAAGTAGTAAATGGTTCTTAGAAGGCTCTTTCCTAAACTTATGTTGTGTGTAAAGAATAACTATAAAACTTGAACAAACACTTGTTTCTAGGCTGTATTTGTTAGATTCCTGTCTGTACATTTTTTGCTCTAAGTGAGTTGACACACCTTTCAAATGTACAATATTCATGAATTAATAGTCTTTCTGTCATCTATATTTCTGCCTAATTTTACTGTATGTCTGAGCCTGAATTACATTGGTATCTTTTGGATAGATGATGAGATATTTACCTTGTGAGTCTGATAAACAATGATTGCATTGTCAGCTAATGTTTCCACCACATGAAAGTTTTCTATGGTTGCTGAAATGAAGAAAATAATATTAGGAGCCAAAAAGACAACACAACCTTTTCCTAGAATGTGATGAAGTTTACTTATGTCAAAAGTCAACTACAAATGTACGTTATGGATAAATGGAACAGGATCCTGCCCTACCTAGGCTAAATACAAACAGAAGCTAGTTCATCTTCGGGCTACCAATCCACTCTGCAGATGATGACCAGAAAGGAAATCTCATTTTCTTTGGCCCAATATCCCTCTGTCACAGCAAGGAAGCAATTCTAATTGATATTGCATTACTCAGGGTCAAATAAATGCCAAACATGATTGTCCATCTTTTTTCCTAGTTTACTAAATTAAACTGCTCTATCTAGAGGCTTGTACCTGTGAAAAAGGGAATGCCAAACTAAATAAACATCTTGTGATCTTCAGAAGTATCTGTATTTATGGAACTTGGTATCTAAGAGAAACATACATTAAGAATAACTTTGACCACTGTGAGATTCTCTAGGACTTAACATGGAAACAAAACAGTTTAGGGAAGAGTACATAAAAAAGAAATAAGGAATCTTCAATTTCAGTAGTGGCTTTTACACTTAATAAGTCTGTGGTCTCTGACAAGTCACTGGATCCACCTGAATTTTATTTGTATGTAAAATACCCACATTCATATAGACTTAGTGAGGTACTGATTCAAATGACACTCTCCCCCCCATATATATACTTTAAAAAAAAAGACATAGTATCTTAGTAGGCACTTTGAACAATGAAAGATCTATTTAAAATAAAGTATTGGGCTGACAATGTATGCAAGTGGTAGTACACCTGTCTAGCATGCATGAGGCCCCAGGTTCAATTTTCAGCCCTGTAATAGATCAATCAATCAATCTAAGATATATGATTCTCAGGACATTTCCTATATTAACCTTGTGAAGTATAGATCAGATACAGAAAAGTAGATTGAATTTGCTATTAAGTTCAAAACGGTAATAAGATTAAAATACATTATTAATGGCTTACTTTCCCAGTCATTGCGAACATCGACACTCCAGAAATAATTGCAGACTTCATGTCCTGTAACACCTTTAACTGCATGAGTAGCTTTCAAAGGATCCAGAACAATCCCATTTTCTTCTACTTCTCTTCTGTATACCTGAAAAAATATATTAAAAAGTTGTCTGAAAAATCAAATCTCTAAAGTACAAATTTTAAAGCATGCTTTTAAGGTCAGCTGATTTTTCTTTTACTTATGAAAATTTATGTTTTGCTCAAAGAAAAATTTTCAAATTAATGGATAATAAAAATACTTTTCCTAGCTGGGTGTGGTGGTACATACTTGTAATCCCAGCCTGTGGGAAGCTGAGGCAGGAGGACTGCTGAGAATTTGAGACCAGCCTGGGCTACAAAGTGAGTTCAAGGCCAGCTTGAACTGCATAGTGAGAGACTGTGTCTCAAAAAGATAAAAAAAAAAAAAAAAAAAAAAAAAATTTTTCCCCCTCCCTTTTTCTTAGCTTCTTTTCAGGACACAAGGTCTTGTGGTATAGTCCAGGCTGGTCTTGAACTTGCTGGACTCAAACTCATGATCCTCCTCTTTTGGCCTTCCAAGTACATAGTTAAATGACAAATCAAAAGTAAATGCCAACTATAAAAAACATGAGTTCTAAATAAATGTACTAAACCAGTCATTATTTACCAAACATCCTCAAAAACTATTTAACATAACCAAGAAGGTCAAATTAAGCCTGGTAGAACGAAGGATGCTAATTTAAGGCTGCTGTGTTCCATGCTAAACAGTATTAGAAAAATAGTAGGCACTTAATATTTGTGGAGTCAAGCACTGAAAACTAAAATGGCAAAGAGGTTATAAACACACATTTTAAATGATGAAGCTGTATACCTTACATGCTAAGTAAAGTTTACTTTCAAATTATAGTTTCTTATTTTAAAGAACTCTGTGGTAAGTTCTTTTAAAGATTCACGAGCATGTTATCATGGGGAGAATCAGCTCTCATTTTATGAAACCAGACAACATCAGGCATTTCACACAGTTTCTCCTTCTTTCTTACCAAACTACAATGCATTTTATTTATGTTAGAAGGATCACCAGTTTATCAGTAGGCCAAACTGGAAACTCTAAACTTCTGATTTCCCCCTTCCCAGTACACACAGCTATTAAGCTTACTACTGATCTCTAAGGCATCCAACAATTTGACTTTTCCACTCCTGCTGATCTATTCAAGGTGGGCTCTCATCTCCTTGTGCCTGACTCATGGAGTGGTTGTCTTGGTCTTTAGTTTCCTTCCTATCTGTTTAATCTTCCTACAATGATGGTTTGCATACAGTGGCTAACCTACTGCCACAAACAACAGACTAGTCTCTTAAGTGGGCCACTTATGCTCCCCATAATCTAGCCAGGTTCTCTAACAGTACTGGGCTATAGAAACACTTCTTTCCACACCTCAATCCAAGTGGATTTTATCTAGACTGTATTATTTCTTGTGCTTCACTTTTTCTCATTCCTAACTTGACTGAACAGTGAGTAGAGAAGGAGGAAAAAGGGAGGCTTAATTCACAGTCTTCTTAGCATCATCTTGGTCTGCTTTGGGAGCCTGTGGCCAGGGAGGACCTGTGATTGTCCAGCTATGCTGGAAGCACCATGTTTAATTCTGGGGTGACACACTAGCAAGATTTTGTGGCACTGATCTAAAGCCAGTCAGCTTACCAAAATCATAGTTTGCCTTTTCTTACTTCATAAATGTTCTCTGTCTTTTGTTTGCCTTTTCTTACTTCATAAATGTTCTCTGTCCAAGAGCAGAGAAAATCTCAGCCTCAGTATATATGACATTTACTAGAATAATTCTGGCCAACATAGTCTATACAAAAAATCATGAATACAAAATTTGTTTCCAAGTGTTTGCTGTTATCATTTCTTGTAAGGTGACTTCTCCTCACCTTTGTCACAAACTTATTTCCATTTCCAGATGGAGTTCAAATATTTTTTTCCTCATTGTAAATACTGCTCTATTTTTATACAGAGTTAGAAACAGTCTATTAAGAAGCTAATTCCTAGTAACTTTCTACTAGTAAGATCTAAACTTTGTAAAACATGAACACTGTATATACCTTGTATTTTAATTGTGATTAACCTGTGGAAATACATAGTACAAATCTATCAAGTATTTGCAATTAGGTATAAGCATATAAAAAAATGCTTCCTCTAGTGAGATGTAGAAAAGGTGGAAGTATGGTCAGAGGGATTTTTTTAGGTGAAATGCTGGTTTTATTCCTAGCATCCCTCATTCTGTATACTTCAAAAGAACACATTCTTATTTTGAAAAGAAACAACACATACTCATTTGACTGTTTTTTTTTTTTTTTTTCCCTGTTTCAAACTCTTGTTTTTTTACAAATTTAACCAGTACTGACAAGGCAGGATCAATGGACTTCTTTTGTGATGTCTTTTCAATCTTTTTTACTGCCTGAGGAAGTTCTTTACTTTTTTGTTCTCTTTGCCAGGCTGTCTCAAAGCTTTTTTCCATTACTTGTTTGCTTGAAATTAGCATCTGTGGGAAGTACATACTGCCTGAGATTACACATTTACTTCAAAGTCATTTTCTAATAATTCTGTCTTTTTCATACGCTGTTTCTTTTTGCTTAGCTTCTGGTGCTCCACAATCTTGCTGAATTGAGCTGTTTCTTGTTGTTGTTCTCATCTACCATTAGCAATGCCATTCCAGCTTTTTGTCTATTTCATTGTCTTCCTCTGGAGATGTGCTATCTTCAGCAGATTTTGTTTGTTTGTTTTTTTCTTCTTCAAACTTGTTTTTTAAACTTCTTCAGCAAAGTATGGGTCATTCAAATGGGAAGTTCATTTTCACAGGACTCTTTAGCAACAGTCTTGTTTCTTTTCAGTCTTTTTATCGTTCCCTAAAAATTGTTTCCAAAGGATCAGTTCATTTTTTCCTTCTAATTTGTTTTTTCATTGTCTTTTCTGCACTTTAAGACCTGAAAACCACTTAATTTCGTCATTTTCTTTGCCTTTCTTTTCTTTCTTGAATAACCTGCAAAAGCTGCTGTATTTAGCAGCTCAAATCTGTTCATTCTCATCTTTCTGACCTTTTTTTTCCATCATCACCATGTATGTAGTTCCTCTTCCACCTTTTCTACATCTCACTAGAGGAAGCTAAATATGTCTGAAAATTCATGTCCAAGAGTTTTCCTTTTCTAGTTTCTGCTGAGTGCTGTGACTCCTTTATGGTCCCTCTCCTCCCCAGTGACCTCACTGTTGATGTTCCCCTACTGCAGCAGAGGTGAAATATTCTGGGATATGCACTGTTAGAGCCACTGCTAACACCACCTCCTTAAGAGTTATCACCTAGTATAAATCCTAGTTCTATGAAAGAACAACCATTTTCAAATTCTAGCCATCACAACTCTCATAAATTTTACTTGCTATTTCAGGAGAATCATAGTCCACTACTGCACAGTATACTGCAGTCATTTGACTGATACTCTCAGTTTTTCTCTAGCAGTCCAATGTTTTTCAGGAGCATCTTTAGGAGTTCTTAGTAAAATTGCTGGTCCTTGAACTTGCTCTTCTCTCCTATTCTCCTTTCCAAACTCTGAAGGATATAGCTTTACAGAAAATTAACACTCCTTTCCCTTAACTGAGCTGAGGAGAGACAGTAAATCTTTTGCCTTTGATCTATTTCAGTCCATGCTGCAAACTGCTAATTAATGTGTCATCTTGTCAGCCCAAGGAGCATCTTTATCAAGCATGCTCTGGACCAGGCTCCTGTGGAAATAAATCTGCCAAATCAACTTCATCTTTAGAACTAGTTTGTGTATTTCCTTACTTCTTGCAAGATCAGGGCCACTGTCACTTTCACCATCTTCCAATCTTCACCTTTGTCTCCATCTTCTGATGAAGCTCTACCAGCCTGTGATTTCACTGTCAGATTCCTCACCACTTCCTCGTTCACCAGAACTGTGAATTTCCTCCACAGCATCTTGATCAGAGATTTTATCACCACTGTCTCTTGCTATTATGAATGGAACCATGCTTGCTTTTCTCCTTTTGTTTTATAACAACTGCTTTTGGGAGATCTCAAATTTTCAGAGTTGCCTTCGTCTTTTAATTTTCCTTTGGAAACAAGGACTCTTCACTATGTTCAACAGTATTTTTTCCTTCTTTTGTACCTTTTTTGCTAACCTTTTTGGGAGTCATTTCTGAATCTATCTTCATAGATTTATATAAGGTTTTCATTTACTGAATTCTTTCAGAATTACCTAAATCATTTGCATTTTCAGGATCATTCTGATTTTCTTTTCTTCCCCAATCAAATATTTTGAATCTCTTTCTTCTTTTTCTCTGGTGGATTTTCTTCTTTTCATTCACAGCTTTACTATCTTCATCAGAGAGACTGGAATCAGAATCTAAAAGGTCACAAAAATGTTTCAAGTCCTCTGTAGTGCTGTGGTGATAGTGTGTCCTCCTCCATCAACAGCACAGTTCAATATGAACTTTTTGTCATGAAACATGGCTTGAAAGGTCTTGTCTATTTTGACTTTTTGATTCTTTTCTGGCATTTCCCAAAATGTGGGGTCCTTTGAAACCCACCTAAACCAACAGTCATTATTTTTCTTTTTTTATGATAGGGTCTTGCTGTGTATTTCAGGTTTGCCTTGAACTCACTATGTAGCCCAGGTTAGCCACAAACTCATAGTGATGCTATGTCAGCCTCCTTAGTGCTAGGCCACCAAGCCCAACTCATAGTTTCTTGTTTAGATGACATTTTCAAAGTCCTACTGAAGAAATGTTCAAGGGAACTAAGTAAGTCTTGGATCTCTCTTAGCCTCACATGGAACCTCAATTACTTTAAACTTATTTCAAAGTAATTTAAAAATGTAATCTTCATTCTTATCAATAGTAACAATATCACAGAAATGGAGCTGCATGTAGCAATATATAACATTTCAGTGGGAATTACCTTCATCTCTCCTTCTTCTACAACCAACTGCCAATTGGCATCTCCACCTACATCCTGCAGTGAGTAAGTCATATGGTTCTGTACCACCTCTTCAACCTTGAAAAGAAAAACAAAGACATGAGAATCTACATCTGACAGTTACATTATAACATCACAAACAGAATGGTGTTCATTTAACTTCAATTCAGAAATGGTGCCCTTAGAAAGCTGAGGTTAGTAGGTTTTACCTAGTGTTGAACAACTTAGTCTGCATTCCAGTGCATACAAGTTAATAACAGAGGGAGAAGTGCAGGGAAGGAAAATGCTTCACTCAAGTAACATGGATTGTTCAATCACATATCAAGTGACTAAGCTATTTTTTTTTAACAAATGAAATACTGTATCTTTTACTATGAAATATACATATGATATCTGAAAGCATAAAACCATGAATTACTATCATTAAAGGAAAGCAAAGAAATTATCTGGTTTACTGTTCCTATACTGAAGACTACGTAGAGATACCAGAAAGCTTGCTGTATGTCAAAGACTTGTTCACAAAATGGTAACAAAACTTTTCTATTTCACTTATAAACCTAATACTATAGACCAACTTAAAGATATACCTCCTTTTATTTCATTTCAATTACACTGTTCTAAATTCTTTTTAGGACAATGTTAGCAATACTATATATTCAAGTATTTACACACACTCACCTTCTAGAGTATTCTTTCAAAATTTCTTATTCTTTAGCCTCTCCCCTAACTGTGCATGTGCATATGTGCATGTGGAACAGTACTATGCACTAAAACCAGAGCCTCCCACCTACTTCCTTCCTCAGCAAGAGCTCTATCTTCAGTGCCACTAAATTTATATTATGTACATTTAAATGCAACTTTGGCTTTTATCTATCATAAATTACCCTTAAACAAGAGAATAAAACTGAACACATATTCCACACTCGCGGTTTCACAAAAGAATTCTCTGCAGTTTCCCAATTTCAAATAAGACAACTGAAAGGATAAAGACTGTGTCAACAAAGTGATATTATGTAATAAAACATTAAAAGCTGTTAGAAAATACATATGTTACACATGCATTTAAAAATTTATTCCTTTTTTTTATCAGTATTGGGGATCAAATTCACGACCACGTGCTTGCAAGGCAGGCGCTTATGCCCCTGAGCTAAATCCCCAGCCTAAAAATTTACTCTTAAATTTGTTTATTTCACATAAAGTCTACTGAGTTGATTAAGAATATGAAGAAAGAACTAGAATATGAACATCTTCACTGTTTTGAGGCAGAAACTCTTACAATTATTAATAATGGCTATATAATCTTTCTACAATAAAGAATGTTGCCAATACATTATAGTGATGTTTGCTTCTACTTCATTGTTTACTGACTCTTAGAATGCACTTTTGGTTATTGAAAGTAACTGTATTTTAAGTTCTCCCAATTTGAAAGCATAAAAAAAAGGTTTTTTGGGGGGAACCAGGGATCAAACTCACAACCTTGCACTTGCCAGGCAGGCACTTATGCTGCTGAGCTAAATCCCTGGCCCCACAAAAAAGTTTTTTGATAAAACTATTAATGCTGAGAATCTGCAATCTATTTTTTTTTTACTATTTTATTTCTTTTAGCCAGTGTGAGGGAAGCTGAGCTAAACTTTAGAAAATTTAAAAATTTAACAGCACATTCTATAATTTTGTAAAATCTTAACTATAAAATATAAATTTATAAACTTATGTGCTCCATAAATTCATTTGCCTCTTTAACTTTTTTACTTTGAAAGTGTAAGGATGATTAATATTGAATTGCAAATTACAAACACAGACAAAGTATATATGATTTCGAAAAGAGAATAGTGTTACCTCAATTCAACATTGTCTCATGAGAGTAGTGTTACCTCAATTCAACACTGTCACAATGTGAAGAATTTTTTGTTTTCTTTGGATCTCAAGATCTTAAAAGAAAAAACTTTTCATAGTTTTTTTTTGAGTAAGCATTTTTCAGTGAGTTAACAATACCTGTGCTTATTATGAGGCTAGTGGCAAAAAGAATTTTAAATGAGTTACTTGAGTAGAAGAATGTGAAGAGGATATTATTCTGTTAAAATGAAAGAATTTGGTTTAAAAGAACTGTTTTGTTTTGAGACAAGGTCTTGCTATGTAGTCCATGTTGGCCTTGCCCTTGTGGCAATCCTCCTGCCTCAGTCTCCTGAGTGCTGGACTGCAGGTGTGCACCACCATGCCCAGCCAGTTTAGAAGAACTGTACTATTATTTAGTTACTGTGTTTTACTTTGACTTAAGAGAGCTTGAAAAAGTTCATCAAAGAAACAAGACTTACTCCTTGGTATGCTCCTAGAAGACTACAGAAACATATGTATGAAAATCACTGTGTAGCTTCTGCAAAGCTTTCAGCATGACTGCTGTACATCATCTTCCTTGTGTTGGTGACATTAAGGTAAAGTGGAGAGGTGACACAGGTAAGAGCTCACTAAAATGGATTTCATGTTCATGAAGTAAAACATAAAGTATCAAGGAATACCAGAGAACCAGTGACATGGACACTGTGACCTTACTGAGACTTCATATCTAATCTAATGATTTGCTTACTTTACTGTGTAGTTATGACTCTAATATGTCAAAAAGATGTGGGAAACAAGGGATTGTGAACTTTGACAAGAATAAATATAAGCCAAATTTATTGCTTTATTAGGTCCAAACTTTTATATCCCAGGAAAAGCTGTTACCAGTAATATCTGCTATCATTCAAGGGGGAAAACAAAAAACAAAACAAAACAAAGGAAAAGATTGGGTCGAAACCATAAAAGCAGGCTGTGTGCCTGTTTTAATTAAGCATAATTCTAGTAGTCATGCCCTTGGTTTTTCTAAACCTATAGTTGAAATGAGCCCATACACACAGCATCTTTGTGCCAACCAGCTTTGAAAAATGCACATAAAACACAATTGGGATAAGGGGATTCATTACCCCAGTTCTATCCATCTCAAATCATTCAGTAGGATGCCAGTTAGGGAAGCTACTAAATTTGGGTTTTCTAACACTATTAACACAGACATCTGCAAAGAAAATCGCCCTTTGATGGTACAAACAGAAGTCAAGAAAGGCTCCTATACAACTCAGATAGATCTTTTTCTTACCCCGTGACAGGAATACAATTACACTTATTGTTACACTTACAAAGCCACACCAGCTAACAATAAAACTTTTTTAAAAAAGGCATACAGGGGCTTGTTGAGTAGACTAATTTATCAGTGACAAATTAATAATGTACTGTTAAACCATGACAAGACGAGTAAACTGCCCAAGGATATGTGTCTGATGAGGAAGCAAAGGTGTTGCCTGCAGTCTATTAGACTGGCCATAAAGAGCTGAGTTACAATATTCAGCATCAGGGCAGTACAAGAACACTGTGCTGACTCAACTGTCTAATTACCAGGTCAGTAGTAAGAATAAAGACAAGCTTGAAATTACTATGGCTTTGTCCCAACAATACCATTTCCAGGAAAATATTCTAAAGAGGTAACTGGATAAAGTATATATGCAAGAATTATCTTTATATGTAACAATGCTCACTCTATAACTATAATGAGAGAAAAACTAAAACACACTAAACGTTCAATGTAAGGTGAGTAGGCAAACTCAGCACATATATTCGTAAATATATAAGAGACACACACCCATGTTTACTGCTGGGAAAATGAACCTAAAAGTAAGTTTTTAAAAAGCTTAGAAAACAGTTTATATAGACTTATCTACTTTGACAAAAAAAGAAGTATTATTATTAAGGTGTATTTGTCAACAAGTGTCTTACTGTTTAATTTTTAAGTGCTGGGGATGGAACCCAAGGCTTTATACATGCTAAGCACATACTCTTTTATTGGGCTTCTCTAGCCCAGTTGTTTTTGTTTTTATTTTTTGAGACAGGTTCTCGCTCTACAGTTCAGGATAGCCTCGAACTCACAGCACTCTTCCTGCCTCCTACCTCAGTTTCCCGTGATGTATGTCATCATGCTTGGCTCTTTTTTAGAGAAGTTCTCTATGTTATCCAGCCTGGCTTCAAACTCCTGGCCTCAAGTTTCCCAAATAAATCTGGGACTACTGGCATACACCACTACACCTTTACATCTAGATACTAAAGAAAAATTGTCTTAATTTTATCTATTCTACTCTTTAGCTCTGCTAAATTATGTATTCATACACTAAACAAAGGGAGGAATAAAATATGTAATTATCACAATGATTATGTTATTACATCAATACATTTATTACAACAAAGAGCCGTTTCTTTGGCAACTCATAAATTACATACCATAATTAAATTGCAAAAGTACTGTATACCCTTCGATTTGATTTTTTTAAACACAGAATGATTTTCTTCTTCTCTTTGACTTTGGAGGTAACATCTTTAAAGGGTAACTGTATTTTCCAATAAATATGACCAAAATATCCATTTCTAAATCTAAGTCTGGTCTACTTTCTGAAAATCTAAAAATTATCCTGCAATTTGTGGTTACAAGCATTACTTCAAGAACCTGTAGTGCACAATTCTGATTTCTCAGATTTGAAACAACTTTATTCCTAATAGTCGCCTATCAAAAAGATTCAGGCCACATTTCCCTGAAAATAAGACCTAACCAGAAAATTAGTCCTAGCATGATCTTTCAGAATGCTTAGAATATAAGCCCTAACCCAAGGATAAGCCCCAGTTAGGACCAGGAGCCAGACCACTGCACTTAGTGCATCTACTACAACATGGCATGGACCTACTGAATCATAAAACAATAATATTAACATATAATTAAATGTAAATAAATAATATTGACATTAATACTTAAATGGTCACATATTTATAATTAAGTATTTGTAAATATCCAAGCGGCCACCTTCAGATGAGTATAAACACCAATGTGAACAGACAATGCGAGATTTCCAGCCGAGTGGCCAGCTAGAGTCAGAGACAGCGTGCGAGTATCGCATGCCCTTGGTAACAAGTAGACACAATAGTGTCTAATGTGAATCCTCATAATTCAGTGCGCCGTGTGTTGCAATGGACACCCTGAATGCGCTCGTGTGGAATAAAGAAACATTTTCTGAATTTTGGTGCCTGCAATTTCTTACTGCTTTTACACAGACCGTCATTCTGTCACCGTGTTTGTTGCCGCTCCACGACCCGAGTCTCCCGTTAACACTTCTTTAATGGGAACTAGGTGGAGCCGAGCCTGCAAGAGGCGGCCTCGGCGCAGAATCCACGGACTGGCTGAAATCCCCCACGACTCCGAGCATCTGCATGGAGAGGAAGTGCTCGTCTAAGGAGCGCGCTGCTGCTGCCACCAGCGGGTGGGACCAACTGCTGCACAGGAAGTGGGGTGGCAAGAAATGCAGGCAGAATTCGGGGTCTGGAGAGTCATGACGGTATTCCAGGGGAAGAGTCAGGACCGTATTTGAGTAAATATGGATTACTGTGCATGAATAAACATAGATTTTCATACATGAATAAATGAGTAAATATAGATTATTGTACATGAATAAATGTATCGCTATACGTAAGAATAATCTTCTAACATGCTTTGGAGCAAAGCTTAATCTAAGACCTGGTCTTATTTTCGGAATTTTACAGTAATTTTTCTTTGGTGCCCACAAACTCATAGAATTGGATTGCGTTTGCCTTTTGCCAACAGTTAGATCTCCATCGAGCATGCTCATGGTTTACAGATGAGGGGGAGGCCTCTCTTGGCACCCCATAAAGTTCTGAGGTTCCCTTGTCTTTTGCAGTATTGGAAATTGGACTGGGGCCTTGGTTATGCTTGGTGAGTGCCCCACCTCTGAGCTGTACCCCCAGGCTACTCCAGAAAGACTGAACTGAAAGGCTTTAAAATGCCCTTACCCTATATTCTCAAAGGCATCTCAGGTTTCCTAGAGAGCTCACAATATTATATCCGTAATTAGCCACAAAAGAGAATCTTAATGAACTGGCAGAAACCAGTCAGCATGGCATCTGTTCAACACGCTATGTTCCATGTGTTCCTGTGAAACTGTGTCTTTCTGTGAACTGTAAGAGGCCCGCAGTATGCCTGTACTTTGCATGGAAGCAGCCTGGGTGCGTGGAGCTGTCGCTCTGCCATTGAATTGTGGGACAAAACGCAAATCGACCTTCCTGAAGCCACATTGGCCCTGGGAGGGGACTGCTCTGAACAGAAAGCTTGGCCAACAAGAGGGTTTGCCTCTTTGTTTCTAAAGCTAGACTCCTTAGGTTTTTGTCAAATCATAAAAAAGCAAAGCTAGCTAAGCTCAATGGCATGGTGCATGCCTGGGAAGCTGATGCAGGAAGATGGCAAGTTCAAGGCCAGCCTAAAGAACTTAGCAAGACCCCGTGTTGACAAAATAAAAAATAAAATAGGGCTTGGAATGTAGCTCAGTGGTAGAGCACTTGCCTACCATAACTATGGTCCAGGGTTCAAACCACAGCATCACAAAAAACAAAAGCAACTAAGGAACCCAGATGCCCCCCTAATTCTGCCAGCTGGAGTCTAGCCACGATGACTCAGAGTCATCTTACCCCCAGATTCCTCTGTGCCCCCTTTGTCTCTCATGATGACAAACTTTTAACTTAGTTTCTGAATTATCAAAATATTACAGTATGAAGAATTTGCTTACCTAAAATATTTTAAGAAACTGTGGTTAAATGTTTTTTAAATGTATTATATGTAATGTAACACATTTCTAATGTTACTAACCAAAACAAGAGAAAAAATAAAAGAAAGCGGGGAAAAAAAAAAAGTTAACCTTAGAGCTTCTTACTTCAGTGCTATGCACAAATCTTTTCAGGATGTAAGGTTATAAAATGTATCAACTTAAGTCACTAGTGTAATTTAACACTGATGAACTGAAATGTCCAATTTCAACTATTATTAACTCCAGGTCTCTAGATCCAGTACAAAATTCTCATGTAATAATGGGAAATATCCTCTAAAGTAAGCCACTTATCAACTGAGAATTATTTATTCTAAAGGTAGTGATGAACATGATGTGCGGTTTAATCAATAGTCAAATGCCAGAGCCCAAGTCTTCTATAACAATAAATGCTTTAGGACAATGAATACTCTACTTGAGTAGGTATTTTCATTATTGTTCCCTCATGTGGTATATAAAGCAGCACAATGATGAAAAGTTGAAACAGAACTATCAATCATAATATATTAGAAAAAAATCTACCAGCAACATTAATTTCTCTTAATTTATGTATACAAGTTACACTAAAAATTTATAGGAAGCTATAATTTGGTAAAGTCTTATAAAATTCTGGGCAGCTGCTCTTTAACCCTTGAGAAAGTATTTTAGAGTTTTCAGCAGTTCTATTGTTCTCTGAGGCCAAATTCTTAGACAGTCTCAGTCACTGGCTCACATTCTTCCCTTGGACTTACCACATTTTCTTTTGTTTACAGTCTACTGGTCAGTATTGATGGGATTTAACTTTATTATTTTGATTTTTGTCTTTTTGAGACAAGGTCTCACTACACTTCAGGCTGGCCTTGAGCTCACAATGATCCTCCAGCCTCAGCCACCTGAATGCTGAGATTACAGGAGTACATCACCATACCGGATTAATTTTATTATTTTAAAGCAAGGTAGGACTTAGCAAAATAAACTAAAGTCTCCTGGTAGTAACTAGTTTTGTCAGTGATTTGTTACAAATATAATGAATCATTTTTAAAAAGGTATGCATTCATGAATAAAGAAATAAATTTCATAGTATATTTGGTTATGAGTGATTGCTGATCAAGAATTTATTAAAATTTTTCTCAAAGAGGCTCAAATTTTCAAGTCTGAATTTTCTTTCCTATTACACAATTAAAAACTAATGTAAGCTGGGCATGGTGGTACACACCTGTAATCCTAGCACTTGGGAGGCTAAGGAGGGTCACTCTGAGTTTGAGGCCAGACTGAGCTATATAATGAGGTCCTTTCTCAAAAAAACCAAAAACCAAACAAAGGGAAAAAAAAATGCAAATTTTGCCTACATCTGTAAACTATGACTTTTGCAAACCTTCATTGCAATACCTTGATAGAGGAAGAGCTGTAGATTACTCTGACAGTTAGAAGAAATTATGCAATAAAAGGCCCCATTTACTAAGTACTTAGTTCCAGGTTCTAGCTAAGTTGGAAAAGAAAATTTACCCAAAATGACATAGCTAACCAGGATTTCAACTTAGTCACTTTACTGAGAAAACTCAAGAGGCCTAATATAATGTAACAATAAATTCAATCACCATAAAAATACAAATTTGAATGGCAAAACTATGAAAAATAATTTTTTTTTAAACAACATTTTAAGGGGCTGGGGATTTAGTTCAGTGGCATAAGCGTCTGCCTTGCCAAGCACGCAGTTAAGAGCTCGCTCCCCAGTAACAAACTAAAAAAAAAAAAAAAATTAAGGGCTGAGAGTGTAGTTCAGTTCCAGGCAGATTGCTTGCCTGGTATGTACAATTAAAAAAGAAGAAAAATTTTAAAAAAGGAAAAAAATATATATATAATTTCTAAACTAATGTTTACCTTAAAAAATCTCCTCATAATAATTTTATTTTGGAGACTGCATACCTAGCTTCCTGTTTCAAATTCCTAAATGTTTAGTGATGCTAAATAAACTTAAGGCCAATTTCCATAGATTTTAGTATATAAGCAGAAATATGAATATTTATAATATCCACAGTTAATTTTCACAAGTAAAATACCATCTGCTCAATAGATCTTAGTATTCTAATGGTAATGAGACTATATTTTTTTAAAAAGTATTTACTTGTTCAATATAACTAGGAAATATTTCAAATTAGTTTAAAAGTGAGAGTATTAAAATCTGCTTTTATGCTATAACATATCCTGCAGGTCATGTTGATGACAGCTGTTAAATCCTGTCTGAAGAAACAGATGTTACATGACATAAAAACAGACCAGGTAATTGTTATTTGTTTCAGTTTAATTTGGAAATGTTTCTTGAGCATCTCCAATCTGATGAAATTCCAAGCTATTTACAGCAGAGAACACAAAGTAAAGGGCACATGCAAGCCTGACAGAAGAATTACTTAATAGATAAGGAAGGCCTTTTAAATGCTTGTTACTCTGTAAAATTTAAAATCAAAACAAGTGGCCTAAATAACACTTCTAGGAATTGGGCAAGCAGGCTGAAATACAGCACAGAAAGACTCAAGTCCACTCTATACATTCATACAGTACCTGGGAGCTGAATCTGTGAACATCGTCAGAGGCACTGACTAGATCAATGGAAGACATGGAGGAAGAGCGACTATAGGGCTACCAGAGACAGACAAAGAAAAAACCAAGTAATCAGAACAAAGGCACAACAGAGCATTCAGTACCAACTTCCAAACACAAGATAAAGAAAGAAGAAACAAAGCACTATATGAAACAAGCACAGCAGCAAGTGCTGACTTCGTGCACCTATTATGTATTATGTTCCAAAATCATTCCAAAAAGAATGCAGTGCTTCCAATAATACAAATATTATCACTTAATCCTACAGAAGACAGAGATTTAGTATAACTAGCTACACTTCTGGTTAACTATTTGGACTAGCTGCACCCTACCACCCACTCTCCTTTTCCCTTAAATAAAAACAGAAGGTTGTTATGTTCAGAACAAGATTGCTAACTGTTGAAGAATGTACATGAAATAACAACATACACTACAGAAAGTTTTACTACTTAAAATTAATGAAAAAGGGAGAAAATTTACACTACAAGATAACTCCCTCAACAGTGAGGAATGCAAAGTATACTTATAAGAAATCTCTAGTACTGACTCACCTTCTGGACGAATCTGTGAGTCCCCACAGAAGAAAAGGCATCTCCAGATGGTAACGATGCAGGCCAATGTAACCTGACCTTCTCACTCTGTGACTGAAAAATATCTAACGTTAGGGTGAGACGGTTTCCAAGTGTATTTTGAAGGTTATGAACAGACACTGTAACCCAGAACTACTAGCAGAGTTAATCAGTAAGCACTTCAGTGCTGAGAAATGCTTGAACGACCAAACGCCTCCCCAGACATGACCCTGGTCAAACCTGGCACTTCAGGAACCTCAGCTCAGTCTCTCCTGACTCCACAGATGCACACTACTAGAGCAGGGATAAATGCTTTGATTTTTGCTCCTGCTCAGAATCTGCGCTGTCTGCATAGCGGTATTTATCATGAGCCCATCTTAACAATGCTGCCAATTTTCCTTCTATCCAAACTCTGACCAAATCATTCCAGTCATTCTACTTGTCAAGAGGCTGTGGTTCTGGACTCCAAATTTAAGCGTCTCATCAGCAACTACATCATTATTCGTTTTGTTACGTTTCTAAAAACATGTCTGCCTCTTTTTTCATGAAGGTACTTGGCCTTCATCCCATTTTTTACTACTGTGAAATTTACCTGCGACCTTCTTCCTCCTCTGTCAGCTTGCCTAGCTTCTTACCTCAGTAACTCACTAAAATTAATGCACCTGAAACTGTGCTGTGTTGTATGTGCACTCATCTAACTATTCAAAAGATATCTGGTAATTCTATCAAATGCCATTTGAGCACAAGGCTAGTATCTTATTCTCATTCACCAATTTACTACATAT
The DNA here is from genome assembly GCA_004027455.1 of Hydrochoerus hydrochaeris. Lineage (NCBI taxonomy): Eukaryota > Metazoa > Chordata > Mammalia > Rodentia > Hydrochaeridae > Hydrochoerus > Hydrochoerus hydrochaeris. Next base: position 170,419 of record PVLA01002926.1, on the reverse strand, counting down.
GTCTTTCCCTGTTTGAAAACAATATAAACTAAAAAAATATGTGATCTATTACTTTTTGAGACTCTTGTGCATTATATACTGCCCATACAGAGGGAAATGAACTGAACCTGTGGAACTGATCTCATAGATTTCTGAAACTTCCTACTCTGCAGAATTACTACAGTGAAATGATATTCAACACACTGATATGACTGGCTAGTCCATGAGCAAATTCAGGGTCTGTCCATGACTTTTATAGAGCACCTCCCAGAGAGGCAAGAATAGACTGAGATTAAATGATCTGACAGCCATTTTCTAAAGTACTTCATTTTCTAAAGCTTTCAAAGTGAAGTTTTCACTCAGTCTCTTAAGCCCAACTCAACCACTATACTGATATTCAATGGAATAGCATTTTTAGAAATAAAAAGAATGTTTTGAATTATCTTGTCTAGCTTCTCACCACATAGTCACAAAACCAAGGTGAAGATAATTTAAGTGTAAAATTCATAACTACATAGTTAGATGATGGTAAAAATAAGAATAAGACTGAGGTATCTTGACTCTAGAGTTCAGTAAGAGTGAAGTGAAATAAAAAACAAATGATAGTACTTCAGGTTTCCAAAGTAGAGCACACGTGGGGTATTTCCCAATGAAAGTTTACGTTCTTTCTGAGTGCTATCATCTTTTGAGTATAAAAACTGAGCAATAATCTTTACAAGTGAATAAACTTTTAATCACTCATTTTATTTTATTTTGATACTAAGAATTGAACTCAGGACCTTGCGCTTGCCAGGCAGACACTGCACTGTTGAACTATATCCCCAACCTCTTAAATCACTCATTTTAAAAACAATGAAAAATAAGTATGAGAGGTCAGTAGATGATTTACTACAGATGAACTTTTCTTGGTTATTTAAAATAGAAATTGGGCATAATGGGCATGACTGCCTTAGTGCTAACAGGAAAAGGATGGGTCAGTATTTCTGTTCAAGGTCATTTGTAGAATAAAACCAATGTATATGATTGCCTGTAAGATCTTTATAGCCACAGTTCATTCATACTGGTCAAAAAAGAAAGTAGTGTGTACCATAAGTAGTACAGTTTAAAGAGGGAAAACTAAAATCCACCCTTAAGTACCATCTAGTGGTAAAATGCAGTAACAGCACCATTGAAGAATTAAATCTTGAAACTAGAGCTAAAGGACTTAAGAAATCCCTTCCTTCAATTTTCACAAAAGGAACAGTGCATATATGTGAGTTCAATGAACTGTGAAAGTGTACAAAGTAAAAGTGGGGAAGAAATTGAAACCGATGGTAGTAAAAGCAATAAGAGAGTTGATAATAAAAACTAAATGGCAAAAAATAGGATAAAACCAGTCAAATTCTTTTCATCACCTTCCCTTTGAATTCTACAGTACTTGATGAAGAAAAATTCAAAGGAAAATTCTTCACTCATATGTTTGCTCTAATAATGGCCAAAGAACAGTTGACATTTAGCTAGGTATAATAGCACATGCCTTAATCCTAGTACTTTTGGAGGCTGAGGCAAGAAAGAGGACTGCAAGTTTGAGCCCAGAATGGGCAACTTAGAGAGACACTGTCTCAAAATAAAAAGGGAAAAAGGGTGTAGCCTCAGCATGAAGGCTCCAACATCAATCCTCAGAATCAACCAATTAACTAACTAAAACAAAGGAAAGCTGGATACTTTAAATCATTAAAGTTCCATACTATAAGGGAAATAGGCAGAATATTTCCATTTTTAGTTCATGTTAATAGGAATCTATATACATACTTTCATTACTGGTCTTTTTATTGCTCAGAAATTAATCCACAAAGAGACTTATCAAATTTCTTCTATACTTATGACAAGTACAGAGTCAATTTTTTAGATTCAGTAAGTTCAGTTTTCAAACTCTTATAAATGTGAAATAACATACATCAAAGAAGTGCCGAGTGTTCAAATGAGTTTCAGCTTAGAATTTTAATAATAATAATAATAATAATAATAATAAAAAATATATACCTGTTCTTCTATTTTATCTTGTCTGTCAAGAGCAGCTTCAACAGCATCAAAGAACTCTTCTTCATTAATGAGACTGTTCGGGCCTTCCTATTCAAACATACAAGGAAAAAAAAAAGAGTATTTGATTTAAGGAAATAAAAAACAAGTAACTGGAATTAATTCCAAGGAAAAGTTGAAAATTGGTCCAATAAACATTTACTGAGCACATGCTTGTGAACTACTCAGTATACTTGATAATTCTATGACAAAGATGAGCAACATAGTGGTCAATACTGTCATTTTAGGGCAGTGGTCTAGAGTAGAGTTAATGAACCATGGTCAGTGATCAAACCAGTCTGCTGTTTATTTTTGTATGGCTTTGTGAGCTGAGAATTTTAATTTTGAAAAGATTGAGAAAAAAAAGTAGTAGTAGTTTATGACAAGCAAGAATTGCCTGAAGTGAAAATTTTGGTGCCCAACATGAAGTTTTAATGGAATGCAATCATGGTCATTTATTTATTACTTATCTCAGCTCTTCTGCTATGGTGGCAGAGCTAAGTACTTGCTTTTTTTTTTTTTTTTTGTGGTACTGGGGATCAAACTTAGGACCTTGCTCTTGCCAGGCAGGCGCTTATGCCACTGAGCTAAATCCCCGGCCCAGTACTTGCAACAGAGATGACAGACATACAAGATTGTAGAAAGATAAGTGTAGAAAGATAAGTGCAAAGATAAAAAAAGATCTACTGCCAATGAAAAGTGCAGATGGAGCTCAAGGATGACCTTCCTTGTACCTATTTCACGGAGAAGGAAAAGTTGAGCTGATGCTGAAACCTGGTAAGATGGCAGGCAGCACAGTGGTCATCAATCATGTGGCAGAACTTGTTACAATGCAAATTTCCAGGTCACCATACCCAGCATTTACGTTTCAGTAGGTGTTAAGAGGAGCCTAAGAGTCTACATGTCTCTCAAGTGATTTTGACGCAAATGAAAAAAAGCAGCAAAACAGAAAAAGGTAACTTCCAGCTGTGACAAACCAAGTAAGATGACTGTTAAGTGGAACAGTAACTTCAAATTATAGTAAAAGTAGAGCATGAACACATAAGGCTTGAGTTTGAAGTTACCCAAAATTAAAAATATAACTCCCCAGCAGGGTAGGGGAGGCAGACAAAGATATGAACAACTTCTAAAATCTTCTCAATTACACTGATAACACCATTAAAAAGGTGCTATGTACATGAACCAACTCTACATAAGGAATGTAAACATTATTGCAAACAAGTACGCAAAAAAAGGTGATCAAGAGACAGAGGGAACAAAAAAAGAAATTAAGATGTGTTATATACCTGTACCAACCTCCTACAAGGAATGTAAACATTATGTACTGCACCAATACTACTAAACTAAAATATAAAAAATAACAACAGTCACCCTATCCCCAATATATCTGGGACTACACTGGAAAGAGTAAGGCATTATGGTGTAATGCTGTTATGAATACATAGGCATATGAATACAGTCTTTCTTTTAAACCACCTCAATCCCTACCGACAACACAGTACTGAACAGTATAAAGAACAGTATACATCTCAGTGAGTTATTATCAAGTAAATGCAACCACTTACAGTAATACCTCGGTTCACAAATACTTGTTTGCAAATAATTCAGTTTGCAAACAAAAGTACTAGTAAAATTTTGCTTCTGTTCACAAACATGACCACAGCTGTCTTCTCAACACAAACACAAATGCAGTCATCTTCCACAAAATTATAAAACAAATTAAGTTCATAATGTACCGTATTGTAACGACCAGCCAGGACATGAGGGTCATGAAGAGAACAACACACACTCTAGAGGCCTTTTTTCTGTAGGACTCCTTTTAAAAAGCCCAAACATTTCAAAGATACTCAGCCAACAGTGGTATAACTAGTCTGTTGATTACAGAAAAACCAAACTTCCAAAATCTACTCCAAATGTCAAACATATAGTCTAATGAGTTTTAAAACTATTGACTATAACCATATCTAAATTTTAAAAATAGCAATATTTATTTAGTCCATAGCACCTTAGTGCATTTGGATTCCTGGTCCTTATGCATCACATCAGAGTCTTAAGAATCCATATACTTGGAATGTATAGTTTTACAAATTTGTATTTTGTAGTAAGGGGACAGAGAAATTCACCAAATGAAACATTTTCTTTAACAGCAAATCTGTGGGAGAAAAACTAAAGTAAGTACAATAAAATTACCTTTACTATGCAAGGTTTAAAGTTGGGTATTGTGGAACATGCTCATAATCCCAGCTACTAGGGAGGATGAAGGAGGAAGATTATAAGTACAGGCCAGTCTGAGCAACTTAGCAAAAGCCAAGTCAAAAGTCAAAATGCACTTAATGTCATAAGTCAAAATGTGTTGAATATCAAAGTCAAAATGCGTTAAACGTCTAAGTCAAAATGTATTTAACCTACCAATCATCATAGTTTATATGCAACTATATCAGCTGCTTACTCTTGATGGTCCTGGGCTGATTGGGAGCTGCAATTCTCTGTAGGTGCCTAGCACTGAGACGGTCCCACCACTGGTAGCACAGGAATAAGATTAAAACTTAAAGTGGCACTGCGCATGAGCTTGTGGTACTGGGTATCAAACCCAAGGCCTCGTGCATATTAGGTAAGTGCTCTACTATCAATAGAGCCAGTAGTCAGGCTTTTTGCACTACCATAGAATCTAAAAATCTTAAGTTGAACCATTTCAGTTGGAGACTGCACTTTTTTTCTCCATACATTATTACCCATTCCCAAGATTTCAATCATCATTCCATAGCCAGGCCATCTCTCTTCATTAATTATAACGTAAATAAAGACTTTCCCCTGGGAAAGTCTCAACTCAGCTGAAAGACATCTAAGGCCTGGCCTTTCACTTTCATAGCATGTGCAGAAATCAGTGCCTAATCTTGGATTCCTCTCTTCCTCTCACTCAATCTCCATATTTTTGAACTGGTTTTCCAAGAATCTAATTTGTTGCTGTTTCCCTATTCCTCCTGCTTCCACTCTAATGTAGAGGATCTTCAATTCTCATTTGTATTTGTGGAAAAAGTCTCCAAGTTTCCAGTTACAACTATCACCTTCAGTCCATTTTTTCTCATTGCTGGAAGTAAGAATGATTTTCTAAATTGTAAATCTGAAAGCTTCATTTTCTTGCTTGAAACCCATTGGTTTACGATATGAACTGATTCTTTTTTTTTTTCTCTAAAGTGAAGCTTGAAGACCTTTCCAGAATTTATAGAGGATATATCTCCTCAGGAGTACTTTCAGTTCCCCTGAGGCAAAATGCTCTGCTCTCTAAATGTTTTCCTCCTTTGCAGTCCCTAAGCCAGAGGTGGTGGACCTATGGCACACATTCCTGTGGTTTTCTTTTAAGACAAAAGATGTTAATGTATGAGTTGTTTAAACACACACACACACACACACACACACACACACACACACACACACACACATTCAGATTTAATTACAGTGTTCCCACTCTGTGATAAGTAAGTGGGCTTTGGGCTGCAGTTTCACTGCTGGGCAGCTATTCACTGGTTAATAGCTATTTACTTCATATGTTCTTAAAAGTTTCAGCTAAAGTGTATTTCCTTTGGGAAGTCATCCTAGACTCAACAACTTCCATGGTTAAAAATGCTGTGTAACTATTACATTAATTGTTTATTAACTAGCCTGTATTTCCACTACATACTCAGGCTGGGTTCTCAGGCAGGATCCTTGTCTGTCTTATGCCTTGATACCCCCTAGATGCCTCACTCAGTGTTTCTGCATTATAGTAAATCTAATGGAATGGATTTAAGGTAATAAGGTAATTTCTGAGGGTACAAATAACAAAAGCATTTAAACTATTACTAATTAGCACATCATGAAAATCTGATAATAACCAAAATTAAGTCATAGTCTAAAAACTCACAAGTGTAGTAAAACTTTAGAAAAAAGTCCAAAAATCCAATGAGAAAAAAAAAGGATGAAATCAGATCCTTGTTTACTTGAGTGTTGGATATTTAACTTAGTATTAAAACTCACAGGGATACAGTGAGAGAAAAATGGAAGCACCTTTAACTGTTTTCTTCATTAAGAGAGAAAAAGAAAGATGGATTTCAAATAGGTAGAATAATAATAAGCATTTTAGAAATGCCAATGGAATACAGATCCCTAGGTTATACTATAATTTTTAAAAATCCAGAAATTTTTAAAAATTTAGAAGAGATTATTAAAAAACCAGAAACTATTTTGATAGAAAATGACAGAGATTAATTCATAAAGGATTACAATTTTCATATGGTAAACCGAATAATCAATGTTTTTAAAAACTGCAAGTAGAAAAAACTGAAAATCAGAAGTCAAACTCTATACATCTTTGAGGGGAGGGCAGCACTGCAAATCTAGCTGAGTGCCTCACTCATGCTAAGCAAGTGCTCTAACACTGAACAAGCAAAAATTCTATACATTTTCTAAAGCCAAAGGGTAAAAAAATTCTAACAAGAAAAATAGCCAGTGGACATGAATAAGTAAGTTGTTAAACTGGAAACATTAATTTCCAAGAAATTCAATGATATCAACATACAACATGAGTCTTTGCTTTGAAGTTATCAAACAACAAAACACCCAGGACAAGGTCCTTCCTTCCTCTCCCTCATTCTCTCACACCCAGAAAGAAACCTCTGTTGACAAAGCCAAAGATAAATAGGCACCCAGTTATACTTATAGACTGCTGGTGGGCTAAAAATACACGTTAAAAGCCTGGGCTTCTGGGGGCTTACTGTATTTTCTATAATCTTATAATGCATATATTTTATTTATAATATGAAACATAATGAAATAAAGTTAATGATTCTTTCACAATAAATCTAAAATAGTAATTCTGCTTAGTTTCAGAATAAAAACTGATCATAATAGCTTATAATTCCAATAATTGAGGTTTTTTTTTTAAACTCCAGAAAATAGGATTATTTAATTTTATATATTCTGGAATGAATGAACACACAATCTAATATTTTTAAAATATTACAACTCAATAAACTGGGTATGGCGGTATACATCTGTAATCCTAGAACTCTGGACCCCAAGGCAGGAGGATCACTATGAGTTTCAGGCTACCCTGGGCTACACAGAGAGTTTTAGGTCAGCCAGTATACAATGAGACCCTGTCTGGAAAAATGAAACCCAAAACCCAAACCCAACCCCCAATAAACAAACAAATCTTCATTACAGATCTCCACTGCTAGAAATCTACTTTAACACAAAAAATAATAATGGGCAGTTGTCGGGGTACACATTTGAGATCCTAACACTCTGGGAGGCTGAGGCAGGAGAGTCACAAGTCTGAGCCCAGCTCAGTCCACTTATCAATTTAATGAGATCCTATCTCAAAATATAAACTTAAAAAATGGCTGAGAATGTAGCTCAATGTCACAACAAAACAAAACAAAACAAAACAAAACCAAACACACAGAGCCAATAGCAGCTCTTTTCTTCCCACTTCTAGAGTAAAAAATGGGGGGAAAATTTTTTCTTCTTTAATTTTGCTTTTTTGAGACAGGTCTTGCAACACAGTGAAGGCTGGCCTTGAACTCATTATGTAGCCCAAGCCCAACTACTGGGATTATAGGAACATGTGACTACACCCAGATTGTTTTCTTAACTGTGCCCGTTTTATTATTCTGCTTCAACCTTGATGATATTCTTTGCTATCTCATTTTTATAATGTTCTTTTCAGAACTATCCATAACGTTTCATGATACTTAGCAATATTTCTTTCATCTTTTCTTTCCTCAAAGAATATGGAAAAACAGCTTATAAAATTTTAGTATTTGACAGCTTCCATGTGTGCATGTGTAAGAACAGGGAGATTTTATTAATTGCTTAGCAAAAAAAAGGGGTGGGGGAAGAAGTTGGTTTCAGACATTAGCAAACATACAGGCAATTTTGGGCAAAATCTTTTGTCTAAGAAATATTCAGCTTTTCCCTCCAAAGTCTGTTTTTATTTTTTACAAAACAAGTATGGGGAGCAAGCTGCTCTGGTAAGTGGCTGTGGCTTGGCAAGCCGGGCCGCCCCAGGGCGAGAACCGTATCAATGTTTCCTGAGACCCGTGACGCGCCATGTTGGACCTTGGGGCGCTGGGAAAATGGGCAGCCAGTTCACCCCTCTGGTGGGTGGCTGTGAGCCTCAAACATCCATCCCCCCCCCCACTCCCCTACCCCCACTAGCAAGTGAGAGCCGGAGATCTGAGCATGTCTTGCGAGTTTGACTATATGCGATATAGCAAATAAAGGGGATTTTCTTCTGCCATCTCTTTGAGGGCAAATATTTTTATCCCTGTTTTGCTCTGTTTTGATCAATGGTACTGCTCTATTCAATACTGTTATTGTAATTTCGGTATTTCCTTCGATATTGCTCTGCCTGATTGAAGGAACAACTACTGTGAAGAAAACCAGATGTACTATTGTGCCTATTGCTGTTGCCCTGGTGGCCTGCTGTGGGGTTCTGTGCCAATTTCACTGCACTGCCTCAGGTGGCTATGTCCTGTCTTGTTCTGCTGTATTTTACTACCTTCAAAATAAATAAATAAAATAAAAAATAAGAAAAATTTTTTTAAAAAAGTAAATAACAATAAAACAGATCAGCAAGGTACTGGGCAATCTGAAACATAATATAACTAAACAGATAATGGACTTAAAAAGCAAAAGGAGGAAAAGCAGGATATAATTGCATGTATAGGAATTTAAGGGTGTAGGAATGATAATTATGTTGCTAAGTTTTTATTGGATCAGAGAACGGAGCTGTTTGCAGCCTCACTGTCTGAATGTCCACTTTGTATGCTTTGATTTTGTAACCTGAACAACTATATCCAGGAAAACAATATATAATGTATCAACTAGTGATTTTTTACTGTTCATTTTTTTTTGAAATTCTGTATTGTTTCTACCCTTGGTTTTCTGTTGTGCTTTATTTTTCCCCTCTCTTTAAATAAAATTTAAAAAAAAAGTATGGGACAACATCAAAAATGATCAGCTTCTGCTCAAGGCCTTAGGTTCAGCCCCAGTGCCCATGGGGAGAAAGATCACCCTCACATGGAAGACGAAGACCCTATTCTGTAAGGACTCAGGACCACGCTCAGCCTTTGATAGCCTGGATGAAAGTTAGGCAATTAAGAAGACCTTCTGAGAAAACCTGGCATTATACATATAATTAAAGTAATACTCAGGAACAAATTAAATATATATTCTGAATACATACTTAGAATAAAGGTAGCAAAAGTATTATTTAAAAATTAATCACTTTCATAATAGATATAGCCTACATGTTTTTCTTACTAAAACCCAAATGTAAATTCATACTTCATAATCTGGTCCTCCAAAGTGGGACTTTTTCTTAAGTTCTGTCATTGCATTTTTATATGCTTCCTCTGTTCTTCTCCTCTTCTCAATTTCCTATAAAAGAAAAAGTTACCATTTCAAATGGACATTTTAATTACCAAAAGTCGATTTTCTTTGCATTTTGGTGAAATGTTACAATTTGTTGAAGAATAATTCCATCCCTGTGAAAAGAATATTATTCTGCCCCATAAATGCAATATTTAAGCTTGTGTGTCTGACTGATTTCACCTTAACAATATGGTTTCAGAGGTGTATCCATTTTCCTAAAAATGACTCAAGTTTATTCTTCGTTACGGCACTGGAGGACTCCATTGTGTATGAATACCACACTTTCTTTATCCACTCATCACTTGATGGATAGAGATTATTATAGGCAACCATAAAAATATTACCACTGAACAATATTCATTTTCAATCAATTGAAATAATACACTGATATTAAAAATTTACATAAAATCATAATATAAACAATTAAATACTATTACAGAACTGTTGTCACCATCCTTGGCTTAACAGCTCCCCTTACCTTGAGAGATTATTTCCCACTCACTGTTGATTCCCCATCCCCAGGTCGTCAATGAAGCAGAATCAATGAAACTATATTGTCTTCATTGTAGCTTCTTGCCCAATTCTATGCATTACTCCACAAGATACATATATTGATAAACTTCCTATATTCAAGAATTTTCCAGTTTTATTGTCTGTGTAGTGTATACCTACACTCAATGAAGACTAGAAAGTTCTTGAATAGTTATCAACAAACACACATATGTATGTATACATGTGTACATAAACATGCATGTCTGTGTGCACACATACACATTCCATGTAAAATTATAGCACAAAAGGTAAACATGATTTGACATTGATTTGACCTATAAGAGGACCATAAAATATAGCAGTTTCCACATTCTGACTAATAACTGCCATCTTTTGTGGCTGTTTGGTTAAAAATGCTACCTGAAGAAGAAACAAAAGTACTGTTTTCATAAAATCTTTTTTTTTTTTTTTAATCTTTTTGAGACTGAGTCTTGCTATGCAATTCAGGCTGGCCTTGAGTTCACTTTGTAGCCCAGACTGGACTCGAACTTGCAACAATCTTTCTGCCTCAGCCTCCCTAGTGCTGGGATCACAGGCATGCACCAACACACCTGGCTCATAAATTCTTTAGTTTGAAAGAAAACTAATAAAAATTAATAATCAAGGTTAACAATGAAGGTAATGAAAAAAATCTACATTTCTTTTCAACACAGCAAATAACCTGACTGCTGAAAAGATGGAAATGTTACATAAGATTTTAAAAAACTGTTTAATAAGCATTTTTGAGGCATTATGATTAAATATATGACTAAAGAATATGATCCTTTAATGATAAATAGAAGAAATCTTAGGAGAAAGTTTCCAAAAAGTTGCAAAATGAAGCTAGTCAGGATGACCTAAACCATACTCTTGAACCAGTCTTCTAATGAATATTAAGAAATCATCCTGGTTTTCAGCATATTATTGGTTTATGTGCACAGGGATGCTTTTAATAATTAAATGTGAGTCTAGAGTTAAAATATTTACAAATATACTCATTTGCCTCCAGATGATAATGAAATGTTTACACAGTAGTCTCCCTTATCTGTGGTTTCCCTGTAATATATTGTCCATGGTCGACAGGAAAAGTGAGGTCAGCAGAGTATGATTCTGAGAGAATACAGTAGAGAACCTAATTTATAAATTAAACTATCATAAATCAGATGTGGAGGAAAAAAACACAGTATATGGAGGGCTCAGTCCTCTGCATTCTGGTAAGCATCCACTCCAGCTCCTGGAATGTATACTCCACAGAGAAGTTGTTCATTCTCCTGCTCATAGGGCTTACTCTCCTGTGCACCTGAGAATTCTGAACAACTCTTTTCTTCTAAAACAGAAGAATCTTCTTAAATACACAGTGTTATGCAAATACCCTGGCCATTCTATTGGGTGACACTGTTTTCCTTTAGGGTCTCATTAAAACTGAATGACCTCCCAATACTGCAAGCAACAAAGCTTTCTGATGAATAAGGCTGTGACTGATGTCTAGCCTGGTATGCAGCAGAGCTCACATACAGAGTACAGAAAAATTCCTTTAATTCTGTTACTTCACACTTTGGACAAGTTTCTGTTTCTGGGTTCAGTTTCTTTTTTTTGACAAAACGATGGCACTGGACCAAAACTAGATTTTCTAAGGTATATTTTCACTCTGACATTTTACTAAAGTGGAACTACAAATAGAAATTTTCCTACTAATAAAATCTAGAGGGCTGTATTTCATGCAAAAGTAAGTCACCCATACTTCACACTAATGTTCATACTGTAACATTATCATCAGAGACGCAGATTAAACAAAGGTGGGAAAGCAGGAACAAAGGGCAAATATTCAAACAATAAAATGTATGTTAAATGATATTAGATTGAGCATGGGAAAACCATGTCTATGAGTACAGTAAGTAGATGTTTAACTTTGTCAACTGTTACAATGAGTGCATACAACTCAGTTTCACACATCACACAGTAAAAGTGAGAATTTCCAACTATTTCATCACTTCTACTACAAACATTACTAACACCATCATAAAAATATTAATGATAAAATGACTTACAAAAGCATACTGAATAGTAACTAAATAAGTTAGGAAAATGGGCTTAAGATTTCCAAATTGTCAGAGAATTACTGCCATCTGACACTTGCATCAATCCAATGAACTATTCCCAAGAACTCAGATTAGTTTAAATGTTCTGATCAAATATAAAACTTAAATAAAATCTGATTGGGGGGAACAGAAATCGAACTCAGGATCTTGTGCTCACCAGGCAGAAAAACTGATTATTTTTAAAGGAAAGAAAGAAAAAAAAAAAAAAAAAGAAATAAAAACTAGTCTTACCTTATCCAGTCTCTTTTGCCAGCTGTCCTCACGTTTTACCATTAACTCAATACAGTGAGAAAGTGTAGCAAGGATTCCAGCAGTAGTTGCCTTGAAAGTTATTGCTTCTCCTTTAAAGTCTATGCCATTGATTCCTTTTGGTGTTACATGTGGAAATACTGAAAAAGACAGTTATTCAGAAAAGCTTTCATATGAAGAAATAGTTCTTCATCATGATTTATGATTAGAGAAACTTTATCATTTTCCTCCTGCGGACTAACATTTAATGTATCTGCTCCCCCTCTCTATGTGCAGGGCTTGGTTCCTTGAACTCCTTTTTTCCAGACTCTGCTTCCTGAAATCTGTTTGCTGTGCTGCACCCAGTGAATCAAGTGGTAGGAGGAGTAATCCTTTTACAATATCACTCTGACAGGTGAGAGGGGGACCTAAGAATGGCAAGAACCACCTTACATTTTAAGAAACCTAGAATTTAAAAATATCCAAAGATAAACCATAGAATTTCATAAGCAAATATAAAATGCAAAAATAAGTACTCAGATTTGAGCACAGGACTAATACATAAATTAAATAGCTTTTATAATTAATTTTATAATTCTGATTCATGATTAGCCTTTGCATTAAGTGGAAAATTTGAAAATTCAGAACATTCAAATAAGAATAGTATCTTATTCTATAGCCAACAAAAATTATCCTGGTAAAGCCTTTATATAAATGAAATGATACTTCCAACTTCAAATTCTCACATCGAAATAGGACAGTAAAGGTGTAATCTGTATGAACAAAGTGATAAACCATACTTCATCAAAATTTAAAAAATTTTGCTCTTAAAGCCACCGTTAAGAAAATGAAGAGGTAAGTCACAGAAAATCTGGAAGAAAATCTCCGCATCACATACATTAATCAAGAACTTGTATCTGGAAGATACCAAGCAGGCTGAGGGTACAGTTCTGAGGTAGGTTGTGTGCCTAGTGAGCACAAGGCCCTGGGTTCAGTCCCCAGCACCAAAAATAAAATAACAAAGAAGGTACCATGTAACCTCAAAATGGAACAGTAAGTTAAATAAATAACCAGTAAAAAAAACAGCAGTTGGGCATGATGGCACATGCCCGCAATCCTGGCACTCAGGAGGACTGCTACATGTTTAAAGCCACCCTGGACTAAGTGAAACCCTGTCTAGGAAGGAAGGAAGGAATAAAGGAAGGGAGGGAGGGAGGGAGGGAGGGAGGGAGGGAAGAAGGAAGGGGAATACTTTTCACCAAAAACCAGACACAAAAATCCACAACAAGCACTGTATATGTATTAAAATGTCTGCAATTTTAAAAGACTGACAATGCCAACTATTGGAAGAGATGTGGAAAACTGAAACTCTCATTTATAACACTTAAAAAGTGGCAGTTTAAGTTAAACACACATCTACCACATGATTCTGCCATTCCACTTCTTGGTATGCATGCCCATGCAAAGGTCACAAGAATGTCCCCAACAACTGTATCTGTAATAGTTAAAACTGTGAACAATCCACATGTCCACTAAAAAATAACAAACTGGATGCCAAATTGTGGTCTATCTATATGATGGAATACTACTCAGCAATGAGAATTATTGATACATATAATGATGAAGCGAAAACTGAAAAAGGCGAAAAAGAACATAAGTCCAATTATTTCAAATTCTAGAAAATATAAACATTTACAGTGACAGAACACAGCTGAGTGGTTGTGAGTAAAGGTGATGAGAAGCAGATGATAAAGTAGACGAGGAAACAGGTGAATTAACCAGCCTGTGCTGGTAGATGTCAGGAAAATATTGAGACTTAAAAAATTATATGCTTTAGGTAGTTTGTTAGTTACAGTTCAATGAAACTTTTAAAAAAGAGGTTTTCTTTAGAAGGTTAAAAATCTTTTCTACCATTATAACATCTACATTTTTATGCCTCTTTTCATTCACCATTTTATTAAAATTTATTTTTATTATCAACTCAGAAATTCAAAGCTATATAAAAGAATGTTGCTATTGCAATAACAGAATTGCTTGCTAATTTACATACTAACAAGATGAAAAAAGCAACAAGAAATAGCTTTGCAAGCTCCTTAGAAATCCAGAAATATCTCTAGCTGCACTGAATTACTTCACAGAACAAACATAATAGGAGTTATGTAATCAATTTGTAAGTTTTCAAACAGCTGAAATAAAAATCTCATGCAGTAAGGCTTTTAAAGTAAAATTTTCTCATGTTGTATCTGTTTGAAAATAACTGTCACAAAGACAAAACTGCTCCCTGATTTGTCATCCACTAGGCTCCTCTAAATACTGATACTCTGATTTTTAATCTTTAAGGAAAACTAGTGAAAACCCCAAAGTACTTAATATTTTAGATGAGTTCACTCACTCATCTGAATCTCACCACTGAAGTTAAGGAGAAAATGTTTTCCTCTCCTCTTCTCTTTTTTCTTTTCTCTCTCTCTTTTCCTTTCCTCTCCTCCTCCTCTTTTCTCTCTTCTTTTCTTTTCTTTCTTTCTCTCTCTCTCTTTCTTTTCTTTCTTCTTTCTCTCTTTCTCTCTTTCTTTCTTTCTTTCTTTCTTTCTTTCTTTCTTTATTTATTTATTTATTTATTTATTTCATTTTGAGATGGAATCTTGCTATGTTGCCCATGCTGGTCTCAAACTCAGGGACTCATGCCTTAGGCTCTTGAGCAGCTGGACTGCAGGCATGTGCCACCCATACCCAATGAGAAAATGTTCTTAAAGAGATGGGGTGACATGCCTTACATTCTTCTGAGAAAACAATACACTTTAGTATAAGAAAGTTCTAAGCATGTAACAACGCACATGAAGGACATAAATGGAAGAAACTGCAGAACAATGTATAAAACTAGGTTTGTCAGTAGGCTCCAAAGACTATCATTCAAATTTATAGTTTAACTTTGACCTCACACACTTTAAAACTCAAAGGTATTAACATGCAGAAAATCAAATGATCTGTATCAAATATAAATGTGTCAAGAATAAAAACAAATGCTATCACAAGTGAGAGATCTGCAATTCTCATTTTGCGTTTTACACTCTGTTTTCAGTCACAAACAACTTCACCCCCGTCTCTGCTAGTTTTTCAATTTCACCACATAATGTATTCTAAATGTTTATATATGGTACAGAAAGTAGAGAGAAACTGGTACAGAAATCCTTCTAAACATAACAGAATGGCAATTCTGTTTAAACCTCTCCTCATGTGGAGAAAGAAATGTGGCAGAAAGCACTGTATGATTGCTGGTATCAATCACACTAGGATCAAAAAATACTGGTTTTGTACTACTGGCATATTTTAGATACAGTTATTTTAACAAAATAAACCATGTGGCTAAGGACTATGGTGCTGCTATTAATCATATGAGGATCAATAATCACTCTTTGGACTACTAGCCTATTTTAGATACAATTATGCTAACAAAATAAGCCACCAGCTCTCTAAAAACTGAATATAAAATATTCACATATGAAAAGTCTTTGAGCTTAAAGGGGTTAACCTGTAGCCCAAATCTGGTATACAGACAATTACTGTATGAGCAAGCACACAGAGAATAAGTATGTTTAGGAAGAAAGGACAAGATAATATTAATACTTTTGATGATAAATGCACACTGCACTAATATGAAATTTTTTGTTTTATCAAGAGTATATTTTGATTTTATACATCAATTAATACTTTCACTTTATGCAGATTTCATGAAAAAAGGTACTTGTAAATGAAATGATTTACAAAGTAGAAAAGAAAACTGTTAAAAGTATGGCTTAAACATAATTAAATGTGAAAACTGAAAAATATATGCATAAAAAAGTACATACAGGAAGTTATTGCAACATTTAACTATCTTTTGGACATTTCCTATAAGCAAACATATAAAAATGTGACTAGATTCTTCTACTTAGCATGTTTTTTCAAGGTTTGTCCATATTATATACATGTTTCTACACTTACACAGTAATTCACGAATGTTTCTGTTCACAAACAATCTGGTTTGTAAACAAAAGGGTTCTGCAAAATTTTGCTTCCACTCACAAACCCTGCATGGGGTGACAAACACCAAGTGGCCCATCTTCCACACACAAAAACAAATGCAAGCATCTTCCCCCAAATTGTAGAACAAATTTAAGTTCATAACTGAGATATCACTGTACTTTATTCCATTAAATGGATGAATAATATTCCACTGCATGGATGTATCACATTTGATCTATTCATCAGTGGGGAGAAATCTGGGTTGTTTTCATTTTTTTGGCTGTAATGCATAATGCTGCTATGAACATTCAAGCCCACACTTTTACAGGGACGTATGTTTTCACTCCTTTTCATATATAACTAGAAGTAGAATTGCTCCCTTCTCAGGAACTGTCAGAATGTTTGCCAAAGCAGCTGCACCATCTCATATTCCCAGCAGCAGTGTGTGAGATATCAATCCCTTCACAACCTTACCCACACTGCTGTTGGATGGCTTTCTGATGATAGTTACTGTAACAGATATGGAGTGGCATCATACGGTATCTTCCATCATATGGTTAATAAGGTTAGGATCTTTTTATATACTTATATGATTATTAGTGTATCTAATACTAACATTCTCTAATAATTAGTATATCTAATGTGAAATGTCTTCACATGCTCTGCTTATTCTTAAATTGAGGTATTACTGATTTATGAGACTTTATATATTTTAGATACAAATCCATTACCAGATATATCACTCACAAGTGTTTCTCCTGATTTGTGAGTTATTTCACTTTTTGATACTTTGAAACACAAAATTTATTTTGATAAGGGCCCATTGATCTATTTTTTAATTTTTCATTTGTATTTTTAGTGTCACATCTAAGAAGACTTTGTCTAACCCAAGGTCACTGTAGTGGTTGACTATGTCAATTTCTGACATTTAGTAGCTAAACTAAATAGGCTTAGCAATTTTACACCCTAGGGTGGCTCATCTCCTGGATGACATAGAAGGGAAGGAAGGATGGATGAGGTTCCATTCTTCGGAGTAGCTTCACTTTCAACTTGGATGTCATCTCCTGTCTTTTGGTGCAGACTCTTGGGCTTCTGCTTTAGATCCTTCAGACTTCAGCTTAGATTCTTTAGCTTTCTAAAGAGGGTGTCTCCAGCTTGCAGACACACACTGCACGCTTTTTCATCTGACTCTGTGGCTGACCATTGTAAGCCGATCTCATAAATTCTTATACATTTGAATATTCTGTGTTAGTTTTATTTAGTAAAATCCTAATACAGTCATGAAGATTTTCTTCTAGAAGTTTTCTTCTAAAAGTTACATTTTCTTCTAAAACTTTTTATGTTTTGTGTTAATTGTATTTGGCATGATAAAGAATTCAGCTTCATTCTTTTGCATACTGAGATCCAATTGCTCCAGTGTATTGAAAAGATTGTTTTGCCCACTGAAGTGACTTAACACCCTTGTGAAATACTGATTGGCTGTAAATGTGAAGGTTTATTTCTGGACTCTTTTTATTTCACTCCTCTATATGCCTATCCCTTATACGAGCAGTATACAGTGTCTTGATTACTGGTGCTTTGTAGAAACCAGAAGTGTAAATACTTTTATTTTTTAAAGCACGAGGAAGTGAACTGAGGGCCTTCACACTGAGCTCCGCTCCCCCCATCATGACAGTTATCTGAGTCAACTTGAGAAAGAAATGCTCAACTCAATGGATTAGCATGGCTCTGTGCGTGCCTGAATGGATTTACTGAAAGCAGAAGACCCAACCTGGATTTGAGTGGCACCACTAGGCTTACAACCTGAATGCAATAAAAGGGAAATGAGAAAGGAAGGCCCTCCTGGGATTTAGCACCATCCTCCCCCACAAAAAAGGAAGGCCCTGCTTCTTTTTGTTTGGAGGAGCTCCACTCTTGGCCTTCTCCTAAGATGCCCATCTCCTGGCTTCCAGCTAAGTCTCTTCAGTCTTTCAGTACAGACCCTTTAGCCTCTTGATACACACTCACAAGAGCTTCTCCAGATCTTCGACATATGACTGGATTCTTCGGATCTTTTGCACTCTTCTACACCTGACTGCAGGCAGCCTCGGTAAGCCTACCTTGTCAATCCGTATTTACTTGTATTAAACCTGATTCTTTAGTGAGCTACTGGGAGTGGCTCTAGAGAAACTGAATTGTAAAGATGAAACTCTTTAATGGCTTTGGTGGTCCCTGAGTTGGCTAATTTGGTAAGACCTTAAGATGCCATGGTCTCTCCCCTGATAATGTGGTGAATAGACAGCCTGTGATGTGAACTGTGCAAAACAGTGCAGATGCATTTGATTATCCTAATTCACCTATTCACTTCTGAGATGCAAGGAACTTATGGCTCTATGTGTGATACTTTTGAGTATTTTTGGCAGAATATAAAATATAATTATGCTGGCTGGTTGTGCTTAGCATCTCTGGACAAACTGGTGAAGGAAAATAATGAACTCAAAACATACATAGGAAATTTAAAGTCTTTTAACTGTGAAGACAAACTAATAAAGGAAAACTAAGGGGCATAAATATTCAAATTCCCAGCTCCAGACACATGTAAAGAATCTAAGTTTCTAATTGTGTCTTGGAATGAGAATCTCCTCTCCTTTAGCCACAGGGATGAGATTGCAAAAACCTGAAAAAAGGCCCTTATAATTAGATTTCATGCTCAGCCTTGAAGGGCATCTGAAGTAAAAGTGAAGGCACTGATGGGAAAAGAACAGAATCCCATAATTTGGGATGGAAATTTTAGGGGGGGTGGATTCCCAAGGCTGGGAATACTGAACCCCTAGACTGTAATGTAATGAGACTATTTTGCCAGAGAAAGACTTACCCTACCTACAGTAGCATTAGACATCCTCACCTCCATCCTCTATGGTACTGGCCTCTCCTACACCCAAGGAACCAGATCCTGTGCAGAACAAGCCATGATAAAATGACACTTCTCAGGACACATCCTCACCACCCATTTTTCTCTATGCCCATGACCAGGCTCAAATTGCAGAAGGCTCCTAAAGATGAGGTACGTAGTGTGACCCATGATGAGGTTCGCTATTTCACCAAAGAACCTCTGGAATTTTCTCTTACAAGCAGAGGCCTGATGAGCAAGTATGGGAATAAATTTTAAGGGTGTGGGATAATGGTGGCAAAAACATACATTTGGATCAAACTGAGTTTGTTGATATGGGCCAGTTAAGTACAGTAGCTGTGGAGTAAAGAAAAGGTGTTAATAGTTTATTTGGCTGGTTAGCAAAAGCATGTATCAAAAGATAGCTCACTGTAAGTTAAGAGATGCCTGATAGTCCATGGTTTGCTGATGATGAAGGGATTCAAAGCCTCAGAGAAATGGGAATGCTGGAGTAGATTTATCATGTTAAACCTAAACCTCCACACTGGGATTTGGAAAATATACTCTTCACTAACACCTTGAGAAACAGATTTGTGATGAGAGCACCAGCATCCCAAAAGAGCCCTATTATTGTTCTTTTCTATATGGCACACCTTACAGAGGAGACCATGGTTATTCAATTGGGAAATTTAGGGCCAAAGGGTTTAAGTGGATTCCAGAGTGGCAGGGGTCAAGTGGTAGCAGCACTTAACCACCAAAGGTAGGGTGCAAGCACTTAACTGTAATGCACAGCAGACAAGGAGCAATGATCACAACGATGTGATAAGAGTAGCTCTGACTGATTAGCCATGGTGTTCCCAAAAAGTGAAAAGGACAGGAAACCTACTAAATTTTTACTAGATTTATATAATCAAAAAAACATAAGGACAAATGAACAGAAACCTACTTCAAATCACGATGACAGAGAATCATGGCCCCTTCAACCAGTTCCCATATTTGAGTCAGATTACAGACCCAGAACCCCTTGAATGAAAAGGAGGGTTGGGTCCCCTGAGGAAGGACCCTGGTGGACTACCAAAAATGTATACAGGCAATCTCTCTCCCATCCTTCTCAAAAGGGACCTATGGCCTTTTACCAGGTAACTGTACATTGGGAGAAGGGAAATGATCAGACATTTCAAGGACTACTAGACACGAATTCTGAACTGATTCCAAGAGATGCAAAACATCATTATGGTCCTCCAGTAACAACAGTCCCACGAATGTCAGGTGATTAACACAGTTTTGGCAAAGATCTGGTTCACAGTGGGTCCAAAGGGTCCTTGAATCCATCCTGTAGTCATTTCCCTTGTTCCAGAATGTGTAACTGGGATAGATGTACTTAGTACTGTACTTGGCAGAATCTTCCCATTGGTTCCTCACTGTAGTGTGAGGGCTATTTTGGTTGGAAAGGCCAAAGGGAAGTCATCATAGTTGCCTTTACCCGTTAAAATAGTAATCGAAGAAAAATACTGCATTTGTGGAGGGATTACAGTGATCAGTGCCACTATAAAGGATTTTAATGATGCAGATTTCCATCTAATTCTCCACTTGGCCTGTGCAAAAGGAAGATGGATCTTGAAGAATGATGGTGGATTACTGTACACTAAATCAAGTGGTGACTCTGACTGTAGCTGCTGTACCAGATGTAGTGTCCTTGCTTGACCAGATTAACACATGTCCGGGCACTTGGTACACAGCGACTGGTTTGGCAAATGCCTTTTTCTTCATACTTATCCATAAGGCCCATCAGAAAAAATGTGCTTTCAGCTGGCAAGGCCAGCAGTACACCTTCTGTCCTACTTCAAGGTTATATAACTCTCTATCCCTGTGCCACAACTTAGTTAACAGGAATTTGATCACTTTTCTCTCCCACTGGTCCATTACACTGATATTATGCTGATTGGACCAAGTGAGCAGGAGGCAGCAACTACTCTGGACTTGCTAGTAAAGCATTTGTGAGTCAAGAGAATGGGAAATGATTTCAACTAAAATTCAAGGTCCTTCTATCTCAATGAAATTTCTAAGAGTTCAGTGATATGGGGCATAGAGATATTTCTTCTAAGATGAAAGGTAAGTTGTATCTGGTTCCTCCTACAACCAAAAAAGAGGCACAATGCCCAGTGTGCCTATTTGGATTTTGGAAGCAAAACAATCCTTATCTTAGGTGTTTTACTCTGACTCATTTACTGAATCAAAAAACTGTTAGGTTTTGAGTGGGCCCAGAACAACAGAAGGTTCTGAAACAGGTCCAGGCTGGTATGCAGGCTGTTCTGCCACTTGGGGTCATGCGATCCAGCAGATCCAATGGTACCTGAAGTGTCAGGGATAGGTAAGGATGCTGTTTGGAATCTCTGGCAAACCCCTGATAGGTGAATTGCAGCAGAAACCTTTAGGACTTTGAACCAAGATTCTGCCATCATCTGCAGACAAGTACTCAACCTTTCAAAAGTAGCTGTTGGCCTGATACTGGGCCTTAGTGGAAAGATCTTTGAACTTGGGACACCAGGTTACTATACCCATCATGAGCTGGATATTATCTGATCTACTGTATAACAAACTTGGCCAAAGTAGGTGTAGAGGACATAAACAAGTTACATACAGAAGTTGTCCAGATGCTCATGGTGCCTACTGCTATACTGTCTTCTCTCTTTCTCTCAGCATGCAAATATGGCCTCATGGCATATGATCAACTGTCAAGAGGAAGAGAAGGCTAGGGCCTGGTTTATGGATGGTTTTGTACATTATGCAGGCAATACCCACAAGTGGACAGAGGCAGCATTATAGTCCCTTTCCAGAACATTCCTAAAGGACAGTAGTGAAGGGAAATTGTCACAGTGGGCAGAACTTTGGCCAGTGCACCTGGTAGTACATTTTGCCTGGAAGAAAAAAATGATCAGATATGCAGCTATATACTGATTCATTGGTTGTAGCCAATGGTCTGGTCAGATAATCAGAAACTTGGAACATGATTGGAAAACTGATGACAAAGATGTCTGGCTAAGAGGTATGTGGATAGATCTCTTCATATGGGCAAAGGATATAAAGATATTTCCACCCCATGTAAACAGTCACCACAAAGTGACCTCAGCAGAAGAGAACTTTAATACAGACATTTCTTGTTTAATAAATTGAGTTCTAGTCCTGCCACTAGATTGTTAAATGAATTGGTTGCTAAATAAGGAATTGTATATAGCATGTACATTACAATATTCAGAACAAAGCAATGGTCAAAGGAAATTCCAACTTAATTACTTTTACTTGCATAACTCTTAGTACTGTAATGTAAAACAGAACATAAAACTACAATAAAATACACTCAGCAAAAATTATGGCACTGTACAAACAAGGTATCCTATACAAAAAAAAGACATTGAGGCTCTAAAAACAAACTATACAGAACTGTACAAAGAAAGAAAGATGATTGTAAGATCAAACAGCATGTCTCAGTCTTAGGTCCAAATAGTTATTAAACATGTAGGTTTGTTAAACAAGAGATATCTATAATTAAGTAGGCAGGATGACCTGTTCTGTTGAGAGCAGCTGACCTCTTTTTTTTTGGCTACCCTTGTCATTGCCCAGTGGGCTCATGAACAAAGTGGAGCAGGGATGAGGTTATGCATGGGCTCAGCAACACACTCCCAACTCACCAAGGGTCTAAAGCCACAGCTAAATGTCCAACATGCCAGCTGAAGAGATCAGCTCTGAGTCTCAGATATGGCATCAACTCCCATGGTTACGAGCCTGTGACCAGGTGACAGGATGATTATATTGGGCCATTTCCACTGATAGCACAGCTGACACCACCCTATTAACCTGCACCATGTAAGTGTCTGTTTCCTTAAGTTTGTTTCTTGTAAATGCTGAAATGCCTAGCCAATCAGAATTACCCCATGATTTGTCACATGATTTCACATGATTAGATAAAATTTGCACACTAGTTCTCTGGAAAGCACCTGTTATTTTTAGAAACTGGACTGTTTATTTTTAGAAACCGCCCAAGCTGCATTTAAGCTGCTGTTTTCCTCTCCTCCTGGTGGGAAGCTCCTCACTTTGGTGGGACTTTGTCCACAGGCAACAAAGCTCATGTGGACCTGTTCTCAGCCTCCATGAGTATTCCTCACTATTCTGCTGCAAAACCATCATGAAAAAGGCAGCACTTTGTCCTTACTGGCATAGACACTTATTCTGGGTATAGATTTGCCTTCCTTGCACTTAGTCCTTCTGTCAAATCTGTGGACTTAGAGAATGCTTTATCCACTGTCACAGAATTCCACAGAGCACTTGCCTATGACCATGGAATACATTTTACAGCCAAACAAGTGAAGCAATGGGCTGGGGTTAAAAGAATTCACTGGTCTTACCATGTTCCTCAATATCCAGAAGCAGATGGACTGATAGAAAAGGTAATAGGGTCTTTGGAAGATGCAGTTACAGTGCCAGCTAGGTGACAACAGCTTGCAGGGCTGGGGCAAAGTACTTCAAAAGGCCATACATGGTTTGAATCAGTGTCCACAGTACCATATAGGTTTATAAGTACAGGAATGGTACTATTCACTATTCCTAGTGATCCACTAACAAAATTTTTGCTTCCTGTTCTTGTGATCTTATGATCTGGTGGCCTAGGAGTCTTACTGTCCCATGGGTGGGAAAGGCTTGTGCCAGGAGGCACAACAATGATTCCACTGAACTAAAGGCTAAGACTCCCCATTGGTCATTTTGGTCTCTTCATGCTTCTAAGTAAACACGCTAAAAAGGGAGTTACGCTGTTGGCAAGGATGTCTAACCCAGACTGTCCAGGGGGAAACTGGTCTACTACCCTACAGTGGAGAGAAGGAAAAATATATTTGAAGTGTAGAAGAATTCGTAGAGTGTCTCCTAGAATTGCTGTGCACTGTTATTAATGGGAAACTACAACTCAATCTAGGCAGGATGACAAATGGCCCAGAACCTTCAGTAATAAAGGTATGAGTCACTTTAGCAGAGAGAGAACCAAGACATGCTGATGTGCTTGCTGAAGGTCATGGGAAAACAGAATGGATAGTAGGAGTTCTACATACCAGCTACGACTCTGTGAATAACAGAAACAAGGATTCTAACTATGATAGTGCTCTCCTAATATGCTTCCTATTTAATATAATGTTGACCGATTTAATATTGGTTCTTAAGTATTGTTAAAGCCACTTATAATGTTCAAGTTATGAAATGTTAGAAGTACCACCTACAGAAAGTTTACCTTTTATTCTAGGGAATTAGTGCATTTTCACTTGTACACCCAATGGTTGTACAATTTTAAGCATAATAATGTTCACCATTGGGGGGGGGTTTTTGCCAGGGATCAAATTCATGACTGCGTGCTTGCAAGGCAGGTGCTTACACCACTGAGCTAAATCCCCAGCCCCCAGGCATAACTATAAATGTGTCTTTGTGTCTGGAAACTAAGTATATTTTAAGGAAGTATAGACCTGGCTGTCAAGTTGACAAGGGCTGGATTATAATAGTTAACTTTTACGTCAACTTGAGTAAGAAATGCCCAATTGACAGGATTAGCACAGTTGTAGGTGTAGCTAGATGGACTTACTTAAAAGACCCAGAGTGGCAGCAATAGGCCTGCAGTCTAATGGAGTAAGAGGGAACAAGGAAGAAAGTCTTGCTTGTTTCTCTGGAGGAACCCCAGTCTTCACCTTTGCCTGGGATGTCTGTTCTCTGGCTTTCGGCACACACACTTTGTCCTTCCAGCACAGACCCTTTGGACTCTGGATATGGATTCCCACAGGACTCTACCCTGGGCTCCAGGCCTTTACTGTTTAATCAGGTCCTCTGGATCTCTAGTGTGCAGACAGCCTTTTGCACTCTTCTCACCTCTGGATGGTCTGTGTAAGTCTACCTCACAAATTGTTATGTACGTTTACATCTTACATTAAATCTGTTTCTCCAGTGAGCACTGAGAGATACTATTTTTTATGAGAGACAGTCTTGCTAAGTCATTTAGTTCCTCATGCTAAGCTTGAATTTATAATCTTGCCTCAGCCTCTGAACACTGTTACTCTGGTTTTTATCTCAAGACTTGTAGTGATTCTCAGCCTTTGCATACCCACATAAATTTTACAATCAGCTTATTAACATCTTTAAAAAACATACTGGGGGGGGGGAGGCTGCAGTGGGAGAACCAGACACCAGCCCCTTCCTGTGAGTTGGCAGAATTCACAGGCCCCCAAGAGGAGAACAAGAACTCAGCCCCTTCCTGTGAGTTGGTGCCATTCTTGGGCCACCAGGAGAACAAGAAGCCAGCCCCTTCCTGTGAGTCAGCACCAATCATGGGCTGTGGGGAGGAGAATCAGACACGAGGCCCTTTCTGTGAGTTGGTGCCATTTGTGGGCCATGGAGAGGAGCTGGGATACAAGAGCTAAGATCTGCCCCTTGCCATGAGCAACCAATTGACCCAGAGAAACACAGGCTGAGATGATGGCTACTGAAGTAAAATACAACTTAATGCTTGTAGTGTTTACTGTTTCACTGACTTTGCAGGCCTAAAGCTGGTAGTCTGAGCATCTATTTAAAGGATAACAATACACAATGTAGCAACTATGAGGGAATCTCCATCTGAAGGTGATAGCCACTGTTAATTCCATATTGTCTTGTTTTAAAGTCCTGTATCATTTTCATTGTTTGGTTTGGTTTTATTCTGTTTTGTCTTACTTGGTTTTATTATATCTGACGGCATGGACAGCTATTTTGAAGATAACAAGATACAGAAGCTATTATCAGATCTCTGGGAGATAAGGAAGACTATGCAGCATACAGATCTCATAATCAGCATGTACATTCCTGTTTAATCAATTATTGATAGGATAATATATCTATGTTTTGCTTGCTAAATCTAGAAATCTCCAGAACTCTCTAAAAGAACTTAAGTTTCCATTCAATTTTGGGAATATAGGTGGAATAGCTTGAGTTTATGTGGAATAGGGGGTTAGGCCTGGAAGTCTTACAATGCCTTTTAATAATTATTCTAATATATAAACAACATACTTTTTCTATTAAGGCAGATTATTCATTGTGAAATTAAAATGTAACTCCAAAGAACCTTCCTAAAATAGTCCTTTAATTCCACAAAGATATATTAATCTGGATGAATTGATAGGTTTTGACCTTTAGTCCCATAAGGACAATTTTGATAATAAGCCACTAACATCAAGCTAGTATTTTACAAGAACAATAAAAGTAAGTTTTATGGAAGAAAAAAATCCAGGATGAGAATGATAAACAAGAAGGAAACTCTAGAGCATAGAGAAATATCGTAATTTAGCATCAATAAAGGAATATTCTATGATAGCTAAAATAGGAAATTATTTCTTTGCATGCAAAATTTTAAAAAAACAACACATAGGGGATGAGCAAGGTCCTGGATTCAATCCCCAGTACCACAAAACAAACAAAACAAACAAATTCCAATGTATAAATTTGTGCTCTCACTATAGATCTTATTTCATATTCTTATATAATTTCAATAAAAATAAAAGTATAATTTACATTAACTTTTTTTCCACAAAGGCCTTTTTGTACTTAAAAAATTTTAGAAATACACTTTTTCTTAGGACTATGTCATAAGATGGGCACTGACTATAATCCACACTGATGAGTAATTCAGAATTCTTACTAGTAAGTTAGTCAATATAAATAGGGCAATAATTAATAACCCAGTATGTGAAACAGATCATCCTGCTCCTGGGCCTAGAAAACAATTATGATGTGAAATGGGGCTATTTCAATAGTTTTCTATAATTACATCAATTTTTCAATGGTAGTTCTTCAAATGGAGAAAAAACTGTGTTAAATAGAAAAAAATACATTCTAAAGAAACCATTAAAGTCAAGTTCCCTGAAAACATTTCTCCCCTAAAGGGAAAAAAATCCAGTACTTAAAAATTGATTTTGTGAAGACTGTTGAAGCAAATGAGCTAATGACTGGAATTTAGAATGAGCGTTTGTTACATAGTGGCCAAAGTTATACAACATCAGAAGGTGTATTTTACCTGTATTACTTTTCTCTGAAGATATTTTAGCTAGGATTCCTGCAGTTTTACTGCTTTTTAAAGTATTGCTCAATGATGAATTACTCTTTGTTATATAATGAGTTGTTATATAGTGTCAGACAGTATATTTTATTTAGCTGAGGGAGAAAATGCATTACTTACACTTTTCTTTATTGCCATTGGTATTGTGCAAGAAGTCACCATCAGAACGTGTTGTAGGAAAGTCATCTTCATCATCTTCTACCACTAAATAAAATACATTTAAGAATATTAGAATGATAAAAGGGAATCAGTTTATTCTTATGTTCAACTGAGTCAATACTCTTCAGATTCTGTAAGCATAAGACCTTACCTTTTGTATTTTTACTAGATATCAAGTTATGCTCAATAAATATAATTAAATAAGATATTCTACCAGGCATGGGGAACACATCTGTAATTCCAGTACTTGGGAGGCTGAGGTGGGAGGACTGCTGTGAGTTCGAGGCCAGCCTGAGCTACTCAGTGAATTCAAAGTCCACCTGAACTACACAGCAAAACTGTCTTGGAAAAAAAAAAAAAGATACATTTTAACTATCTCTTCTTATGTGTGT
This sequence comes from Hydrochoerus hydrochaeris, assembly GCA_004027455.1. Lineage (NCBI taxonomy): Eukaryota > Metazoa > Chordata > Mammalia > Rodentia > Hydrochaeridae > Hydrochoerus > Hydrochoerus hydrochaeris. Next base: position 142,573 of record PVLA01002926.1, on the reverse strand, counting down.
AAGAAATGATTATTAAGTTGTAATGTTTTTCCCTTAGTTTTCTTATCCCTATCTACCACAGGCCATTTCATAAGTCTCTGAAAGGCCTAGAAGGACTGAGTGGTGCTGTCAAAGGATAGCCATGTGTAGAAGACACCATAGCTTGTTTCTTAGTGTTTTAAATGTAAAATTTAAAGGAAAATAGAACTACTTCCAGATACAGTATTTACAGTCATCTTACTGGGTACCCATATGTGTAGAAATCCTTTTTTCAACATCTCTAATTCCAGAAGAAAAAAAAAAAAAAACTAAACAAAAAATAGAATTATTTGTTTTTCTCTTGTATACCATTCTTTTATTCCTTTTACTACTTCATGTTATACTTTGATCTTTTTACTATACATATTATTCATAATGCAAACTTTTGAATCTCAACCCCCAACCTATTTTCTGCTTTCATAAAATTTTTATAGATTAATTTACAGGTTGAGCACCTATCATCTGGATATCTGAAATCCCAAATGCTGTGATGTTCAAAATTTTTTGAGTGCTGATGTGATGCTATAAGTGAAAAGTAACACACTTGACATCAGGCACACACAAAATACTGTATAAAAGTACCTCCAGTTTACATATATTCAATGTATATGAAACGTAACTGGATTCTATGTTTATACTTGGGTCATACTGCAAAGACATCTCATTATGTATATGGAAATATTCCAAAATCCAAAACAAATTCAAAATCCTAAATAATTTTAATCCCAACTATTTTGGATAAAGAATATTCAACCTGTGTATCTTCTGAAGGACTCTACAGAAGGAATCTTCACTCTAAACTGATATCATGCATAATGGTGTATTTCTTTACCTTAGGAGTACTTTGGCTCTGTAGGAAAAATGACATTCTGTTTACCTCTTTCCTTTATGGATGTAGAACCCATCTGAATATCTTATTTCTTCCCTTGACTAAATGGTAGGAATCACCATGAATATTTCTAATTACTAGACTACTTTTTCATCATTTAAAAATTTTACTACTTATTTATACTAAATTTCTCTAACTGTAACCTGCTATTATTTACTAATACCTTGCATTCATTTCTACCCAGCTGAATGACACTGCCATCATCCTTACAGACTTCAATACCTATATTGAAACCTCTGCAGATACCTTTGTCCTAAGATAAACTACTCTCCCACATTCTATGGATCTTTATATCCTCATCAATCATTTGTAAACATGGTGAATTCTAAGGAATTTATTGGCATAGTGCACTCCTGTTTTTAAGTCAGTGTTTATTATCAGACAAGATCCTGGCTTTAACTCAGTATTATCTGATTAACTGCTTCTTTTTAAATGCTACTTAATGGCTTGTATTTCACTTACCTATTAGTACCGAATTTGAGTTACAAAATATCACTTTTATATCCTTAACCCTGTGTTTGGCTCCTCCTTTTATCATCATTTATGATTTATAGTCTTAATTTTGTTATCTTCAAGCAAACCTAAAAAGTACATTCCAGCACCACCCCTCAACTAAACCTTCAACTCAACCTGGATCTAAACCTTCAATTTTAGAGGGGCCAAATAAGGTTCTATGAACAGAGAATCATTCCACACATCTCTCTCTTTTTCTCTCTCTCCCTCCCTCCAACACACACACACACACACACACACACACACACACACACACACGCATGCATGCACTTCTTGTTCATTTCTCTCTATATAGCTTCAGAGAAAACAAATTTGAAAAATTACTACTGGGGGGTGATCTTTTTATGTGTGTGTATGTGTTTGTTTGACATAAGAAATGGGGTCTTGCTACATTACTCAGGCTGGTCTCGAGCTCCTAACACGAAGTGATTCTTCTGTCTCAGTTGCTTGTGTAGCTAGGACTACAGATAAACACGTCTGTGCCCGGCTAAGAAGGGATGTACAACGATGTCACTCAGGAAGTCTTTAATATATGAAAAACCCATTCTTGAAAAGCTTTTAGGTTCTAGGTTGGGTCTGGACAAATATATTGTTTATCACTGAAGTGCAAACTTTTTCTTTACATTTATTTTCCCTGCATGTTTTGTATTCAGATAAAAGCCATGCATGCCATCCAACTGAAGTTATAATGCAACTATCTCTAAATTAGTTCCCTAGCCTAATCCCAAACAGATGACTTTCACATACCATTTGTTTTAAGATCCTTACTTCACTTCTCAGGTCTTTACAAATATCACATCGATGAAAAAAAATTTTTTAAATTTTCCTCCCATTTCTACTTTTATCTTCCTACGATAACAGATATTTCATCAAATTGCACTATAGTAATTCTAGGCTTTATGTATTTTCACAAATTAAAAGATGTTTCCTTGAAAAATTCAAAAGCCCCCTATTATTTGTTTCTCTTTTTATGCTGCCCTGTTTTCAAAGGCTTATAATGCTAGCTTCTATTTCTATTAGAAAGTTATCTAAGCTCATCTAGGAATTCTCTTCATACTCCTCAATATCCTGGTTCAGCATGATTGTGCTGAAAGTCACAATAAATTACTCCCCTTCACTAGAACCTTTGCCCCCAAAGACACAACCTTTTCCAGTGGTAGGCTTTCTTTTAATACAACCTATTTTTATACACCATCTCCATCTTTTGCTTTACTTCCTGACCCTATGCTTTCTGACACTGCTTCTGCTTCCAGTAACATTTCTACTTGCCAAGACTCTTGATGAGTCTCCCATTTTTCTAACCATTTATCCATTTCATTTTAAAAATCAAATTCCTTTTGCTCCTCATTCTTCAAGTCTCCTTTCTTAGATATGTGTCCTTTTACCACATGATAATTTAACTGCTAAGACCTGAATTTTTTTGGAGCTGAGCATGGTGGCACATGTCTATAATACCAGCACTTGGGAGGCAGAGGCAGGAGGATCGCTGGGAGTTTGGGACCAGTCTGGGCTACAAAGTGAGTTCAAGGCCAGCATGAACTCCTTAGTGAGACCCCCTGTCTCAAACACATACACACACTCCTCAATTTTTTAAAAAAATGCTAATACTAGTCTCATTATTTTCCATAGAATGTGCCCAAAGGAATGTCTACTCCTAAAACTCAACATATCTCAAAGTAACTCCAAAAACAAACTAGCTATACAAACACTGCCACTTCATTCTTTCCCGTGCAATTCTCACATCTGTAAGAAAGGATTAACATATGTATCTATATGATAAGCCTACTGCAAAATTATAAAGTATTTAACATTATTATTCATAGCAAATACTAAAAAACACTGTAAAAATTAATCATGGTGGCAGTCCCCATTACGGTTTATATCCAATGTCCTCTGAAAGCTGCATGCACTAAGGTGAGGTTTTTGGGAAGTGACTGGATCATGGGGGCATGATACTCCTCAGTGGATTAATCCACCAATGAGTTTATAGTTAGAAGTGATGTTGGGAGGTATAGCCTGGTCAGGGGAGATGGGTCACTGTTGGTGTGGCCTGGAAGAATCTCTTTTTTCCTTCTTGCTTGATCACTCTTTTTGCTTTCTTCTGCCTTACCATGACCAGTTTTCCTTTGCTATGGCCTCTTGTCTTAGTCAGTCAACTATGGGCTGAAGTCTTTGCAAACAGTGAAAATAAACTTTTCCTCTTTAAGTTGTGGTGTCAGTGTTGTGTCTCAGAAACAAGATAACTAAGACAGCCCCAAACAAAGCTTCTCTGTACACATAATCGATCCACAAGTTGTGTATTAGATTATTCTTACTGTTCCAATCTGTTACAATCATTTACAATGCTTCATCTTTTTAAAACATTTCAATTCATGTCCTTACCTTAAAATAGCAAGTAATTTTTCAAATTACTAATATAAAAATTACTTTTTAATTAATCTGAACTGTTCCTAGGTTCAGTATTCTTCACCTAGTAGCCTACCAGCACCAAACATACATTTTTGAGAATCCCCGTACCCCTCAGTACTGGAGATTGAACACAGGGTCTTCTTATGGAGCTCCATCCCCAGCACTTCTTTATCTTTTATACTGAGACACAAAGTCTGCTCAATTGCTCAGGCTGGGCTCAAATTTGTGATCTTCCTACCTCAGCCTCCCAGAGTGTTGGGATTACAGGCATGTGCCACCATGTCTTAGCTTTTTTTTTTTTTTTTTTTTTTTTAATGCCCAACACTCAGTACTGCAAAACTCATGAAAATAAAGTTATGGTTAACAGAGTGCAACAAAGCACTCTTTGTCCATCACCAAGAAAACTTTAACATACTCTTAAGGACATGTGACATCATTGTTTCAAATCATGTTCTAATACAAATCCTCTGCCCTCAATCAGAATGGCCTCCCTTACCAAGATTCAAACGTGTTCTGCTAAATCTCATCTTTGGAACTTGCACATTCCTGTTTTCTTTTTTGCTACAAAAACCCAAATTTAACCACATTAATAATAGCAGCTACTGCTTATTAAGTTTTTGCTGTTAAACAGTGCTAACATGCATATTCTTATTTAATTGTCACAATCACATGTGCTGGACACAACATTAATTTTACAGTTGAGGAAACAAAAGGTAAAAAACTTAAGTAATTTACTTCTAAATTAATTATAAATAGCAGAGCAAAACCAGAACTTTAACTCTTATTTATTTATTTTTGGATATCAGGAATCAAACTCAGGACCTTGCACTTGCCGGGTAGCTGCTTGTACTGCTGACTTATATGCCCAGCCCAGAACTTTAACTTTTAATATGGTACCTATGTCTTGTTTTTAAATCTAACAATATATTTAGGTAACAGATAATCTACTATGGTAACCAATAGAGTATCTAAACCTAAAGGACTAATTAACCTTACTAAATTGTGTAGGAGTTGTAGTGATGGCAGTAAAGGATCAGGTTGACTGCCTTATTATTAATTCCGGTAAAATATTTTATGAGGAAACAGTGAACACCTAAAATAAAAGGAGTCTGGGTTATTTCAGTAACATAAGAACAGAAATTCTGAAATCCCTTTACATTATTAACTTAGTTTTGATAATTTACTGAAAGTGTATCAATGGTGATTTTTAAGTCAGTAACACTGACTACTGAAGGAGGAAACTATGGTCCACATTCTTTTTTGCCTTTACCAAGTGACATATTCTTTAAAAACATCAGTTCTTCTTTACATAGCATTTGCAGGGAAACCAGTTGCTACAGGCTGTTACTGTGCTCCCCTTGGAAAATTCCTATGAAGCCCCAACTCCCAGTATCTTAAGATGTGACTATCCTTGAAGATTACTTAAGTGAAAATGAGATCATTAGAGGCAGCTTTAATTTACTATGATTGGTTTTCTTAGAAGAGGAAATTTAGACATAAACACACATACAGATATATGGTGATGACAGCATCTATGAGCCAGAAAGAAGCTTGGAAGAAATCAAGCCTTCTAGCACTTTGACTTTGGAACTGTGAGAAGACAAACCTATTGTTTAAGCCATTCAGTCTTATCTACATTTTTGCCATTTATTCAAACATACAACAGAAAGAATTCAGCATACTATTTAAAATTATTCTGCCTAATTTCTACTCATTCCAATTTCCAGTTCCTCCACCATAACTTTTGTCCATCAAATATTGTAACACTATTGGCACAGATCATTTAAAGATAAACAAAACCCATTTCTATATGCCTCATGGTTTAAAGGGCTAGTTTTCAAGCAAAAGAAGGGTAACATAAACTGTTTAATATGATAAAAAGGGTACACTTTTTAAAACATTGAAAGGTAAGTAGAAGTTCAGTTGGATTTTTAAATTATATATATATATATATATATTTTTTTTGTTGTTGTTGTTGTTGTTGTTTTGGAGACAGGGTCTTATCACGCAGCTCAGGGTGGCCTTGAACTCACTATGTAGCCCAGGCTGGCCTCAAATTTTCCTATCAATTCTTCTGCCTCAGTCTCTCAAATGCTGGGAATACAGGCATGTGCTACCATACCCAGGTCAGTTGGATTTATTTTTAAAGAAAATTATCAAACATTAAAAAACCAAAAACAATGTATTAAAAATAAAGAATTTCAAAGCTACTTAATTTGGACAAAATCAAGTACTTTAAGAGGACGTTCTGTTTCTGAGTCACAATGGAGAACAGTGAATTTATACTCTAACATAAAACTAAAAAACTTGACAAAACAATATGAAAACAATGATTTTCAAGAAACTATATGTCAGGCAAAAAGGCTGTGATCTCTGAGAGTTAGAAAACAAATGGGATGAGCTTAATGACTGCTCCAGCTCACTGCCTTGGGAGTTTCTAAAACTGTATAAAAACAATAGGGTGAGGGATAGTACCTGTCTAGCAAGCATGAGGTCATGAGTTCTATTCCTGGTATCAAAAACAAACAAACAAAAAACACCAATGGGGTATCCAAGGAGAGCCTAGAGATTCTAAAGACAGAGCTGAGATTCCAAACAGACAAAGGCAAACAGAGTTCACAAAGAGAGCATTTCATTACTGGTTTCATTCTCCATGAGAAAAAGAGTGGGAAGCGTGGAGATGGGGTAGAGACAGACAGAGGGCTGGGGATTTAGCTCAGTGGCATAAGTGCCTGCCTTGCAAGCACGCGGTCATGAATTCAATCCCTGGTACCAAAAAAAAAAAAAAAAGAGAGAGAGAGAGACAGGCTGGCAGACAAAGACAATAAAAAAAGGAGAGAAAGAATAGTGAGAGAAAGGAGGACAGAGTAAGAAAGACATTTGTGAACTAATTCCAAATCTGGAGAACTAAATATATGCTGTCTTCTCTGAGACTCATCAAAGGGCAAATTTATTAGACACAATAATGTGAGATGCTTCACAATATCACGATATCAGATACCATTCTGCCGGGGGTGGGGGGTGTACAGGGGACTAAACTCACAACCTCACATTTGCCAGACAGGCACTTGTGCCACTGAGTTAAATCCCAGCTCAGATACCATTTTTTAACAGAACAAAAAATGTCATTGAGAAATTTCAATGGCATCTGGCATGGTTGATCAGAAATGAAATAGTATGTGTTATTAAAGTATTGAAGTTACATGGACTCCCAAATCTGTTATACTGGGAGTTTAAGCAAAGTGACTACAATTATCATTATTACTTAAAGACATTATCCATTAAGATCAAGAAGCTTTAAATCCATTCTTTCTCCATGTAAAAATAGTGGTAATAGTCTAATTAACCTTTATCCCTTTGCAGTTCATCTTTGGAGACAGCATCAGCACAGACATCAAAGTACTTCTGGAGAGTATCAACTTGTCTACACAGGATGTCTCTAAAGGTTTCCATTTCAGCCAATTTCTCACGTAAACTGTGGCCTTTCTACAAAACACAGAAGAAGAGGATGTAATTTATGTGAAACAAAATTGTACTTTATTTAATCTTACGGTACTTTATCTCCTAGGTCTGTAACCTCCTTTTAAGGTCTGTACCCAATTCCCTTAGGAAAGAGACAAGTTCAAGTTAATAGTCTTAGGCATAGGCTGGAAAACAACAAAATGACTTGTCTAGTAGCTTGATAGCTATAAACTCATGAGAAATGACAATTTGCTAACACTGTATATTTTATTTTCAAATTAGACACTGGAAGAAGAAACTGATTTTGAAATGGCAAATGTATAAGGGTATACTTTCATGTTACGTATAAGGTTATACCTTTCATGTTACTGCCAAGCATCATCTACAGAACCTTCAGGAGGAGGTGTATCTGATCATGTAGAAGTTTCTGCCTTTCATTGAATCTGAGTTATTTTGCAATTCTTTTAGTAAAAGACAAGTAATTCTTATAAGCAAAAATACATATGCACTTTACCTTGTGCAGAGGCATTTTTTTATAACCTGTGGATATTAATCAATTTTGCACTGGCAAATTCATTTCAGTAGCCAGCTTCTCCTTTGAGTTATATTTAATTTAGATTTTATTACTGAATAAGATAAAAATCTATGTTTTACCTTTATATGAGGCATGATTTTACTCCTGAAAGTTATTCTATTAACAAATTCAAGTAAGTTAGACTGTATAAAAATTCTTTCAAAACCCCTCAAGTAAGTTCTGCTCAGTCTCTAAAACTAAACTCAAATTATGTTGCAAGCATTCATAATCACAAACCTTGAATGAAGAGGTGGATGTTGCAGAATAGCCACTTGCTCCAGACACCAGTGACACCATTGAGCCATGTCGACGCAAGCTGGATTCAGATCCATATCCTGATTCAGTCTAAAAAGAAAATAAGCTACATGAAAAAATTTATGTAAAAATATTTAAGAGAAAAAGAAAGTTATTATAACAATAATCAGCAGTTTGGGTTCACGTAAGAAACATGGCAGTAACTCATCCAAGCATATGCTTTTTCATTCCTGATGGCCCTTTAATTTTGATATTTATCGAATACCTATGTGTGCTAGACTAGTAGGCTACAGGAATGTTTACTAATAGGAAAACTACTTGAACTGATAGAAATAGAAACTAGAACAGTTATTACCAAAGTCTGGGGGAGGAAGAATAGAGGTTTAGTATTTAAGGGGTGGAAAAGAATTTCAGCTGGAAAGGATGAAAAAGTTCTGATACTGGATGCTAGTAGCTAAACAGTGTTAAAATATTTAATGCCACAGAATGCACATTTCAACATTTTACCAATATGACTATATTAGTAAATTTTACATTATATAAGTAATATTAGAATTTTTTAAAAACAGATGGGACAAGGCAAAAAACAACATTAAGAAAACTTCCAGGACCAGTTCTTTATAATGAGTCACTTATACAACACTGCTAATACAACTAATACAACTAATACAACACTGCTCCATGAAGCTCTTCCTAATACACCAGGTAGTTTGTCACTGTATTTTTCTTATACCAGTTTTGTTTGTTGTTAGTCCATGTTTGCAATAAATAATGCTTACATTCTTCATAGGGAGTTGATAAAAGTATATGACTCATCTCAATTTTTCTTCATCCCTTTTCCCTCCTCCAATCACAATGATAGGAATTCCCACTGAATTACAAGATAAGTGTGTATTTTATAATTAATACTTCATTTAGATCTTAGTGGAAGCTGAATGCTATCTTTCTAACTTTTGTAGCCATCCTGACAGTTTATGGAACAGTCATCTCACATGGAAGAAACTTGGAACTCTGGGATATCTGGGTACAGACGCAGCACTGATAATACAGTACTTTTACTTGATTTTAATGGAACTAATACTTTTTCAAGCATCAACTTTATATTCCAGTCTCCTTAATACAAAGTACCAGTAATATGGACAAAAAAATTTTGAATAAAAATAATTTCAAAGTATCTTAAACTAAGTAATTTGAATCTTCACTTTTTAAAAACAAAGTGAATCAAATGTTTCTGTGGATTTGAGATATCATCATGTTTCTGATGGTTTTAAATAGGTATTTATATTTAATAGCTTTTAATCATTTGAATGGCATCAAAGCTTCTCAAACATTTTCTTTTAAAAATATTAGAAATCAGTACTGCAAACAAAGGAATAAGAACTGTATTATGTATAATTTTAATAATTTTAAATAATATCTAGTGATTTTTGGTATCACATCAATAAAATAAAACAAAACTCCACAATAAAATAATAGGAGAGTAACAATATACTGTGGATAGTTATCTTCAAAGAAGTTACTTAGAGTAGAAGATATGGGCATAAAAAATTCTCCAAACCATGTCATTAGCACAAACCTCTCTTTTTTCAATGAACTAAGATAAACTGGTAGTATATCTACCTTGTATTTTTTTTCATTTCCCCTTCCTTTCTGTTTTTCCTCACTCTAGTTCCTGTTTCCTTTTGAACAATTTCTTCACATTTCACAGTATCTATTGTACATTTTGTTCCTTATTTACACTTAAGTTTCTCACACTAGGAGGCAATGATACTTATGAGTATCAGATCAAAAGAAGTAACCAGAAATTGCTTTTAAGTTGCTTCATTCTCAGTATTAAAATTAGGAATCATTAAAATTACACATGATGCATTACAGAAAACAGTTGTAATATTTTATGTCTTCAGTACTCTAACTCCTAAAATTCAATTAACTGTTACCTATGACATTATTCTAACAGAAAAATATTCTTTTAGACACAAGAAACATTAAGCTTCTATGCTGATTTAATTAGTAAATAAGACTGTTGACTTGTTTTATGCAAATCATACTAACATTCAAAACATTTAGTATAGTAACAACACATTTATCTTAAATTTGATATTGTCGGATCTCAGGACTTCTGGTGTCAAAAAAAATTAGCAGTTTTCTAAAGAAGAAAGGAATACGAAAAAGAGACTGAGGACACATTATCTTTAAAAAAAAAAAAAAGCAACACAGAAAAAAGGGCGACAATAATACAGAATTCCAAAGGAAAAAACAAAACAAAAAAAACAACCAAAAACCTAAGAAATCAGTAGTTGATAAATTACATACTGTCATATTGGAAATAGTTGTGCAAGTTGCAAAATTAAAGCATGCAAAGTAGACATTCAAACAGTGAGATTGCAAACAGTTATGCTCATAGATCTAACAAAAACTTAGTAATATGGTCATTTATCTTACACACTTCACATTATCTTTTAGCTACAAGCAGCAAAGTTTATAATCAATATACCATGAGGGGGAAAAAAAAGATCTCTCATTAACTTACACTGGTTTTTAAAAAAATAAAACTGCTAAATTTATTAATTCATTTAAAGTTGCAGAGGAACTAATGCTACCTAAACTTAAAAAACTAAGGTAACATTCCAGAATTCTTGTTTCATGTTCTACTATCTTTTCAAAGTCACCTATGTAATTTACCTTTTTTTAAAAATTTTATTTAAAGAGAAACAAAAGCATGTAAAGGGTAGAGATAATACAGAATTCAAAAAAAAGATAAACAATAAGAAATCACTAGTTAAAATTATATATTGTCCTCTTAGAAATAGTTGCTCAAGATACAAAATTAAAGCATACAAAGTAGATAGTCAAACAGTGAGAGTGTAGACAGCTACGCATGCATGAATATCTGCATGTATTTCTATACTTTCTGTATTAGAGGGAAAAACAAAACTTAGCAAGACAAAACAAATTCCTATAAAAACATGAAACCAAAAAGTCATATAAAACCACAGTACAAGGTGATCTACAATGATTACTGTGTTGTTTCTTATTATCTTCAATAGAGTGTCTATATCAACAGGCATAATTGAATATAGCAGTATGATTGAGTATAGCAGTAAATAACAATATTAGCAAAAATAAAATATTGTAGACAGTATAAAACTTCCAAGGCAGATAATAATCAAACCATAGTGGATATTCTAGTGGATCTTGTCACCTTAAGTGCAGTTGCCTATACTCTCTTATCAATCATAACAGCTCTGAATAAAATCTATTAATACAAAACAGTGATCCAACAAACCCGATTCAATTACGATCAGTCATGGTAAAACAGTGTAGGTTTTACAGAGCTTTAGATTAAGTTAATAGGAAATTAAGGATGATTACCATACTATATCCTATTATTTTTGGGATTACTGTCTGTGCCCTCAAATCTAGTACAGGTAGAATGACTGGAATAGAATATAATACATCTAAGCAGAGTAGTGTGAGTAATGTGGGTTTTAAATCCCAGTGCATTATTAACAATATAGCGTATCAAGGCCATCTATGTTAGAGTTTCTAGTTATCCTTCTCTGCCTCATTTCTGCCATGCTACTTTCCTGCCTTTGTCTAGTTTTCTCCTTCATTCTACTGCCTACCCCACTCATTGAGGCCTTTCTGCCACTGTTCCTAAAATCCTGATTTTTTTTCTCTCTCTCTAGAATGTCCTTCAGTATTCTCTGTAGGGTTGGATTGGTGGTCACAAACTCACCCAGTTCCTCTTTGTCATGGAAGCATCTTGTTTCTCCATCAACTTCTAGTGACAGTTTTGCACGATACATCAATCTGGACTGGAGGTTATTCTCTTTCAGGACTTTGAATACTTCACTCCAAGCTCCTCTTGATCTGATGGTCTGTGTCGAGAAATCAGCCATGATTCTGATGGGCTTACCTTTATAGGTAATCTGTTTTCTTTTCTCTGACGGCTTTTAATATTTTGTTTTTATATTGAATTTCTGGCATCTTGATTATTATATGTCTGGGTGTAGATCTGTTTTGGTTGTAGGTGGCTGGGGTTCTGTATGCCTCACACAACCGAATGTCATTTTCTTTTCCCATGCTTGGGAAGTTTTCCTTAATTATTTCCATGAATAGCCTTTGTCATTCACCTGTATGTATTCCTGCCTCTTCGTTCACGTTTCTTATTCTTAAATTGTAGATTCTCTTGTCATCTTCTAGCCTTTGTATTGTCACTGCCTGTTTCCTTGTTATTTTTAAGAGATCTTTCCTTTCATGATCATACACCGCCAACTTGTCTTCAAGTTTTGATAGTTTATCCTTAGTTTCTTTTAAGGCATTTTGCCAGCTTTCAATGGAGTTTTTAATTTACTGGTAGTCTCTTTGAATCTGCTTCATGTATTCTATATTTTCTTTATATTCTTTATTGAATGTTTCTCTCCTTTTTTTGTGTTCCTCCCTTCTTCTGTGTGTATCATCCTGAGAGATGCTTCCTGAGAGCATTTCTTTTATTACTCTATTCATATCCTGCTTTACCTGATTTAATATTTCAGTTTTGAGCTCGTCTACAAGGTCCCAAAGATATGTCCATTGAAGCCATGTCTGATGTTGCATGTTTGCCACCCTCAGTCTCCCTTGTTTTTCCTTATCCCGGATCAGTGCTCTAAGGGTTCTGGGCTGGGGGCCTCCTCCTGCCTCTCTCTCCTGTCATGGCCCTGGCTTCCTCCACACAGGTTACAGTGCAGGTCCAGCCCCCTTCCCAGTTGGCCACGTTTCCTACAAAGCACCCTGGCGAGGGAACTTCGCCCTCTCCTGCCTGCTCTTGATATGCCTGCCCCTCCCCACAGGGCCAGCCAAACTTCAGCTGCCTTCACCAAGTCAGTACTTGCTAGGTGCAGGGAATCGATTTGGAATGGCTCATTGGGTCCCGGCCAGGGGCGCAGCTAGTCCAAGCAAATCCCACGAATCTACTCTGGGGAGGGAGCAATCAACTGAAGTCACTGTTGCTCCCAGTTCAGGCTCCTCCTGCCCGATTCCAACATGTCGCCCATTTCGTCACGCCTTTCCTGTGGGGGGGTTTCTCATTCCCAGCACTGACCATGGATCAATGAAGGTCCGTTCACCAGCTCTGCTCTCCACTGGGCTCACCAACCCCGAACTTCAGTGCTGCTGTGCTTCCTGTGAGTGGTGGTGGGAACGAGTGTGGGCAGCTCTGTCAGCCACCTGGATTCAAGCTGGTTCAGACTTGGCGAGTCACTGCGAAAATGCTGTGTCCCTTAATTTTTAGCTGTTTTAGTTGCAGTCCCGAAATATTTGACGAGCTTTTTTATGTTTTAATTTCTTCCTGTGTCAAGAGGATCTGTCTCTCTCTGTCTGGGTCTCTCCAGGGTGTCTTATTCTGACATATGAGTTGTTTCTCCCGGGAGGCTTTGTATTTTGTTGCTCACTGATCGGCCATCTTGTCTTCTCCGCAATTTACCTTTATATGGAAATTTTTTTTCAGGGGCTGGGGATATAGCTCAGTGGCAGAGTGCTTACCTATCATGCATGAAGCCGAGTCCAATCCCTAGCACCACAAACATAAAACATAAAAAGCCATAATTGTCTTCTAGTAATTTTTCATTTGAATTACTTTTATCCAATAAAGAAATATTAAGTACTACCTACATCACACCAAGTACTAGAAAATGGCTTAGCTATCTAAGAACTTACAGTAACCTATGTACCTTCAGCTTCCTACACTAACAATCCACCTGCACCCTTACCCCCTCAACCTGTAATACATAAATTCAGGTTATCTGGAAACCCCTAAACAGAAAATCGGTTTTCAAGGATCTCAATATAGTAAGTCACAGATCTACCAGCAAGTTCTATTTTGGGAGAACATTCATAAAGTTGGATTCATTCATAATCCAGCAGTCAGTCTCATGCTACACATGTGAAATACGGGGGCTTGCTGTACAGGAGCACAGATGCTATGCCCCTCCTATCAGGTCATTACAAGATAAAATGCACCAGAATCCCTTGTATTTTTTTTTCAAAATTTTAATTTTTATTAGTATGTTTACATGACATTACTGTAAGGAGTTGGTATGTGTATATAACACATCTTAATTCTTTTTACATACCCTTCCCAGCTTCCCTTGATCCCCTTCACATTTCCAAAAACTGTATCTTGTGTTTCTGTTTTATTTGCGCTTTAAATTATGTATACTTTGGGTTTGTCACACAAGAGAAAAAGAATCATGTGAAATTTAAGCTTGTGTGTCTGATTTATTTTACTTAACCTTATGGTCTCAAGGTGCATCTATTTTCTTATAAATGACTAAATTTCATCCTTCTTTATAGTAGAGCAGAACTCCAACATGTATAAACATTGCAGAATCCTTTACATGGGCTGCCTTTCTGTTACTTCAGAACGTTAAGAGGCCATGGTCGCCATAACGTTTGGTTCCTACCAACACTAAGTAATAAAAACTAGAAACCATGAAGCTCCAAAAGTATTAAGAATTACAACGATACAATCATTTGAATGAAAAAGCAAAACAAAATGTTGTGGGGAAAAGAATAAAAATCACTAGTAATAGTAAGTAATGTGTCAAGAAGTGAGAAATTAATGCCCTGAAGATATAAGCTGACAGTCTCAAACCTTTAGCAAACTTTTGCCTAACTTCTACCATCAACAAGAAGACAGATTTGGGAAGGAAAAGAAAGAACAAAAGAAAAAAAAAAAGAAGGAAAGCAGGAGAGGAGAAAGAGTCTTAGGAACAGCTTCTTCAAATTCAAACTTTTACTACATACCAGTTACAAAATAAAACTGTGACTGAAAAGCGCTCACTAGGTTCTACACTTAAAATGACTCTAGTTCTTTCTTCCTGTCTCTTTTGATAATAATGCTAACTTTATAAGGGAAACATTTGTATGGGTTGCAATTGTTGTATGGATTTATTAACATTCTCCTATTAGATTTAAACACAGAAGACTACAGTTAGAAATAGCAAGAATCTCTGTTAACAGATGAATAACAAAGAATTTCAGAGTAAGTATCTCAAGCACCTATGAGATTTTTATTTCTAAACAGAACTTAATCTGAATCATCAACTTACATACAACTCCCTAGAATTTAAAATTCATATTTTATAGTAAAAAGAATATTTTCTTGAGAAATATTCAAACCCAACAATTTGTAACTTAAATCCAAGAGTTTTCCCTCTTCATTTTCTAGCTCCTATCAGCGAATCTCAAATAGAGCAAGTCAAAATTATTAGTATTTGTTAAGGGTCAAAATATAAACACTGAAAGCTTTACTGAAGATTTCTTTAGTATAGAACTTCTTATATGCTTCTCTAATTATTCAAATTCCACCCTTTTAAACCAACAGACATTATAAAACAAATACTAAGAGAACCCAACAAGATGCCAAATAGCCAGCCTTTTTGGTAAGCTGCATAAGCCGCCTAAGTTCCAGAAAGACAAAAGTCAGAGAGCACCTCCTGTGAGCCTACTGGTGCATGGGATGAGAATCGACACACACACACACACACACACACACACACACACACACACGCCAGTAAGCAACCGTGGGTTTGGAGCACAAGCTGATAGCAACTAAGGTACATAAAGCAATCAAATGCTTGTACTGTCTGGTTGATTTTGCAGGTCTGGGGCCAGCGGTCTGAGCATCTCTTGGGAGGATGGCAGTATGCAATGTAACAAATATGGGGGATTTCCTTCTATCTTGTCTTTGAAACCCAATATTGTTCTCACTGGTTTGCTTTGTTCTGATTGTTTTGCTTGATTCAATATTCTGTTTTAATTGGTTTTACTGTTTTGTTTTTTATTTTGCTATACCTGATGGAATGGACAACTATTGTGAAGATAACATACTATGGTAGCTATTTTTGTTTTCCTAGTATCTCACTTTGAAGTTCTGTACCAATTTGGCTTTGTTTTGATTGGCTTTGTTTTGTTGGATTGCACTATTTTTAAAATAAAGGAAACAAATACTATTATAGTGACTTATGCAACAAATATTAAATAATGAATGAGTGAATACTTATTATGAATGGCTCCATTTAACTGTATATTTAACTCTTAGCAAGTTTCAGTTAAATTAATTTGATGATAAATTACAGAAATAATTTCAAGAAAAAAGAAAACACACTCATGAATCCCAAGTCCATTCTCATTAATGTAAAGGAGATTCATCATTGTATTTCAGTAGCTGTAACATAATTTCAGATTTTAATAAAAATGACATCACAAAATAAAAATTAAAGAAAATCTCATATTAAAGGAAGAGTTTAAATTGATTGCCCTTCTTATACCTATGACAGAGCACAGAATTTGTTTTGGACTTCTCTTGATACACTATGACAGATGTTCTTAAACTTTTCTTGATCCACTATTATAGATGTTCTTAAAAACTATAATGCACTATGGAAAGAGACCTATTAATCTGCAGGATGAGTTTATTTTATCAATAAATTGTAAAATACTCTAACATGCTTTCAAAATCCCATTGGTATCAATTGGGAGCTAACCCTTTAAAGGCATGCTGTTTTTTTCTTAATTTCCCTTGATCTTCTACAAAAAGAAAGCTAAGTTGAGCATGGGGGAGGGAACCCACCACATTGGGGTGGTGAGGCAAGATCTTCAAGTTCTGGCCTAGCCTAGAAACCTTAGCAAGACCTTTTTTCAAAATAAATAAAAAACAGCTGCAAAGGGTCCTGAATGAAGGTCCTAGGTTCAACCCCCAGACTGAAAACAGAAGAAGAGGAAGGAGGAAGGGAAAGGAGGGAAAAAAGAGGAAAAGAGGAAAGGAAGAAGGAAGGGAGTTAACTGAACTTATTCACAACTTCTAATCACTGATACAGTGCTTTGAAAACACAATTAATAAAATTAATAATCTGGAACTCAAATATAGTCACCATAGGAATATTTTTCATTTTCAAAATACCTGCTTAAAGAGTCACCAAATTGTTTAGCAAAAAATTTATTTTCTGGGGCTGGGGATACAGCTCAGCAACACAAGGGCCAGCCTGGCAAGTGTGAGGTAGGGAGTTTGCTCCCCAGTACAAAAAAAAAAAAAAAAAAAAAAAAAAAAGAAAAAAGAAAAGAAAAAGAAAAAGGGAAAAAAATATTTTCCAAATTTTCCACAGTAAGTAGTATTTCTGAACATGTTTTGCATAAACACAAAATGTCATTTTAGTTCAAAGAAACACTGACAGCATGCTACACAGAACAAAGTTTAATTTTAAATACTACAGTAGTAAGTCTTCACCTTTACTCTACTAAAATATCACTTTCCATTTTAAAAAATGAAGGAAGAAAGAGGGAGAGAAAGAGGGAGGGGGAGAGGGGAGACAGAAGGGAGGAGAGGGAAGAAAAGGCTCTTTTGGCCAGTAGAGGGAGTCAGCAGTATTTTCAAATGGTAGACTTGGAAAACTAATAAAGGTTACTATTAGTCAAAGTACACCTTTAGACCATTTCCTGTATATATTATTCTGTGTACCTTGACTTTTTTTTTTTAATAATATGACTTGTCTCTCTTATTTACACCTTTGCAGTCCACTCCTTTGGGAGGTTGTAGGCCTGATCAGTCCCTGATACCTACCAACAATGTAACTTCCCCCGTGTGCTTCCCAGTATTTATTACTGTTTTTGAGTCCTAGATATCACTCTGAATGGAGAAAGTTGGAATACCTGTGTTGTTTTGATTTACAGTTCTCTAATGACCACAGATGCTGAGCAATTTTCATGTACTTATTGGGTATTTTGTACCTTGACTTTTAAGAACATATGAAAATATTTAAAAATTAAGTCACACTGTTCAAAGTTAAGAATAAAGTAGAAGAAATTCCTAAAACTAATTCAAAAAGAAAACTTCTTTAAAGTCACAGCAGAGTCTCACAGCTCAATCATATAAAAGATACATGCACCATTTTGCATTGTCTGTTCATTAAGTCTTCTGAACAGTAACATAAGCATTCCCATATCACTGACTTCATCTTGTCTCCTAAGTATGCAGACTTTCTATATGACTGAAAAATGATTAAACTCTTTCAACCAGGATAATATTAAAGCAGAGGACAATCATTTACTCCATCGGGAATTCTTTCACCAATGCTATCTTTTATCTTTCAACATAAAACAAACCAAGAATATCTATCAGGCAATAAAGACAATATAATATAAACAAAGTACTTTTTAGGTTACTACACAAGAGTTAAACCACTCAAAAGGAGTAGTTTAATGTTCTTTGATTTTTTTTTAAAGAAACATTTTTCCCAGCTAATGTCTAATACACTTGGCAAGTAAAATTAGAAAACAGTTCCCACTGCTATCAATATGCATAATCCATATCACCCACCATTACTTTTTAACCTTAAATGCAGAAAAAAGCAGTATTCCATCTGTCCCTCTGATTGTCAGAAATCTTCCAACTTGAGTAAATAAAAATACATATACAATTTTAAGATACAATACAAAAATGAATTTTTCAGCTTATGTCTCATTTTCTTTAATATCTTCTATTATTATGGATTGGTTATTTAACTCCAGAACAACTAGATTGTTTACCTTACATCTTTCTTTATAAAGAAATTACAGACTACCAAAGGATGGAGAAATAAGCTGGAAATCTAGTAATGGTCATCTAAATTGTTAGTGGCAAATATTTGGTTAAGCATTATTAAAATATGCAAACTGAGTAAATGCTATACAAAACTATAAAATTCTAGGACATTATTCTTGTATGTATACTTGTATCCTAATTCCATTTTTTGCAACACAAATAATTACGTAATTAGACTGGCCAATTTATAGTAATCTGATATGAAAAGGCACATTTCTTTTTTACTTGGTGAAATGTGCAAAGATTAGAGCATAGAAAAGGCTGAAGCTGAAAAAAAATCGAAAAAAAAAGTCATGACAAGTCAAGGACACAGAAACTAGAGTAGCATGGGAAAGCAAAACTTATGAATAAACACTACCATGAAGGAAAGACTAAGAGGTTAAAATTAACATTTATTAATTGTAACAGAGATTAACTATTAACAGTAAGAGCACTTAAGTCTACAGTTCCAGCCTGCTTCACAGCACATTCTACACTTTCTTGCTTTGGAATACAGGTTGATATCTACTCTTTACAATATATAAGATTTAATTACCAGATGTGATGGTGCACAACTGAAATCCCAGTGCTCAGGAGGCTGAGGTGGGAGGATCACTGTGAGTTCAAGCCCAGTCTGGGCTACATAAGTGAGTTCAAGGCCAGCCCACACTATAGTGAACTCTGTCTCAATAAATGAATGAATGAATAAATGAATGAATGAATGAATGAACAAATGGCTTATTAACCTAAAGGAATAAACGTATGACATAAATGTTTTGTAGTGACACTGTCTAAATAAATGGTTTAATCTAAAGGAATAAATGTACGACATCAACATTTCGGGGACTTTCAAATTTTCAACATTCATTTGATAGGACCAGATATCTTAGAAAGTATTGTTGCTGAGTTGTTTTCTAATGAATTTGCAAAATTTATGTCTATCAGCAGTGTACAATATTATCTTTAGCTCCATATCCTCATCAACTTTTGGTATTAGGCTTTTTAAAAAGTATTTTGGTGGGTGTATGGGGTATATATTGAGGTTTAAATCTGTATTTCTGATATGACTGAGGGTACAAAGTAACTAAATGTTTATCATGAATTGATTTTTCTACACCTTCTCTTAAAAGTAGGGAGCTCTGCTTATTCTGGTAGCAACTAGATTTGCCATTCCTTCACAATGTAAAGCTCCTAAATGTAAAGAAGAAAATTAGATTTTGTCTTCTTTACTCTATCACTGTATGATACAAATAGTAAATGCATGAGTGGCTTTAATACACTAATGAAATTACCTGTATCAAGCATACACTAAAAATTAGTTTAAAAAGTTATATTTGTATTCTTAACATTTGCCAATTAAATTAGATCAAAATACAAAGCTAAGTTTACATGGCAATAACTTATAAAGCAGAAAAATATAAAGATTCCATAGCATTGGTTATGAAATTTTCCAAAATTTTATTTAAACTGACACACAGACCATATGTCTTCATATAATTCATTTAAAAGCTTAATATTTAAGTGATAATAGGTAAATTCTGATATAGAGCTACTTTAAAACACTTTCCTAAGTTTAGACCACATTTAAGATGAAAGAAAATCAAACTGTCAAACAGAAACTGCTCCTAAAATTTAATTTAAAAAAAAAAAGACCCACAAAATCCAGATGATCCAGAGATCAGCATGAGGGAAAGATTTCATTATGGAAAAGAATATAATTTTTTGTATTTGTTTATGGTAGTGTGGGGATTCAATGTGGGGCTTAGTTAAGAACAATGAACCCATTTTAAAAAGACCGTTAAAGTGAGTCTTGGAGTATCATTAGATGGTTCAACCACAGAAATCTTTTGGTTAAAAAAATTTTTTTTGCAAACCTCTTTCAAGTAAAATGTATAAATTCTTTTAAAATATGATTGTCTATATAAATTCCTTATACAGAAATCCCAAAATTCCTCAGGCTAAGAATATTTTTTTTCTTCTGAAGGTATAAGTGATGTTTCACACAGTTAAGGTCTTCACAAAGAAGAAAGAACAAATCCATAAATAATACATTATGAAGCAACTAACTGCCTATACACTACCAATACAGAAAATCAATTATCTCTAAAATTTGTGATTTGGAATCTTTCTCCCAACTGTATCATTTACTTTTCTATAATTCCTCATATTTTGGATATGTAATGTGTGGTCACCAAAATCTTAATACCAGCTAAGGTTGCTCCTTTATGGAAATAAAGGGATGCCATAGTTACCATAAGCTATCACAGCCAAGAAACTTAAACTTTTTCAAATGCTTCTTATACCTGCTAGTACCAGGAAAGCCTTTCTGCTAGCTCATTTTTCTCTTCTTGGGGTGTGAGCTGGTGAAGTATATTTCATAGTGAGCGGTAAGTTAAAACTATGTTTAGTCAGTATCACAGGAACTGTAATCACAGAAGACTGCAAGAATGACTTACAATTTTTAAAAATAATAGAATCAACAGATAGTTCACTGCATTTCTTTGATCAACTAGTTATGCAAAGAAAAAAAACTGCTTACAGAGGTCCTTTGACAATATACGTATTAGTTTAATCCAAATAAAAGCAATCTTAACTATGTATTTATACATTTCAGTTTATGAAGAATTTTTACAAAATTTGAAACAGTATTTAAGATGATAGATTTTTTAAAAAACCTATTAAAATCTTTAAAAACTATTCATACAGTTTTTTAAAAACTTTAAAAATCTTTAAAAAACTATTCATATAGAACCATCCCAAGTTATAAGAAGAAATGAAGAATATTAATGGATTCAACACAAAGCCATGATACTACACATTTCAAAATAAAATTACTGGTCTGGTATATATTTTCCTATTTTTATACGTTAAATTGAAACATTTCCTTCATGTATTAATTCATCATTTGTACTACTACTTCTGAGAAGTATCTGTTCATTTTAGTTGCCCACTTTTTTTCGTACTGGGAATCAAACTCAGGACCTTATGGTTGCCAGGGAGGCACTGTCCCATGGTCCTAAGTTGCCCATTTTTTGACCTGGGTCTTTTATTATGGGGACTCTAATTTTTCTGAGTTCTTTATGTGTGGGAGACCTAAACCTGGCCTCCATTCTAAGACAATAAGCCATCTTCACATTTCCAAGTTAAACATTAGGGTTAAACTTCTGTTTGGAGATAAATTCCTATCTCTCAGCCTTCCTTGGCCTTCCCCCACACTGCGCTGTACAGAACCTCCTGCCATTGCTTGGTAACCTGCAGACATCAAAGGCTCTGGTTCCCGTGCTTCCCTAACAAAGGATTCTTGGGCTCACGAACTATATATATTGGCGCATCTCCCCTTAATAAATGAGACTTGATCAGAAAATTTGAGTTGTCTCCATTTCTCGTGTCTCTTGTCTCTTTCTCAACCCCACACCTCCTCTAGAGCCTTCGTTGATTTACCCTGGGGTTGGGACATTTATGTATTTATGATGTTAGTCGTCTGAGGCATTGCATGCAAAATTTTTTCCTGTTCTGTAGGCTGTCTTTTCACTCTGATGGTTATTTCCTTTACTGTGCAGCAGCTTTTTAATTTGGTATGACCTCATTTATCTTAGTTTGCTGAAAAGTTATGTGTTATTATCTGTTTTTTCTTTGTAAGAATCTTTTTGGTCTATGTCCTCTACTGTAACTACTTTGAAGATAATAATATACAATTCATTAATTACTGTTATTGTTTTGCTATGAAACCTTTTATTTTCTCATAAAATAATAAAAACTGAAACAATATTTAAATTAAGAATAACCATAGGACTACTTTTCTTCTACATGAGCTATTCTTTAATGTTGCACTGAAGTATTCAACTTTTAACGTACGGAGAAAATCTAAATGATAGAACTGCCTCTTTAAGACTCTCTTCTTATAATGTATAGGTTATTCTAGAATTAATACAGAGGAGGAAAACAATGGTGCTGGATGGAGCACAGAATACTGCTGCATGTCTACTGTTATTCTAACATTAAGTGTGGAAAATAAGCCTTCAAATAGCAAAATTTCTCCCATAAAATCTGTTTTACAATACTGTAAGTTATTTCAATGGCAAATTTTAATGTGCTAAATGCTTTGAAGATTCCTATAAAGAAGTTAATTATATTTGAGCTTAAAAGAGCTATGGTCTGGACTAAACACATGAACACATAGAAAATTGGAGGACACTGAATTCAAGAAGTTTGTAATTTAAGTCAACAAAATTTATTTCTCATAAATACATACTTGTAGGATGGCAGAAGTACTTGCTGGCCAAAAGTCCTGGGTCTCAGGTTGGAAAGACCTAATGCCTCAATGCTGGCTCTTTTGTAAACAAGTGCTTGACCTTAGACAAGTTACTCAGCCTCTCTGTGCCTCACTTACCTAACCTGGAAAAAATAGGATGATAATCGCTAATCTCATAAGAATGTGTGAAATAAGTGAAATATATTTTTTAAATCACTGTTTCTGTCATGCATTAATCTTCAAAAGTGTTAGCTGTTTTCATCATTGTCATCATCACCACCATCATTAGCACTGAAGTCCTGTAAGATAGAAGACCTGTTCAGCGTGCATACATGTATGTGTGTCAGACAGCATGCAAACACGAACATGCAGGAGAACACATATGAACAAAAAGTATTAATGTGAACATAAAAGCCTTTTAGAAAAGGAGGGACAGAAGCCCTCAACTTCTCCTCGCTGTTCAAAATTAAGAATACCCATCAGAGGCAGTCTAGCAAAACCACAGTGGAACAAAAAAAGGGAATAAAGACCCATGACTGATATCAGAACTAAAAAACATAGAAGATAGGTCTATTGTTTTAGGTGTCATGTCCAGCCATCCTAAGGGCAGGTAGTATACTGAAGAAGTAACTGTGAATGGAACTCTCAGAGCAGGAAGTGAATCCAGGTCAACTATGAAGTCCAATTCTTGGTTTACCGTGACTGTGTTATTTTTGCTTACTCATTATACTGCACTGTATCATTATTTCTTCTTGTAATTATTTTTGGTACCAGCAATCAAATTCAGATCCTCATCCTTGCAGGCAGGGACTGTGTTGCTGAGCTGTATCTCCTTCCTCCTCTTATAATTTATTGAGGTTAGGCAGCTACTACGCAGTAGATTCAAATTCATGATTGTCAGACTCTGGAATCCAGTACTGAGATGCTAATCAATAAAATATATTATGTTTTGCAGCCCACAAGCAGAAAGATGAGATCATATTTATATTGCATACATATGATGGGAGAACTTAAATGATACATAGGAACTTTAAGCAAGGAGCTTATGGGAACTATTTTCAAATAATCATGGTTTATAAATAGTAGTGCTAGAAAAAAGAACACAAAATGAAATTTTAAAGTGCAATGAACTAATAGTATAAACTCAGGCAAAGCACTTAATTTTAATCTAAATCTGCCTCAATTTCTGTAAAACAACAATCCTTACTTCTCAGGATGATATAGGAAAAATACAACCTATGAAACTATCATCAACATCATTATGCCTTAAAAATTTAATACTGATTTTGAAGATCAAGATGACAATGCATGCTTAAAAAGCTGCTAGATTTGAGTTCCTTAATGGTAGTGAAAAATGAATCATGAAATACTTCTCTCCTCAGTGTATGGGGTGAAAGAGTTGAAACCTTGTTGATTATGTCTGCTAGCAGCATTTTAAATTTGCCTCTTCTGTATGCTGGCTGAATGATGGAAACAGCTTACTTTTAGAATTTGCACTGGGCTTGAATATTCACAGCTAGTTAGTTGGCATATGTCACATATTTTACTTTTGTATGTTAAATAATTATTAACAATAAAACAGTAATGAATTTGCTTTGTCTATGAATAAACTATCAACTCCCCACAAATTGTAATGCAAATATGTACTAACAAAAAGTAAAAACTGAAATAAGGAAAAGCTTATAAAATGTATTTGCAATACTGCAGTTGAATCCTTATTTTTTTTTGAGATAGTGTCTTGCTTTATAGTACAAAGTGTCCTCAAACTCATGGTGATCCTCCTGCTTCAGTCTCCTATAGAGTGCTGTCATTACAGGTATGCACTACCATGCACAGCTAAGTCCTTTTCTTAAAGAACTTAAAACCAACAAAAAATGTTATCTCAGCTTAAGCTCTGTTGCTGAAACTCATCAATCCACCAACTGTTTGACAACTCAAAAATATCAATAATAAATACAGGCTTCACATAGTTACTTTTACCTTAAAGAGAAAATAAAAATGGGAACCTTGCAAAGGAATTCTGGATGGGCTTTACTGAAGTAAGCAAGCAAAATAAAATTTGTTTAATTAAAAAAAGAAAAATTATCCTTAAATCTAAATGAACTGAGTAACCTTTCTAGGTAGGAGACAGCTGGTCCTGGTTAAATACATGAAAACAGCTCCTTCTCATATTTATTTATTTATATATAACTACTCTTACTCAATGGAGAACTCTCCTTTCAGAAACAATATGGTATAATTTCATGAATTTAGTTGTGACTCCAAAGCTTTTGGTTTTCCCACTATGCCATGAACCGGGATATCTATCAGTTATTTTGGTAAGTAACTTTACACACAAAGAGTAATCAAAATACATGGTAAATGTTTAAATTTTCAAAATTTATAGTGAAAGACACAATGTCATTAATCCCTCAAGTGCTTCACACTTGTGTCATTTGCCCTGCCACTGTCCAGAGCAGTTCTAAAAATCCTCTCTCGTGAGTGTCTTTACAAGGTGTGATCAAATATATGGTGAATGCTGCCATTCAGTGCCATCCAGTGAAAAGGCAATGTTTGTAAAATCACTACCGTGTGTTCTCATTCACCTGATTTACTGTATCTGGCACTAAGCGACTTCTCACTCATTTTCAAAGTCAAAATGACCATGAAAGGTAAGTTTTGTAAAAGTTTTTAATTGATTTAGAACATTAAGGCAGCCAAGACAGTGTAACTAAAGACATGAAAAAGATTTCCAGAAACTGGCAAGAATGATGAGAAAAATGTGTTCAAAGCAAAGGGGGAGTATTTTAAGGAGGATTGATTACAATGTGTCACTTCCTGTAATAAGCTTCTTAATCATTAACTGTATTTTTCAACTACAGAACATATGTTATCTTATACATTTCTTACCATAAGTTTGAGTAGAAGTACCACCATTGACAACTGAACAAATACACTAAGAGGTTAATTACAATGCCCCCAGGGTCACAAATGGCAGAGATTGCAGTATTTTATTCCCGGTTGGCCTGACTGTAAAGCAGTAAGATTCTGGAATACTGGCTCATCTCTCTCCTAAATAATATAAAAATGGTTTTCCAATTTCCTGTTTTTAGATTCTTTTTTGAAGTAATAATAAAGATTCAGAAAAAGTTTTAAACCAACACAGAACTAAAACCAAAATGGGTGGGAAAAAAATCATTGGTCAGTTTTCTTTAGGTTAGAGAAAACTCAAAATTGATAAGCCAAGAAAGAAAAATTAAAAAATGATCCATAGCCAAAGAAAAATGTGCTGGAGGTATGGCTCAGTGGTACAGCACTTGTCTAGCATGCATAAGGCCCTGGGTTCCAGCCCCAACACCACCAAAAAAAAAAAAAAAGAAGAACATGCTTATAGTGTCACAGATCAGACTGGTTTTTCTTGTTTTGTGGTGTATATGTGTTTTGTGGTTGTTTAAAATAATTAAAGCAGATTCTTTAACTATGCTTTTGTGAAACTCACAAACAAGTACAGACAAGTACATGGAGAGGCACAAAGTTCTCTTAAGTCACACTCAGTAATAGCCTGGTGATTTTAGAACATTACCAGTTGTTTTATCATATTAGTGACCTAGCTAATAAAGCAGAGTTATTACCATAATCTGTGTCATTAGTCTACTTACCATTATGAACAGAAGTAAAGAATCAAATAATAAATATGTGGCTTATACATCTGCATCAAGAAAGACTTTATCATTATATAGCTTCATATCCACAAAGATTAAATGATTCGAAAAATTATGCACTAAAATCTTCCCAAACTGATTGCTGATGACTGTAAACATTAACAATAAAGCTTTCAAATATTTCCATTTACAATTTAATGTTTTTCCCCATATCAACTTATCTAGATCATTAAAAAAGGTATTTGTTTATTTAAATTTAATTTAGTTGTCTTCTTTGTTTGTTTTTGGTACCAGGGATTGAACTCATGACCTAGTGCTTACCAGGCAGGCACTTAGGCCACTGAGCTAAGTACCCAGCCCCAAAAGGGTACTTATTAAAGCAAATTCTAACTATTACCAGTTATGTCTTATAAAAAAGGAATATATTTGCTTTAATTAACTATGAAAACTATTTAACAAATACCTTAGTTCAATTTAATTGTTACAAATACAATTATTTCAAAAATTTACACTTGTACTGTCCAAATCATGTTCAACTTTTCAGTAACTGTACAGTATGTTAAGATTGTTTTAAAGTGGTTATTATTAGAATTATTACCTAATCCTCTATGAACACGTAAAACAGAGCTCTTACCTTGTGTTGCTCAATGGCATCTATCCACTGTTGTCTATGATCTGAATCCTGAGCACGAAGATACCAAACACTATCATTTACACTAATATCAAATCGACATTCATCAAAATCATGAGGCTGTGGAGAAAAGGTAGAAAATAAAAAACAAAGCTAATTATATTCATAGAAGTGTTGTACCCTAGAACAAAATCATAACCATATTCACTCTATGATGCTGGAAGATTCTTGTTACTCTTTAATCTTTCTACTCAACTTCTTTGAAGATGTCTCAGGTAACAAAACATATGTCATAGATACCAATCCAAGTTTCCTCCAATACTCCTACAAATGAGCTGACATAGACTAACATCTATTTCAAAACACAGAACTAATATTTTTCATCAAATGTTTTAAATTAAATGCTTACATTTTAAAATGGCCAAATAAGTTGTAGGAAAGAAATCAACTCTTTTCCCTTTATTATTAAAAAGTAAATTTCCACTGACTTTTTTGTTTCATTAAATTTAATAATAATAAAAAAGACATAATACTGTTAGATTCTCCTAAATATTTAAAATTCACTTCTAGGCTTCTACATGTCTTCAACAGTAACATCCAGGAGAACTTCCAAAGAAGAACAAAATTAAAACAAACAATGCAAGATCCATATTAAAAAAGCTAGAGAAAACTAGCTGTATCAAAGCAAAAGCCTCTAGTGAAAATATCAACTTTTCATTCAGTGCTTTACAGTCAAGAACATGTAAAATGAGTATTTTATATCTGTATTATCCCCAGTAAATGAATTCAAATTATGACAGGGTCACATTATATTTACCACCTCTTTTACCAGACAAAGTAGACTTAGTTTCCTCTCCTGGGGACAAACAGCTTTAGAAAGGAGAGACTTTTCTCTGGCCAGTTTTAACAATAAATTTACTTGCTGACCAGAAACCACATATCACACTTTTAGAATTTATTGGTTATTTTTATCTCCTTTAACAATATCAAGATCTTATCTCCTATCAATTTATTTAGCAAAAAGGATGTAAGTCCAGTATGATATTCAGTGCATGGAACCATTTCTCTTTTGAGATTAAGCCAACAAATCATGGTTCTGACTGGCAAAAAGATATAACACATTTCTTGAATCACGATGTGTGGGACATCACAGTGAGGATTGCAGTATGAGGGGAAGAATGCTAAAAAAGCAACATAAAAAGCGATTATTGAGAAAACTTTCTTGAAGGAAATGAAACATAACTACTACTTGTAAAAGCAAGTAAAGAAATCAGCTGATCACACTGTTGTAAACAGCCCAGAAATTTTAAAATTTTTACTCACACTTGCATATTACTTCTGAAAATGTTTTATGTCTTGTGTATAATATTCTAAGGTTTTAGGTAAAAAGATGTAACATATATAGTAATTCATCATAATGTACTAGTTTCTCCAGCAAACACTTCCAGGCACAGAAGAGAAGCACTGCTATCAACAGTCTGAGAAATTGAGGGACAGAGAGAAATATCAATCATCAAGATAAAGCTGGTGAACAACACAGAAGCTGCAAATCACAACCCTGTAAAAACAGAGAGCAAGAGCAAGAGCCCAAGTCTATAGGGTAAAAGAAATGAAATCTGGAAAGAGGATATGTTTGAGATTAAACTGAAGATGATAAAGTTCTTACAGTTTCATTATACACATCTCCCACTTCCACAAACATGTAATATTGTTTGACCTTGAACTTTTGACATTCTGCTCATTATGAATTTTGTTTTTAAAAACTTTGTTAAAATATTTTTTATCTTCATTACTAAGTTTTTTCAGTCCTTGCATAAACTTTCTGACTAAAAGAAGTCCCTGACTAGGCATACTCTACTCTTGGCACTCACAGAGTAGAAATAAATGTGAGATAAAGACCAAAATTAAATGAGAAACTTGAATAGATGGCAGATGACCTAAGAAGGGGGAAAAAGGCTAAAATATTTTTTAAAACTAAAACAACTGGCAAATCAAAGCTAGCAAAGGAAAAAGAAAACAGTCAAAAGTCACATCAGAAACAGTAAAAGCAAACCACAATAAATATGATGAACCTGGTGAACACATTTGAGGAAAACACAAAAATGTGCCATATAAGGAGGTGAGCTAAGATGCATTAAGTACAAGCATCAACTCACCAAGATGAATGTAATCATTATGCACTGCAAACATGTACTAACAAAAATAAAAATTTAAATTAAAAAAAACTGCATTTATAGTGTGTTTAACAAAGTGATATTACCACTGAGTGTCATCCAACAGATATGCAGGGTGTTTAAGATGAGAAGTGTGCCTCATTAACTATATGACAAATTTCACCTTGTTTGGTGAAGTGAGTGAGTTATGAACTAGGGCGTGCCATAAATTATGAATCACAAACAATGTATTTCACTGAAGTTGTGTAATCAGGCTGTTTCAGATTCCAGGTTAAGAGTTTTTAATAGAAATCACCCAGTTCTCTTCATGTAAAGAAAACATAAGAGGATATTGGTTGTTTCTCAAAGTTGATGCAACTGTGTGAGCTGAGTTTGTATCCAGGAACACTTCAGTGAACTCTAAATATTACAAAGTTTTATTATAGCAAGAAACAATGTGCAGAGAAAACCATCTGAGATATGGGTCAATGACAACACTTCATGTTACACATTGCTTCTGTTATGGCAATTTCTGCCAAAAACAAACATTATAGTGTGTCCTTACCACCTGATTTGGCATCACGCAACTTCCCCAAATCAGAAAGACCGTAAGACTTTTGTAAATGTTTTGAATCAATTCAGGACACTGAGGTAGCCACAACATTGCAACTAAAGATGCTCATGAAAGAGAACTTTCAGAACTGCTTCAGAAAGTGACAAGAATGATGGGATAAGTATCTTCAAAGTGCAGGCAAGTACTTTGAGGAGCATTAATAGGAATGTGTCTTTTACTGTAAATCATTTAAAAAATTTAAACGCACACCATGTTTGATCATATCTCATACACAGTGATCCTATAACATTATAATTGAGCTGAAAACTTCCTACAGCCTAGTGATATAGTTGTGTAGTGCAATGTGCTACATGTTTGGGGTGTACTTACACAGACCTAGATGGTGGCCTGTTTGATGTAGTCAAGAGACTAAAACGAAAGATGTCAGCTGCTGGCCTAACATAGTATAATGTTTTGTAGTGAACTTTTTCTTTTAATGGTAGAAATAGATGAAGTGGTCTAAAATAACATTAAGAAGTATACTACATGAGTACATAACTTTGTCATTTATCACTATCAAGAATCATCTACTGTACAAAGCAGTATACTGTTGTACACCTAGAGACAGTGCAGGTTTATTTATGTCAGCATCACCACAAACATGTAACACATTGTAGCAGACAAAGACAAGAATGTAAGAAATTTAACAGAAAGCCAAAGTATAGTCAGGAAAGCTACACACAGAAAGATCAAATAAAAAGACATTCTATGAAGGTAATAAATTTTAAAAATAAAGAAATTTAAAGATTTTCTCACACTCATTGCTCCAAACTTTTTACATTATGCTGCTCCCTACCCCAAGAAATTAAATACTGAGGCGTAAGTTTTTGTCTGGTAGATTTTTGAGTCACAAACAACTGAAATCTAAGATTTCACTTTCCTAAGAGCAAAATATCACTATCACCAAAAATGCATTCAACATTCACTGTTAATGACAAAATATCTCAAAAATGGAAATGAGTATCTGGCATTTATATGCACTATCTACTAAAATAATCATACAGGAGGAACAAAAGAGGAACGGATATACAAATAAAGATACGGAAGTCATGAAATGTATTAATTGACTTATTCTTGAGAAAGCTAAAAATTACTAAACATCTACAAGGGAAAATAAGACCAAAAAAATTGTCAATTTGTATGCAATGTTGGTGAGCCAAAGGAACTGAAACTATCAGATAGCCCTAAAGGTAAAGACACAGGTGGAGATGAAAACAGGGAAAATGATGAGCCATTAAAAGATGTAAGTAGGCCGTAGAATTCTCAATATGCATCTCAAATACTGGTGCAGTAACATCAGATGTTCTACTCCCCATTTCCCCCAGACAGATTTAAATTAGATATTCCCACATAACACAGAGTGGGAGTTCTTTGAAGACATCAGAAAAGTAGAAAAAGCCTCCATATTTGCTATTTCTATAAACTCTTTAGATTGATTATTCTATGGGAAAATTAAGTGATCAAAAAAAGGCATGTAGTATATATGAGTGTTTCACATACAAATACTTTGCTAGTATGAATGTTTTAAACTGTGAAGGAATATTTATTTACGTTTTAAGACATGTTTCATCAAACAATAGAATAACCAAGAAGCAAAAGAGGGAACTCATATCTAGCAAACAAGAATGCAACAGAGAAGAAAACAAAGGAATTTTTCAGGAAGATAAGAAAACATATTACCAGCAAAGTTAAGTAGAAAGCACCCAAATCTAGATTAGAAGGAAGCTTCACAAAGGACTTTTCTAGTGGTAGGAAAAGCAGAATGGAAAATTATCCAGTGAATTAATTATCTGCTGAAACTACCTTCTTCTTATAAGCATATTTTCGTTCACTTTACTGAATGTAATTATAAAGTTGCTTTAAAATCCTTGTAGATAATTTTATCATGTGGTTCAACTTGAGTTTGGTATTTGCTCAGGTCTTTTCCCTTGAGACAATAGCAATTTCCTGGCTTATTCTTATATTGAGTAACTTTAGATTGATTCTGGACATTGTAAAATTTAGGCTGTAAACTGTGGATTCTGTTATATTGCTCTGAAAAATACTGTTACTATTTTGCTTACACTCAAATTGCCAAATTTGCCATGTGTTTTACGGGCAATAGCTAAGTCAGGTAAAGAGTCAGATTTTTAAAGAATTTGTGGCTCTCCTTTTTTGGGTGTTCTTACCATAATTTTCCAGGATCCCTGGTTGTACTAGATTCAGGTGGTTAAGAAGATGGTTGGCCTGTCTGTCTGTTGGAAATCTGACCCTAGTTCTAACTAAATTTCAAATATCATGAATGCCAAACACTAGTAAGGGCCACACACCTATAATTATTTAATTACAGCATCACCTTTCCAAAAATACAAAATGTTAAAAATTTCTATGCCCCATAAAACAGTTAAATGAATCCTATCAGATTCAAACATGAGTGTCTAAATTATAAAAAACAGAAACCAACTTTTATTTACTTAAGAAAAAGAATTGATTTAGAAGGTATCAGTTAACATTGCTAAGAAAAATAAAGAAATCAGAAAGTAGAAAATAGCCAGGGGAGACCAGGGAACAAAACCCTGCTGAGACTGCACCACAAGTGCCATCTGTATGGACTAGGCTGCTTCCGCTTCTGAGCCTTGTAAGTCACTACTGGCACTGCTGCTACTGTAAAAACCAGATGCTGCTGTGCCAGCACTATTAAAAAACAAAAAACCAACAACAACAACAAAAAAACAAAAACACTTGCTGTCTCTGCTTCTTTGTATGGTTCCATTCCAGAATCAAAGAAAGCCTAAAGAAGGAATTGAGACAGTAGGAATGAAAAGCCACAGCATAACAGCAGTCCAAATGGCTAGCTAATTCCTACACTCACATGCTAAAGGGAAATGATATATAAGGATGGTAGATGAAGGGGAAATGAAGTAGCAGGCCTTCAAGAGTGTATATGGAAACTTTCTAGTGATACTAAGAAATTCCTCAAAAGCAAGGGAATTTTAATGGTGAGCTTACCACTTATTAACCTATTTCTCTTAATTCCCCTTTCTACATTACTGAATGCCAGTGAGATCAAGATGCTACAAACTACCTTTCTCTTTTGCTAGTTCTGCCAATATGGAGCACTACACGTAGACTACAAGCCAGAAAGATAAAGAACTGTTTTTACAGTCATTTAATCAGCATCTGCCCCACAAACTCCTTTGCCTTGGTAGTGGTAGTCAGTTCTACTCTCCAGCCTCTTTAAGAACTCCCTCAACCAGCTTCATCTAGCAGCCATGGAAGTACCAGCTCCAAGGGCCACTTCTTACCAAGTATAAGGTATAGCATCACAATAATCCCCCTCCAGATGACTGGGATATTAATACCAGTTACCTTAGGTGGAATTCTTCTAGATGTCTGTGAACCAGTTGCGTAAGGCACTTCCTTTAAGCTTTTGAGATAACAGCAACTGACAGTGCACAGAGCCCCTTTCCTCTAAGCCTCAGCTCCTTAGTGATCCTTTCTCTGACTTTAGAAATACTAAGAGGCCTTTCAACTCAGAAGTTTAAGCCTCACTTCAGGAGGGTCCTAAGGTACTTGTGTGAGTGCCAGCAGGCAGCATAGTGGACTGAGGCCCAATCTGTGAAGTTCCCTCTAGAGACATCTCAGTTCTGTTAACTCCAATTTTCACCCTTTATTACTGTAGCCTAAGAAGTTGATTCTTGTAGTTATTGCCTCTACATTAAGTTTTTCTTTCCTTTCACTCACCACCTGCTTAATGATTATTCTATATTAAGCACTTTTTGCTGAAGTACCTAAAGTAGAAAGTGGTTTTTATTATCAAGTGGACCTCTGACTGATACAAAAACAGCCCCCAAAATGCCAAATGTTTACTTCACAGTAGAATGTTATGTAAGCATTACAAAATATTATCAAAGCTTAGGAACTTAGACAGTGTAAGTAGGAAGAAAATAAAGAGATTACCAAAGTAAATGTACAGTGCAATCCAATATGATGTTGACTCAATAGCAGTAGCTTATATCTGAAGATGATACATCATTAAAGACACCTATTCCACTAGAATACAAGCCTAGGAGAACACAGACCCTGTCTTATACTCCATATTCTATGAATAAGTAGTGACTGACATTGAACGAATATGTTTACTCCATGCTGACAATGCAATTTAGAAAACTAATGTCCACACAAATGTTCGTAACAGCTTTATTCACCAGACAGAAACTGAAAACAACTCAAATTCCTTCAACTTGTGAATGGCTAAATGGTGATTACACAGAGAATGTTATTCAGCAGCAAAAAAACAAATATACTCAATGATTTGGTTCATTCCAAAGAAATTATGCTGATGGAAAAGACCGATTTCAAATGTCTATATCCTAGCCAGTTAAGTACTCTACCCTTGTAATCCCAGCTATCTAAGAGGCTGAGGCAATAGTATCACAATTTTGAGGCCAACACGGACAACTCAGCTAGATTCTGCTTCAAAACTGAACCTCCTTGGGATTAATGCTTGGTTCAGTACTGCCCAAACCAAAGAGCCTACCTATATAGATAATGCTTCTGTTTATACAACATTCTCAAAATTATAAAACTATAGAAATGGAAAACAGTTACAGGGGTCATGGATTAGAGTGTAGGCTGGAAAGATAGAAGGGAAATGGCTATGATTACAAAGCAATAACAGAAATGTTACCTGTAGAGTGATGCAGTCATTTTGCATTTTGACTGTGATGTTGGTTAGAAAATTCTAAGCAAATGACAAAACTGCAGAAAACTGCACATAAGGCATAAATATAAAGAAAAGGTGTAAGGTTGGTAAATTCTGAATAAGTGCCTGTAAATTGTACTAAAGTCATTTCTTAGGTTTGCTGCTTTAGGGTCTGATGTTTAGCATAACTCTTACCACTGAAGGAAACTAGAGGAAGGTACATAGAGAATTCTGTATTCTACATTTTTACAAGCCATTTTTAAAAGTTTCTGTGGATGTGTAATTCTTTCAGAAAAAACATTCCTAAGATATTTTTCTTGTAACTGAGACTGAACCCAGGACATATGCACTGAGCCACATTACAAGCCTTTTTTTTTTTTTTTTTTAAATTTTGAGAGAGGGTATTACTAAGTGGCTAAAGTGGCCAAGCCGAGCTCCAACTTGTAATCCTCATGCCTCTACCTTCCACAGTGATGGGACTAATGTATATGCCAACATGCCAAGCTTAAAATTTTTTTACTTTATTTTAAACAGAATAAAACCAAGCAAAATAAAATAGAATAAAGCCAATCAAAACAAAACAGTACAAGTGTTACAGGATTTCAAACCAGTAGGAAATCAACAAGGTCTACCATAATGCCTCGTGTTGTCTTCAAAGTAACTGCCCATATCATCAGACATAGTAAAATCAAATGAAACAGAACAGAATAGAACCAATAAAAACAAAACAATGAACACTATACAGGGCTATGTAACCAAAATCTAAGAAGTGGTTGTTCTCCAGTGTGTAATTACAAGTTATTTTCTTCTTTAGGCTTTTTTGTCTAAGTATATGATCATGGACAAGAATTACTTTATTTAAAAAATGAAAATAAAAAAAGACCGAGTCTCAAGTGAATGGAGGAAGAACACAAGAGCTCTGTTCTAGCTGTCTCTCCACTTCAGAATCACTGTCACTCTCAACAAAGGGATCATGAGGCACTTTCACAAAACAGGTGAGAAACACATCCTTTGAAAATTGTGTCATTCATAAAGTTTTGTTTTCCTGACCTGTTTTCCAAACAAAGGTCTGTTCTTTTAGTATCTCTTTCTATTTGGGGGTATACTGTCAGCTAGTTTTCTTCTACCAATTACCAATTTAGCCCTTCCTAAAATAGCTGGCGTATAGCCATACAAAAAGTTACTCTATTCTATGTCCTACTATCCCTTTTATTTATTTTTAGTTTAATTTAATTTTTTTGGTACCAGGGATTGAACTCACAACCTTGAACTTGCCAGGCAGGCAATGATGCCATTGAGCTAAATCCTTGGCCCCTTTTTTTTTTTGGTACCGGGGATCAAATTCATGACCGCAAGCTTGCCAGGCAGGCATTTTTGCCACTGAGCTAAATCCCCAGCCCTCCCTTTTTTTTTTTTTTATTTAGAGAAAAAAAGCAAAACAGAAAAGAGAGTAGTAATACAGAATTTAAAAAATCACTAGTTGATAAATTACATATTGTTATCTTAGAAGTAGTTGTTCAAGTTATAAAATCAAAGCATTAAAAAGTAGAGAAACAATGACAGTACAAACTATTCTGTTTGATAAACTAACAAAAACTTAGTAGTATGGTTATCTATCTTGCATACTTAAACATACTTACAGTTATATCCTTTAGTGCACTTTCTTTCCCTTTCATTATTACAGTATCTATTACACATTTTGGATCTTATTATTGTTTCAATTTATTATTTTTTATACCAGAGAGACAATACGATATTTACAAAAGGGAGTCTGATTTGTTTCTTATGAAGATAGTTTCAATTGCCTCCATTTACCTATAAAAGCCTTAAGATCATCCTTTTTATAGCTGAGTAATATTCCATTGTATAAAAATGCCACATCTTTTTCATCCATTCTGCAGCTGATAGGCAATTTGGTTGTTTTCAAGATTTAGCTATTACAAATTGTGCTGCTATAAACATGGATGCATATATATCACCGAGACTCTGGGAAAATACCCAAGAGACGAATAGTTGGATAAAATGGAACTTCCAATCCTAGTTTTCTGAGGAATCTCCATACTGATTTCCACAGTAATTACACCAGTCTAACACTCCCACCAACAGTGGAGAAGTGTTCCTTTTTCCCCACAGCCTCGCTAACATTTGTTGATTTCTTGATGGCAGCCATTCTTTCCAGAGTGAGATGAAATTTCAATGCTGTTTTAATTTACATTTCTCAAATGACCTGTGGTGGTGAATATTTCTTCATGTATTTATTTGCTATTTGTATATCTTTATCTGAGTAATGTGTATTAATTTCAGATGCCCATTTTTGGAGAGGGTCTTCAAATTTGGGGGGCTTGATGTTTTTCAATTCTTTATATGTTCTGGACATAAGACCTTTGTGTGAGGGATTGTTGGATAAATTTCTTTCCCATTCTGTGGGTTTTCTTTTCACTATGTTGGTGATTTCTTTTGAAGTGCAAAAACTTTTTAATAATAGGAGGCCCCAGTTGTTGATTCCCATGCAGTTTGCATTTTGTTCATGAATTCTCTGCCTACCTCTATGTCTCCAAGATTTCTACCTACCTTGTCTTCCAGTAGATTTAGTGTTTCTGTTTTAATATTTAGGTCTTTGACCCATTTAGACTTTAGTTTTGTGCATGGTGATAGGCATGGATCTAGTTTCAGTCTTCGGCATGTGGAGAGCCAATTTTTCCAACACCATTTATTAAAGAGGCTATCCTTCTTCCAGTGGATGTACTTAGCCCCTTTGTCAAATATCAGGGCTGTGTGCCTTTGTAGTTGTGCTTGCATCTTCTAATCTGTTCCACTGATTCTTAGGTCTATTTCTTTGCCAGTACCATGCTGATTTTATCACTGTGGCTTTGTAGTATAGTTTCAAGTCAGGAATTGAGATGCCTCCTGCCTTGCCTTTGTTGCCCAGAATTGCCTTTGCTATTCTAGGTCTCTTCTGTTTCCAAATGAATTTTAATAGTGTTTTCTCTAGATCTGTGAGGTATATTAATGGTATTTTGGTTGGGATTGCATTA
This sequence comes from Hydrochoerus hydrochaeris, assembly GCA_004027455.1. Classification (NCBI taxonomy): domain Eukaryota; kingdom Metazoa; phylum Chordata; class Mammalia; order Rodentia; family Hydrochaeridae; genus Hydrochoerus; species Hydrochoerus hydrochaeris. Next base: position 104,844 of record PVLA01002926.1, on the reverse strand, counting down.
AATCTGTGTAACAGTTTTGGGAGTATGTTCATTTTCACAATGTTGGTTCTTCCTAGCCAAGAGCAAGGAATATCCTTCCGTTTTCTAATATTCTCTTCAACCTCCTTTTTCAATGTAGTATAATTTTCAGCATATAGGTCTTTTACATTTTTAGGTTGATTCCTAAGTATTTCATTTTTTTTAGATGTTATTGTAACGGGTGATATTTTCATAACTTCTCTCTTGGTGAGTTTTTTCTTTTGTGTGTGTGTGTGTACAGGAATGTTATTCATTTTTGAGCATTGACTTTGTATCCACCTACACTGCTGAACTTGTTTATTACCTCTAGTAATCTTTTAATGGAGTTTTTTGGTCTTCTATAGAGAGTATCATGTCATCTGCAAATAGTGATAATTTTGACTTCTTCTTTTCCTATCTTTATTCCTTTTATTTCTCTCTCTTGTCTGACTGCTCTGGGTAATATTTCCAGAACTATACTGAATAGGAATGGTGTTAGTAGACATCCTTGTCTTGTTCCTGATTTTAGAGAGAAAGCTTTCAGTTTTTGTCCATTTACTATAATGTTGGCTGTTGGTTTATCATAGATGGCCTTTATCAGATTGAGGTAGATACTGTCTATTCCAAGTTTCTGTAGGGTTTTTATCATGAACAAGGGTTAGACTTTATCAAAAGCTTTTACTGCATCGAGATGATCATGTGATTTTTGTTTTTTGACCTGGTTGATGTGCTGTACTATATTTATTGATTTGCATATGCATCTCTGCATTCCTGGGATGAACCCCACTTGGTCATAATGTATAATCTTCTTGATGATTTGCTGCATTCTATTTGCCAGTATTTTATTGAGAACCTTTGCTTCATTGTTCATTAGTGAGATTGGCCTATAGTTCTTTTTGGTTGGGTCTTTCTCTGGTTTTGGTATCAGAGTAATTCTTGCCTCCAGGAATGAGTTAGGAAGGACTGCTTCCCTTTCAATTTCACTGAAGAGTTTGAGAAATACTGGTGTTAAATCTTCTCTAAATTTCTTGTAGAATTCAGCCATGAATCCATCAGGACCTGGGCTTTTCTTTGTTGCTAAGTTTTTAATCATGTTTTCAATTTTAATAACTGATATTGGGTTATTCAAAATTGTTATATCTTCTTGATTGCGCTTTGATAGTTCATGTTTCTAGAAAGCTGTCCATTTCCCATGTTTCCCACCCTATGTAAGTAGAGATTTTCAAAGTAGTTATTCATGATCTTTTGAATTTCCATGGGATCTGTAGTAATTTCTCGCTTTTCAGACCTTATTGCATGAATTTGAGTTTTTTCTTTCCTTTTCTTGATAAGGTTGGCTAGAGGTTTATCAATTTTGCTATTCTCTCAAAAAACCAGCTCTTTGATTAATTAATTCTTTGGGTTTTTTTTTTTAGTCTCAATTGCATTAATTTCTGCCCTTCATAATGTCTTCTCTTCTATGAGCTTTGCGTTTGACTTGCTCTTCCTTTTCTAGAAGCTTGAGATGTAGCATTAGGTTGTTTACTTGTGCTCGTTCTGTTTTCTTGATATGACAATTTATTGTTATATATTTCTGTTAGGTTTTCACCACAATAAGAGAAAATATAATATAAAAAGTAGTCCTTATTCCGAGGATGTGGAGAGAAATCAAACCTAACAATTTCCCTCTTAGGACTATTTTCATTGTGTCCCACAGGTTTCGGTATATTGTATCTGCATTTTCATTGAATTGTAAGTATTGCTTAATTTCACCTCCAAACCATTGATTGTTCAGGAGGTTGTTATTTAATTTCCATATTTATTCAGGTTTTGCAATTTCTTTTGCCATTAATTTCCAACTTCAGTGCACTACAGTCAGATAATATGCATGGGAAAATTTCAAACCCTTTTAGATTTACTTAAGAATGTTTCATGGGCTAACATATGATGCATTTTGCAGAATGTCCTATGTGTACCTGAGAAGAGTATGTGTTCTGATGTGTTTTTTTTTCTTTTTTTTTTTTGTATCAAGAATTGAACTCTGTACTTTGTGCTTCTAGGCAGGTGCTGTGACACTGAGCTATATCAATGGCTCCTATTATTCTATTAATTTTATTCTATAACTTTTCTATTAATTTTCAGCCTCTGAAAATTTTCAGTCTGTAGTTGGCTGGCTCCAAGGAAGGGGAACAGGGCAGCATGGCAGGAAAGCATAACACAGCATAGCTCCTAGCATGGCAGGCAGCAAGCAGAGACACTGGGGGAACAACAAGGGAGACCCCAACATCACATTTAGTTATCAACTCCTTCAGTGGGCATACCCACTGATGAGCATCACATCCTTTGATTTAATCACCTCCCCAGAACCCCACGTATGAGCCCATGAAACTCTGTAGAGACATCTAGATATAAACCATAATGGGTAGTATCCTCTTTGATTCCATTAACTTCAGATAACTGAATCCCTTTTCTACTGAGACTAAAGAACAGCACAGAAATCTTGATACTATTTTGTTTGTTGCTGTACTTATCACTATTATATAACTGGGATAACAAAATGATTAAAAGGAAAATCAAGTCATACTACTTTTTTTGTTCAAAGCCCTTCATTACTGCTCCACTGCAATTCTCTATGATTCTCTGATCTATATGATGGTTTTTGTATTTCTTCTTTTCTCTTCCTACAACACGTTTTGTTACTTCCTTAGGATCTTAACAAAAGTAAACCCCTTTCTTTGCTACCATAGCTAACATATCACCCTTTACCTCTACTATCACCTCTTCACACGTATTTCCCACCTATTTTAGTTACTTGATAGTAACAAACTAGAACAAAAGTATTAGGTGATCAAAATGATAACCCATGAATATAACAAAATTCCAAGGACTTCAGTAATGAAATTCATCTACTGCAACTCTCTTCTCTAAACAACACAGGTTAATAAAAAGTACTCTCATATTACCTTTTGTACATGTGACACCTTTTCTTGAAGCACAAATAAATGCCTTGTTCAGCATCATTATGAAGAAATATGCACCTTACAACCAACAGACAAAAGGTAAATTGGAAATAAAAAAAAATTTAGTCATCCTATGTGGTTCTAAATTCCCCAAATAAAATCTCAAGCTTTCCTGAATATTCCTTAAAAACCGTTTTATCTTTGATATCTGCAAAAGTGGTATTTAAAGATATGTGACCTTTGGGCATATTTTTTATATATATATATATATATATATATATATATATATATATATATATCTTTTTTTTAAACTTTTTCTACTAGGGAGAGACTAAGTATAAATTCTGGAATATTATTGTCCCTCAAATACTGACTTTATTTAGAGAGCTGGTTCTTTCAAATTCTATATTCCTTTGTAAACCATCTTTATAAATACTTTTAAATATTTTGGCATCTAAGACTTCCTTTGATTCTGCTTTTAGGCTTCTCTCTTAGCTTTTTCTGTTCTATTATGTCAAGGTGAGGCAGAAAACAGGGCAGACTAAAAGCCTGTGATATGTTCCATTTTTTGATAAAATATAGTGTAAAGGCAAAGTTTTATATTCTCTTAATGAAATTTCCATAAAACTATATCCTATTCAACTTGAACCATGACACTAGCAAAAATCTCATCCAGCATATTCTTTAAAATCTCTAGATTATTTCTAAAAACATCTCAAGTTTCTGTGATTGCCTTATGACTGACTCACCCTCATGTCCTGACCACAGTGATACACACCACAGGTAAATTCACTGATGGTCAGTTTCAAAGATTAAAAGTGTAATAAGATATCGACTTCCCCCAAAAGAATCTAATGGGACATCTCCTTCATGGAATATTATATAGCTAATTTAATAAGTTTGTATATATAAAAAAATTACTTTAAAGATTATCTGATTGCAGTTAATTGCCTTCATTTGCTTTCTATTATTTCTGTAAGTGACACAAAACACTTTGCTGAAGGACAAAAAGTTCATTTTAAAGATATGTAAGACTTGTAGATAAATATAGTAGACAGAATATACTCACCTCTTACCAAACCCCACTTAAATGACAAGAAAATGCATTAAAGTAGAATAAAGAAAACATGTAAGAGGACAACAAAAAAATTCAATCAAATTTTAAATGTTGGAAAGTAGATGAACAATGTATGTGTTTGAGGAAGGGGTCAGAGGCAGACAGGCAAGTAGAAAGTTTATTCATGTCAAAGAAACAGAGAAAGAATTTTTAAAAAATGGATAATGTGAAGTCTAGGCATCTCTGAACCTACAAAGAAGAGAAATCATTAAAATTAAGAAATTAGTGTGGCTAGGTATCAGTCCTAAAAACAGAGCCAAAATATACTTTCATTGGAAGACTAAGGATACTTTATTTCAATGAGTTAAACAGAGTCCATAAACTTAAACCTTAAAGCTGAGGAAAAGTTTAAAATGTATGCTGAATAGTTACGATTCTCACCCTCACCCTAATCTGATGCCATTCTCTTCTAAAGCAACCAAAGCTAATAGAGAAATAGCTTACTCCAGGACAGGTGTAGTGAAGTCATAAGATAAACCTAAAAAATATTGAAATGGGGCATGGTGGCATATGCTTACGATCCTAGTACTCTGGAAGGCTGAGGCATACAATTACAAATTCAAACCCAGAATAGGCAACTTAGGGACTTTAGAAAAACTTGTATTAAAATGAAATTTAAAAGGGCTTAGGATTTCTCTGAGTGTGAAGGCCATAGGTTCACTCCCACATCCCGCCAAAAAAAAAAAAAAAAAGCTGTCAGGGGGCTTGTCCCCATCACTAAAGAACCAGTCTGAAGTGTTCCTTACAATCAAATCTAGGACAATCTGATCATCAAAATACAGTGGTACCTTTGTTCATGAATGCTTTGGTTTATGAACAATTTGGTTGGCAAACAAAAGCAGCTGGCAAAATTTTGTTTTTGCTTGCAAACTGTACATTAGATAACAAACATGACTGTAGCCATCTTTCCCACACAAACACAAACATGCTATCTTTTCCAAAATCATGGAACAAATTAAGTTTGTGAACTGAGGTACCACTGTACATAAATAAAAAGTAATGGATTATAACACTGAATAATGCAAAAATAGGTAAGTGCATTATCTTTTCAAGTGAGACAAAAAGACAACTTTTAAAAAAAAACAATGCTGGCTGATAAATGTGGAAGGAATGTGCATTATTGGAAAGTAACCATTTTGTAACCATTTTAGAAAAGACATCATAAATGGTTGCTGAATCAAAAAATAGTAAAGTCTGATGAGGAATAGAATTTTTATATGGTGTTAAAATATCTTCTTACAGACCCTACATTCAAGGAGAAATTACCACACATGAGAAAATCTGAACAGTTCCTTGGGCTTCTGACTGGATGATTGAAATTAAAGTAACAAATTAGAGGCAGATATCACCTGTATCTTTGATAGAATATCCTGAGGAAGTACGTTGCATCACTTTAGTAGTACTCTGGGTGGGCAAGGATGTACCACCTGAATCTATAAATTTTTAAAAAATCAAATAAGCCCAAATGAAGAATATTACATAAACAACTGGGTTGTATTTAAAAAAAAAAATCAATCACACTAGATAAAAGCAGCTAAAGAATTGCTCTAGATCATAAGAAACTAAAGAGACATTAACAAATAAATGCAAGTATATATTCAGGACTGTATTCTGCACTAACAGCAAAAAGTATACTATAAAGAATATTGTTGGAACAACTGATATAACAAATATAGACTGTAAATTAGAAAATGATATTATATAAGATTTTTTGAATTTGATAGTTATCTACTCTCAATTACAGACAGTGAGGTTAGGTAGAAATACTATTAAGAGGTCAGACAAGGTCAGGCCCTCAAAGGAGTTGGTGCAGTAGAAAATGTGGCTGGAGGCATATTCTTTGGAGGCTAGGTCTCAAGATAAAGATGCAGTGACTAGACCTACATACCTCCCTCTCCAAGGGGTAAACAATATACTACAATTGATATTCTAAATAGGTATCAGCCACTCAGGTGTGTGACCAGGATCTGACTCATCTCTTCCAAAAAAAGATCCTTGTTCTTTCTATGCACGCTTGCTGCATGACCTGCTTTCCCAATAGATCAGTATTACCTAAGCAGTTATACTTACAATCTTACTGGTTGGTCATAGTCTTATCTCATGCTACCCACCTTGTGATTTTGCTCTATAAAACTTCCTTTGAGAAGTGGGCTGGTTGGCAACCCACTCAGGTCCCTCTCCTGTCTTTCAGAAGCTATCTCTCCCAGTAAAGTTTTCTTACTCTTAGCCTCTGCTGTTCCTCACAATTCATTCCTCGATTTCAAGAAACATGAACTTGGCATATCTGCCATCTAGAAAGTTGGGAGTTATACTTCCATTATATCATTTGGAAGTCCTATATCAAAATGACTCAGGGGAAAAAAGAGGAGGAGAGGGAGAAGGAGAATGTGTGTGTTTGTATATATGTAGAGGAGGAAGCAAATGATGAAAGAAATGTAATGTTAAATACTGGTGAGCTAGGGAATTACAGACATTACCTACATTATTCTTATTCTATGTGCAATTATTTCAAAATAAAAAGTAAAATACTAAAAACGATACACAACTAATCAATTCTTTCTTCCTTCACAACCACACTCTCTAAATGCCAGCTGCTTAAACTCTTTTTACATCCCACTGACATAGAGACAAATCTCAGGCATTAAAATAAAAATCTCCAACATTAAAATAAAAGATTAGACATTTCAGGGAGGAAAAAAAAGGAATTTTGAAAAAGCAGTAATTCTGAAAAAAGGATCACAAGATAAATTTAGATACCATGTGATACATTCACATCCAAATGTAATAGTAATACATATACAACTCCAGATGTCTTCTCCCCTTTGCAGACTTCTATGCACTGCTGCCTCTCTGAAGGACTAAGGTGTTTCAAAACAATCCAAAACTTATCTCTGATTTGTCTCCCCAAACTTCTCCTGCAGGCTTCCACATTTCTATCGCTTAGATTTGAATTGTATCATTTCTCATTTTCCTCACATGCCATAAAGAATTCATCGGTAAGCCAGCAAATTTTGTCAGCTCTACTTTAAAAATAAATCCAGAATCCCGCTATTTTCCAACTCTGGTTCAAGCCACCACTGTCTCTTTTTTTAATTAATACTATGATGTTTACATTCACCTTAGGGAGTGGGTACATGTACTTAACTTATCTTGATTCTTTTTACTACTTCTCCCCAAGTCTCCCCCCCCCACCTATTTTTTTCTTATCTGGATTATTTTCAAGAGCTTTTAAAGTCTACTTGATTCCAATTCTCCGCTTCTATCCCTGCCACTTCTAAATTATGCTTAACACAGCAAAGTTACTCAACTACAAGGATCAAATCATTCCTCTGCTCTAGGTTCCAGTAGTTTTCCAGCTCACTCAGCAAAAGTCAAAGACCTTATAATGAATGCTCCTCAAGGCTTTACACAAATGTGGTCCCCTAGTCACCTTTCTAATTTGTCTTCTGCCCCGTTTTTAAGAACTTTCTCCCCTCCATTTTCACACATAAAAAGGGATGCAACTCATAATTGTTATTAACTTGAATTATTAGTAACAAAATGCGCTAAATGTGCAGTCTGAGTGACTGCAGTCTCTTGTATGTAAAGGATCTTCCTGAAAAATATTTTCCTTTTTGTTTGTAAGCCTTAAATACAAATCTTTCAGGAAAATATACAGAAAGGCATGTCATAAGTATTCATTATTTATTTCAAGGTTTTTTTAAACATTATTGATTGGACATACCCTCTTTTTAGTTTGAGTTCTACTTTTATTCTCAACTCTTGAGAATCTCTGAATTAATAAAACTCAATTTTCACTTCCAAAGACTGGTTTGACAGTCACAGCTTATGTTCTCTTTCAGTATGCTTTAACATGTAAACTTGGGTTTTCCAATTCAGTCGTTATTGGCCATGTGTGGCTACTGCACAATAAAAACGGGACTAAATTGAACTGAGATGCAAGAAGTATAAAATAAAAACTGAAATTGTGTGTGTGTATGTGTGTTTTACTGGGGATTGAATCCAGGGCCTTCACACTGGAGCTGTATTTCCAGCCCTTTTATATTTTGAGGCAGGGTCTCCCTAAATGCTAAATTGTTCAGGTTGGGTTCAAACTTGAGCCTTACCCTCCAATGTGTGGGAATTAAAAACATGTGCCACTACACCCAATTTTAAAACTAAATTTTTAAATTTTAGTACAAAACAAAGAATATGAAATGCCTTGGCAATGATTTTTATGACCATATATTAAAATATCTGGAGGTTTACTGAGTTAAATAAAATACGATAAAATTAATCTCACTTTGCCAACTTTTTTAAATGTAGCTACCAGAAAAACTTTAATTACCTTTGTGGCTTGCTTTGTGACTCACATTATGTTTCTATTGGACAGCCATAATCTAAAACATTCAATCATCTATCAATTCATGCAACTAACCAAATGACCAAATATTTATAAGCATATACAATTTATCAAGCAACATTCAAGACTCTTAGGATCCAATGTCAAGAATAAACACTCAAGTTCCTTAACTTTGCAGTTTACAATTACTCAATAATCACAAACGAATGTAAAACTTCAATGGTAACAAGCCGTAGGTAAGGATGGCAAACTAGCCAGGCCTGGTGGCTCACGCCTGTAATCCCAGCACTCAGGAGGCTGAGGCAGAAGGATTGTTGTGAGTTCGAGACCAGCCTGGGATACAAAGTGAGCTCAAGGCCAGCCTTAACTGCATAGCGAGACCCTGTCTCAAAAAGTTAAAAAAAATAAAAATAAAAAAAAAAGAATGGCAAAATGTTGAAAAAGTCTATCACAGAGATAACCATGTTCTCTAGAAGGCTCAAAATGCAAAACTGTAACTAGACTGAGAAAGACAGGGAAGACAAAGAATGGAAAGAAATTTTAAATAAGGTGCGCCAAGGCACAAAGAAGAAGCATTGGTTCTGCTTTTTCTATAGCACAGTAGTACTGGTTAAATAACCTATGACGCATTTCAAAATTACTGGAAAGGTATGAATTTCCTAACATACTATGTAAAGTGTTGAAAGTCTGTTACTCTGATTTGATTAGTACACATTATATACATGTACTAAATTACTACATAATATACCCCACGAAGGAGTAAAATTATGAAACAAACAAACAAACAAACAAACAAACAAATCAAGTCATGGAGGCCAGAAAAGGTTTCCAAGGAAGCAAAACCTGAGCCAAGAGAGCAAAGATGACTTAGAATGAAAGACTGAAGAGGGAAAAGACCATTCTTCATAGCAACAAAAACAAAGACCTCTTACAGAAAGGAGCAAATTGAGAGAATGAAAGAACTACAGCACAACTGGAGGTGAGAAGCTGGGTGAAAGATGAGCTTTAAGAAGGCAGTGGGCAGACAACAGAAGACCTTGTGACACAGGACAGCCTGAAAGTGGAAAGACAGAATGGCCTATTGGTACACAGCATATTCTTTTTATTTTTTACTGTAATAATTTTCAAAAAATTTAAACATTTGCCATACTTTGTGATCACAGCTTATACAAAAAGTCATGTTTCATCATAGATTAAAAAAGTAATTATCACATTGTTTTTCTGCTGTGAGAAACCAAAAATGCTAATAAGGACCAAAATGGACTTTTATTGTGAGATAGAAGAAAATGTTTAAATGGGAAGAGGAATTAGGGAGTAGGAGAGGAGAAAAGAAGAAATAAAAATGGAAACTGCTTGTGTAACTCAGGTAGTAATGAGGGTTCAAAGGAAGGTAGGAGAAGGGCAAAAATATCAAGATTTATCACATACCGGTACAAATGCGCTGATGAATGTGGTCATTATGCAAAATGTACCAAAATAAACAATTTTAAAAACATAATTATTGAAAGTCTGACCTAAAATAATGAAAATAACAATAGTTACAATGTTACATGTTACACTCCTTGTGGGGAGGGGCACATGTTAACACATCTTAACTCTTTTTTCATCCCCTTTAGCTCCCGTCTCCAACTCCTGATCCCTCTCCTATATGACAAAGTTTTACTCTCTACTTCGTACTGAGTCTCATATTAAAGAAACCATGCAGTATTTAAGCTTTTGTGCCTGGTTTACTTCATTTAAAATTATGATCTCAAGGTGCATCTGTTTTCCTACACATAGTTCAAGCCTTTTCTTTATGGCAGAATAGTACTCCATGGCACACACATATCACATTTTTTCAATCCATTCATCTATCTGTATCGGCTACTTCCAAAATTTAGCTATTACCAATTGTAAAATAGCACATTCTTTTCTTCACTGGGCTTTGAATCAGGTGATCTTTTTCATCTTAAATTATTTAAAGGCATTAACAATACATTCAAATAAAACTATAACGCTACAAAAATGTTCTGCGTAGTCTTCTGTACTATAAGGGTTCCTATACCCCAGTATAAATCTGAAGCAATCTTCAGACTTTCTCAGAACAATGTTTTCAAAAGTACAAAACACAGGCTGGTGATTTAGCTCAGCGGGATAAGCGCTTGCCTTGCAAGCATGTGGTCGTGAGTTCGATCCCTAGTACCGATAAAAAAAAAAAAAATGACTATAAAGAAAATCAATTATAGAGAATTCAATAAAAATTTGTAGAAAGATGGAATGCACATTTTCATTTAAATTAACACATTACTATCTAGTTTGGTCAGTAATATTTTGAAATATACATAATGCATGTAATACTATGTGAGTATGTACTGTATGTAATCTTGCCTAGTGAAAAAGTCACAGGTACTGACAATCTGCCATAATTTCTGCCCATGCTAATAATTAAAGAAAATGTTAAATTTCATTCGATAGCTAGATTGGTCTTTTTCCACCAGTTTGCAAGCCACAAGTGGAAATTTAATTAAAATGTACTGTTAGCGAACTATAATTGAGTACATTTTTTTAAAAAAAGAGTAAGTTCATTTACCTCTGCTAAGAAAAAGCAATTTCCCATATCTAAGTATATTTTCTAAAATGAAAAAAATGAAGAAATGAGTTTTAATAAGTTAAATAATATTAATGCAAATCTTTGATATACAAGCTACCTAAAATAATTTTGGCAAAAAATAACTATTTAGCATCAACTACTTCATTCAACACTTCTAAATAACTAGCTATTTCTAAAAATGAATTCATACCAGCAATACAAAGACTGGCTACTAATCAACCTTTAGTGACAAAGTTTTATGAAGACATTGTGCCAGGCACTGGAAACCACAAGGCAATACATGGACTCTCCTAAGTATCACAATCCAGCAAAACTTGCATGCAAAATAATTATGGTAGAGTCATTTAAACACTACTAGAACATTATAGGACCTTATTAGAACTTACATGATTATAAGTATATTTCAGTGATCTTATTAGCTTAGTTCGTAAAAGTAATTTCTTCCAAACTTGTCTTTTAAGTAGCAAAAACAACTTAAGAACTTCAAACTACATGTATCTTTTAAAAAGGATGTGTTTTTATACAGAATTTGCAAATGAGACATTTTGATAATAACTATAGTATGCATTTTTAAAATCCCATAAAAATGTTAGGAAACATTTCATTCAATATTGCTAAAGTTTAAGTTTTAATTTTCATCAAAATTGTATGAAGTTTATTTTTAGAACTGTTTCTCAAGTTACCCTTTGTTGTTATTGGTGGTGGTGATATATATATATTTTTTTTTGGTAATTCTGGGGAAAACTATTTCTCTAAAACTTTGATGTTTAAAGGACCAATTGGATGGACACAAAATCCTTGTATCACTTCATAGTTTTAAAAAATGCTTTTGTTGCCTTTGTTGGTTCTGTAAAAGTCTGTTGCTTATCTAATTCTTTTGCTTTTATAATTTTTTCTTTTTTCCAAAAGGCTTTATAATATAATTGAATGAGATAATCAATTGAATGAGGAATGGCTTAGTCAATGATTCTTCTTGTAAGGAATAAAAGTAGATGCATCTTTACCAGGATAAAATCCGTAATTTTTGCGGTATACTTTTTTTTTAACCTTTTTTCATTACTGAATGTTTGCAGTACAAAATGATTACTTCCACTGGGAAGTCAATACATGTATCTAAGACATCTTAATTCTTTTTCCTTTCATTTTCCCTCTTCTCTTTCCCTACTCCCTCTCCATCCCTAGATCCCTTTCCCAGTTGGAAAAGATCTCCTGTTTTCTACTGTCCATATTTTATTTTGCTCTTTGAATTATTTATACCATGAGTTTCTCCCATATGAGAAACCATGCAGTATTTAACTCCCTGTGTGATCATTTCACTTAATGTGGTGGTCTCAGGTGCTTCCATATTCCTACAAATGACTCAAATTTAACCTTTATGGCATAGTACTCAATTGCACATAAATATCACATTTCCTTTATCCATTCATCTTTCAATGGACATAGAGGCAGCTTCCAACATTCAGTACTGTGAATTGTGCTGCTAGAAACATGGATATGTATGAATCACTGTTATATGACATCTTTAAGTCTTTCAAGAAGCTAACTAGAAGGAAAATAGCTGGGTTGCATAGATTTCTAGTGTTAGTTCCTTGAGGTTTCGCCATACTGATTTCTATGACAGTTGTACTACTAGTTTACATTCTCACCAGCAGTACAGAAGGATTCTTTTTCCCATAGGCTCTCTTAGCATGTTAGTATTTGATTTCTTGATGAGAGCCATTCTTACTAGGGTAAAACGGAATCACATGGTGTTTTATTTTGCATTTCTCTAATGACCAGAGATGTTGAACATTTTTCATGTATTTACTGGCCATTTGTATTTTTTTTCAGAGAAGTGTCTATGCATTTCAATTGCCCATTTTTTAAATTGAGTCTTTTACTTTGGGGGATCTATATTTTTGAGTTCTTTATATATTTTATAAATACAGCCAAATTTTTTCTCATTCTATAGTTAACCTCTTCATTCTGATTGTTGTTTCCTTTACTCTGCAGAAGTTTTTAAACTTTATATTCCCAACTTTTGATTCCTGACATAGCATTATTTCTTTTGCAATAAGAGTTCTGTTTAGAAAGTTCTCATTTATGCCTAAATCTCAAGTTTTACCTATAGTACTTCCAACAGATAAGTATTGCTCTTTTAACATCCAAAGTCTTTGATCCATTACAATTTTATTGGGTCTATAGTCAATCTCCTGCACATGTGTAACTTGTTTTCCCACCACCTTTTGTTAAAAAGGTTATCTATCCTTCCTTCACTATGTTTCTTGACTTTGTTGAAAACCAGGTGGCCTTAGCTGTTTCTGCATCCTCTATTCTGTTCCACTGTTAGTTTTTTTTTTTTTTTGGGGGGGGGAGGAGTGTTGCTAGTATCATATTGTGACAGGCAGCTGAGCTAATCAGAAATATAGGCAGTCAGACAAGGCAGGGCCCTCAAAGGAGCCAGAGCAGAGGTTCAGACACCTTACACCCTTGGAAGAGAAAATCACCTCCTGCTGTAAGCCAAAATCTCCAGACCAAAGGTAAAGCAAATACACCCAAGTCCTGTCCTAAGGACCCACAGTCCAAATAGTTCTCTATCACCCCGAGGAAGCCAGGAGTCAGTATCCCACCCCCTACAGGAACAGTCACTACTGTTAAGCCCACTTACTGCCTGACTTGCTCCCCCATTTGCTCCTAATTTAATCAATTTTACCTGAGCAATTAATCTTATTGATTGACTATAGTTCTGTCCTGCCTTATGCCCACCTTGCAAATTCCCATTTTTCTCCACCTTTGACCCATTTAATCTAATGATTTTACCCTATAAAAGTCCCTGGAAAAGACAGCTTGGGACCCCTTCTGTGTGTCTCTGAGACAGAACCTTTTTTTCTCTCAATAAACACATTCGCTCCTAACCTCTATTGTTCCTAAAATTCATTCTTCAATTTTAGAGAAACACGAACTCATACCAGACATAGTAGGTCGGGAGTTTCATTCCCCAAAATCAATATTGCATGTTATCAACATCGCTTTTAGTATAACTGGAAATCCTGGGTTGTGGTGCTATTGAGGGACAATTATACTGGTAAGACTGCATTTATAAAATAGCAAACATATAGATATCTCATGATACAAATTTGAGGTCTCTGACCAAGTCTGTGCTCTTGAATTCAATTGATCCTTTAGTATCTAAAGCCCAGCTGCACATGCCTGATAAGCACCGAGTCAGAATAATTATCTAAACCTTAAGGCACCCGGGTTAGTGTAGGCCACCATTAACTATGCTCACCCTGTAAGGACCCCTCCCCTTGTTCCAGACTGTTTCAATATTGTGATAAACACTGCCTTTGTTTCAACAAATCTGTTCAAAACTTGCCTCCCAGTCAATATATGACTCAACACAAGCAGCTTGCTTTGTACCTCCCACTTCTTAATTCTATGTAAACTAAACTCTCTGTAAACTCAGGGCTGTTGCCCTTGAGGAATTCCCCCTCCCCCAATCCCCCAAAAGTCCACCAGCACTAGTGTAACTTTAAAGGCTGCCTTCTAATCTCATCTCCTTGGTGCAAAGAATCTTCCTTTTGGTTTGGTTTGGTTTGGTTTGGTAATTTTGCCACAAAAATGCCTCCTGCTTTTTGGTTCCATATAAAATTAAGAGTTTTCCTCCTTTAGTTTCGTGAGGAATGCTGTTGGTATTTTGATTGGGATTGCACTAAATCTGCATGCCAGTTTTGGTAGTATACCTATTTTGGCAATGTTGGTTCTGCCTATCCAGGAACAGGGTATATGTTTCCATTTTCTGATGATACCCTCCCTCTTCTACGCCCATATCCATTCATGATCTCCAACATACAAAAGGACCTCTTTCAGTCTGATTAAAGTAATTTATGACAAATTTACTGCCAATGTCATATTAAATGGGGGAAAATCTTAAAGCTTGCCCTATAAAATTAGGCACTTGCCTGAAGTCCCAACACTCCAGTGGTTGAGGTTGGAGGATTGCTGCAAGTTAGAAGCCATCTTAGGCTACATGGTGAATTCAAGGCCAGCCTGAACTACCCAAGGAGGACCCTGTCTCAAAAGTAAAGTAAAACAAAACAAAATGAAGCTACACTAAACTCAAATCACATCAGGCACAAGCCAAGGATGTTTACTGTCACTACTCCTGTTCAATATAGTACTCAAAATATTACCCAAAGCAATCAGGCAAGAAAAAGAAATAAAAGAGATGCATATAGGAAAGGAAGAAGTAAAACTATTATTATTAGCACATGACATCATCCTTTATATAGAATACCCCCCAAACCCCACCAAATGACTCACAGAATAACCAGATTCAGCAAGATAGCAAAATACAAAATCAACACATAAAAGTCAATAGTGTCCCTATACACCCATAATGTACTCAATGACAAAGAAATTAGTAAAACAATACCATTCATAATACCTCAAGAAAAATTAAACACAGTACACATAAGAATTAATCTGACAGGGCTGGGGATATACTCAATGGCATAAGTGCCTGCCTAGCAAGCACAAATTCCTGAGTTCAATTCCTGTGTACCAAAAAAATAAAAAAAAGAATTAACCTAACACTCTTTAATGCGAAACAAAGCAATGCAGAGGAATGGGAAATGGCAGAGCTGCAGATGTTACTAGAGGAGGAGAGCCCTTCTTGTAAGAGGGCGCTGATAAGAGAGTTGCCAGAACCTGACCTGGGTGGCGGACTACTGTGAAAACAACTACAGCTGGCAGGCCGCGGCCGCCCCAGAACAAGAATCATCTGCATTTCCTGAGCTCTGTGCCATGTTGGAACTTGGGCTGCTGGGAAAACAAGCGGCCAGCTCGCCAGCTTGCTGCTCTAAGTGGCTGAGAGCCTTCTGGCACTCGGGCTAAGAATCAAGCACACCCCCCCACCCCACCCCCATTAGCAAATGGGAGCCAGAGTTCTGAGTAGCTCCTGGGAGAATTAAGGTATGCAATATAGCAAGTAATGGGGATTTTCTTCTACCATCTCTTTGAAGGGAAGCATCTTTATCACTGTTTTGCTCTGTTCTGATTAATAGTATTGCTCTAATCAATATTCTGTTTTTATAAGTTCGGTATTTCCTTCCATTTTGCTGTACCTGAGTGAAAGAACAACTATTGTGAAGAAATTGAGATATACTATTGTACATATTAGTGTTATCCTGGTAACCTGCTGTGAGGTTCTGTACCAATTTCACTACACTTTCTCAATTGGCTTTGTTCTGTCTTGTTCTGCTGTATTTTACTACTTCAAAATAATAATAATAATAATTTTTTTAAAAAGAGAGATAACAAAGTAATAAAATGCCTCCAAAAACTCCCAACTCCCCCAAAGCTGATCCATGGGGAATGGATGAGGAGAAATTCAAAAACAAAGCAACAGAATAAATATAAGTTGATTAAAAAGTAAGTAACAACGAAACAGATCAGTAAGGTACTGAGCAAGCTGAAATATGATACAACTAAATAGATAATGGACTTAAAAAGCAAAAGGAGGAAAAGAAAGTGTTCTAAATTATGTAACTGCATGTATGCTTAAATGTGTAGGACTGATAACCATGTTGCTGAGTTTTTGTTGGATAGTTAGTTGAACAGTTAGTTGAACAGAACTGTTGCAGCCTCACTGTTTGAGTGTCCACCTTGCATGCTTTAATTTTGTAACTTGAACAACTATATCTAAGAAAACAAAATGTAATTTATCAACTAGTGATTTCTTACTGTTTATTGTTTTTTGAAATTCTGTACTGTTTCTACCCTTTTTTTGTTTTTTTTCTCTTCAAATAAAATTTAAAAAAAAAAACTACATACAGGATACAAATAAGAGAAAAGCTTTAGAAGAGACCAAAGCATATATTCAGTCTAATGATCCACATATGCAGATGGAGATCCTGCATGGTCCCCAAGAATTATATAGAGAAAGTTGTTGCAATATATGATTATACAGAAGACAAGGATGATGAGCTGTCTTTTATGGAGGGTGCAATCATTTACATGATAAAGAAGAATGTGTGAAGGGGTCTGCAATCAAGTGACAGGTCTCTTCCTTGTGAACTGTGTTGAATCGATCATGCACAATACTGATTAATTTTTTATTTTTTAGCTTCTGAAGTAGATTCTTACTACCCAGTCATACTGTGGGACTACTGTAGTTAACAGAACTGTCTTAATATTTTAAAATGTATCCATATTTTTAGGCTATGTTGTCCATTGGTATATTTGAACGTCTACCTGTTAGCATAAATCTTTGTAGCAGTTTGTATTTTGCTAAACAGCAATTTATACAATGGCTGCCCATAATGATTATGCTTATATACTGATACATCGTTAAATTTATGCCCAGCCTAAATATTGTGGGGAAGTGGGATATATTTAACAAATCATGATTGAGACTGTACATTATATGTTTCAGTGCAGCATGGTCACTAATGTCAGACTAATATTAAAATCAGAAAATTTAAATGATAGTGCTAGTCATAGTTTTTGTTTAGATTCATTTTTAAGAACTATTTAAAGCATGCATAAAAATTTATGTATTGAAATATACTTAAAAATTCCAAGATGCTTCTAATTTATGTACTACTTCCTGGAGTACTCATATTAGGTAAATGCTATGTTCTTCACATGAAGGAAACAAAAAGAATTATCTGTAATGTTGTAATTTGTAACTAAGTTTTTTTAATGATTGAATGTGCATTATAATTTTTTCCATTCATCAACATATTAAGTGAATCAAAGGTTTTTTGTGCTTTCCTTCACTGGTTTGCTTTCAAAAATAGAAAAACTGACCTACTACAGAATAATAGTTCTATTTTCGCAATGTATTAACTTTGGGAAAAAAATTAGCCTTATCTCAACGTGACCCAATAGCAATGTGATGGATTTTTGCAGATTTAAAATCTGAGATGATCATTTGCAAGTCAATCTACTGAATTCCTTTTTTAAAGTAACTTTTGAAGCAAAGGAAGTGTTTCAAAGTGCACACATCATTCTGTAGGTAAAATTCTTAAGGAATACCATGGTAGTCCTTCAGTTTCACAGTGGACTGTTGTACACTGGTTCAATATAAGGAATGCATAAGCATTTTTTAATCCATTGCCTGACAATAGCAACACAAGATTTTAAAAGAATTGTAGGGGTGGGGATTTAGCTCAGCGGCATAAGGGCTTGCCTGGCAAGCGCTACGTCATGAGTTCAATCCCTGGTACCAAAAAAAAAAAAAAAAAGTCGTGAAAGGTGAATAATGTTTTAATCAGTGAACCGGGATGTATTTATGTAACCAACAGATCTGTATGGTCTTGTGACATAATTGAAATGCAACACATGCACTTGGTGTGTCTCCTTTTAACTCAAGGGAAGTTAGACAGATGTTTTCCTCACTTTTTATCCTATGTATAATTCTTTATTGCTTAGGGTTCTAAAATTCATCACTCCAGTGTGGTTTTCTGTGTATTGAGGATTTATTTGGACTTCAAATTTCAGTTATGTACTGGGTGTTACAGACTTAAAATAGTATAGTAAATAGTGAGACTAGTACGAAACATTTATTTCTGAAAATTAAAAGATCATTACTGCTCCCAAATCAAACTAACTATTTCATATGCATTTTGCCTTTAATTTTAAACAAAAATATCATTAGTGATCAGCTAGCAACCTTCTACTTCTTTTTTTCAAATTGAATGTTCTCTTAATTTGTATATACTCTTGTCTAAATTTTATGTATAATCTTTTATAATAAATCATTCTCCCATATGGAAAAAAAAAAGAACCTAACAAAGGATGTGAACAATCTTTAACAAAAACTACAGTACTCTGAAAAAGAATTTCCTAATTTCTTAAAAGCTAAATGAAACTACTGGAAGTCTGTCACAACAGTAAACAACTTCACTTTATAAGACTGTTTTTTATGTAAGTCTTAATCACTAATGAGCCATATTTCTTACCTATTAGAATTTCAATTGACCATATATAGCTTCATGGGCTCTTGGTTCATTTTAACCAATTTGTAAGTGGTCTTTTTTCTTTAAGTGACAAATCTCTAGAAGTATGATAATATAATTTTAAAATAAGCTACTTTTTTTTCTTTCAATGCAAAAATGATAAAGGTCACTCCTACACAGCACTCATTCCAAGGAAGCTTAATATAATATCATATTGCCTAGTAAATTCACAAGTTGTCAGAAGATCATTTTGCATATAAAACTTTGTCACTTGAACGACTGAGGGCCACTGCAGACCTAAACCAAAAAAAAAAAAAAAAAAAAGAAAATTTAAAAAAATGTTGCCTCTACATACATATGTCCTAGAATATATTGAATAATAGCTCTGGTACTTGAATAAATTATAATGGGAAACAAGTATTTTCAAAGGTTCTTTAGAATTCAGAGCAAAAAGTTAGGAAATATACATAAAAATACAAATGTGATTTTTTTCTTTAATTTTGTGATAGAGACAAAAATCAGTTTATAAGTTTGGAAGAAAGTATTTGCCAAATATGTCATAAACCTACAGAACCCAGGATATAGAAAGAATTCATAATTCAGCACTGATAAGACTATAATGTTAAGTGAACTAAATCAGACATATATACTTAAATATCACATGGTTTGTCTTATATGGTAATCCCAATATTATATATAAAGTGCAAAATAAAAGACAACAGGAAATGGTGAGATGGATCTTTGGCAAATGGGAAGGAAACAAAGCAGAGGGCAATGAAACTGAAGGTTTCATTGTGAAGTGCTATGTAAATGCACCAAGTCCTTATAAAGAATGTGCTCATCATGTACTACAAACATATATATACATAGACACACACATATGAAAGAAGGAGTACAAGAGACACTGGGAAGAGGGGGGGGGCAAAAGAGAAAAAACTGAACAAACATATTACCAGAGATATAAAACAAGTAGATGAAAAGATGTTTAACAGTATTACTCTGAAGTAAAATATGATCTAAAACCATAAATTGAATATCTATCTGCTGGAATGGTGAAATAAAAACTAAAAATCCTGACAACACCAAGTCCTGACAAAATGCATGAACTGGAATTCTCACATATTGGTAGTGTTACAGGCAGCTGAGTTAGTTAGAAATACTATAGGCAGTCAGACAAGGCTGGCCCTTGAAGGAGCCTGGAAGAAGACCAGGTATCTCATAACCTTGGAGGAGACAGCCACCTCTGGCCAGACCTCAAGACAAAAGGCAAAACAAATGCAACCACACCTGAAGTATAAACATCACGGACTGATAGTCTTAAATAGGTATGGACCACTATGAGGAAGTCAGGAGTCACCATCCTAACCCTAACCCCCTACTCAAAGAGTCACTGTTGTTAAGCAAGCCCACTTGCTATGTGACTCACTTTCCCATTTGTCCCCAATTTAATCAACTTTACCTGAACAATTAATCTTACTGGTTTGACCATAGTTCTGTCACACCTCACACCCGCTGCCTGGCCAGTTTCCATTTTTCCCCATCTTGGACCCATCTCACCTTGTGGTTTTGCTCTATAGAAGTCCCTAGAAAAGACAGAATCTTTGGCAACCCTCTCAGGACCCCTTTCTCTCTCCCAGGCAGAAGCTTTCTTTCTCTCAACAAATGTATTTTGTTCTTAACCTCCGTTGTTCCTAAAATTCATTCTTCGATTTTAGAGAACATGAACTCATACCTGACATCAAGTAGGTTGGGAGTTTCATTTCCCTATATCAGTAGGAATATAATGTTATTTCTACTCTGACAATTTTCTATACACTTCCCACACAACCTACAAGTTTCACTCTTAGGTATCTGCCCAAAAGAAAGAAAAACTCCTAGGTATCTGCCCAAAAGAAAGAAAAACTCCTAGGTATCTGTCCAAAAGAAAGAAAGAAAGATTCTACAAATTTGTGCATGAATGCTTACTGCAGCTGTGATCATTAATTTTGGTATATTGACTTGAGGAAGGACCACCTGACAGATTAGTAAGTTCTGGGTGCTTCTGTGGATGACTGAGACTGGGGAAGATCTCCCAGATGTAGGTGACACCAACAGGCTAGTAGCTTGGACAGAATTAAAAGGTAAAGAAGGAAATGCTTCACTTTTCTGGGAAGCGCCCAGTTCTGGCAGCTTCTAGCACTGACTCCATGGCCTTTTAGCCCTGACTCCTCCTCCTTCCACCACAGACTCACACTGGCAATTCTGCAGCAGCCTTCCAGCCTTTGATTGTTACACAATCCTCTAAATTCAGAACACAGACAATTTTGGACTCTTCTGTTTGATCCAGAAGGCAGTCACTGTCTCATCTTCCAATTCTGATCCTATAAACCTAATAAATCCTTTGTATAATCATACATGTGCTTTATATTGAATATGTTCCTTTAGAGAAGCCTAATTAACACAATAGCCTTATTTATGGTAACCTCAAACTAACAAATATATATGCACCAAACAGTGAGTAGATAAACAGTGGTATACCTATATATATATTCAGCAATAAAAAGGAACTAGTTAGGTGAAGTGAGCAGCTGAAGCTGGAAATTGATCGCACATGTAGAGGCAAGGAAAGCCCCTTCCCAGAATAAAGAGCACCCAAGGCAAAACACTTAAACTAGCTGCTTCAGTCCAGAGAGCACCAGGTCCCAAGACTATCCAAGCAACAGGTTGCTAGGCAAAGAGAGTGACATGTGACACCAACCTACCAAATGTATGAATGAATGCATTATGGAGCAGTTCTTTTCCTCCAATTGGAAGAGAGGGCTCTACCTGACTTCAGCTTTCTGTATACTGTCTTCTCTTTATTTCTCCATCCTCTTGCCATCCTCTGATCTTGGTTACTTTTTTCTTGTTGCTGGGACAAAATACTTGACACCCAAAAGTAAGGAAGGAAAGGTTTATTTAGCTCACTGTTTGTGGAGGTTTCAGTCCATAATTAATTGGCTCCAAGGTAGGGTGGCAAGGCACCCAGGCAACACTTCTGGCCAGCAAAAGCAGCCAGAGCAAAATTGGGGAGAATAAGCCTCCTCTCCCTTATATTACAAGCAGGCTACCCCAACTCCCAGCCCTCACACTCACACCACCTCCCAGCCCTCCTCTTACAGGGAATGAGGATATTTACAAAGTAAGGATCCTGGCTTTCTGCTGAGTCTGTCAAATTTCTAAATTTCTCAGGTTGCCACAGGGTATCTGTCTCTTACCTTTATTTCTCCATCCTCTGCCATCATGGCCCCAGAAACTTGTAGAGCTGCACTGGATGCTCAGTTAGGGAAACAGGCAGGACCACAATTGACTCTCTAAAGCATTACACTGAAAAGCTAGACCCAGAGCTACACACTGTATGATTCCATTTATATGACATTTTAGAACAGTGGCTGCCAAAGTGGTAGACAGGAACATATTAGCTTATCATTAATGTACTGAAAAATCTGGCAATAAAGAGAAAAAGGCTTTTTTTCAGAGCAGGGTGGGGGACGCAGTTCTGGGGGTTCCAGCCTAGGATCAAGTGACCCCACTATTCTGAACACTGTGTGAGAACATTACATCATGGCAGAAGCACATAGAAGAGCAAACTGCTTATCTCACGAGCCAGGAAACAACCAGACAAAAAGCAATAAGGCCAAGTCCCACCAGCCCCTTGACAGCAGACCCTCAAGGACTAAAGACCTCCCACTCAACTCTCTCCTAAAGGTTCCACTACTTCCCAAAGTATCACCCTGGATCAAGCTTTTTTGGTGACACAAAACCATTACACATTTCAAGTACTTTGTAAAATAATATATAAAGTGATAAAAACTAAAAACTGATGTACACTTGAAATTTGAAAGTCTCAAGAACTCTTAACTGAAAAACGTAAGCCTCTTGCTAACAGATTCTTACTAGCTTATTCAAGATTTGCTAAACAAATCTTGACAATTACATGTACCCTTATAAAACAGAGATTTAACAGAAAGCATTAACAATAAACCTTACAATTATAAAGAGCTGCTTTATAAGTATTTAATAGTCATGTTCCTGCACACCCTACACAAAATAAAATGTATCATATATGCTATTTTCCTCTTCTCAGGGCATATGATAAAATACTAGCAGATGAGAGTCTGAAAACTCAGGTTCTAGTTTTAGTGGACCGTTTGTGTTAAGAGTTGAACTGTGCCCCTTATATTCATATATTCAATCCTAACAGTGAGTACACCTCAGAATGTGGCTTTATTTGGAAAAGAGGTCATGGTAGTTTTAATTTGTTAAGATAAGGGCACGTTGGAATAGGATGATGGACCCCTAACTGAACAATAGCATCCTTCAAAGAAGGTGGAAATTTGAACACTGATACAAACACCAGGAGTGTGTCAGGTGAACATGAGAAGTGCAGACTGGCATGACACATATACCAGTCATGGAGTACTGATAACTGCCAGCAGCCACCAGAATAGGAGAGGCATGGAACAGGTTATTGGAAGGAACACACCCTTATACTATATCTCTATCTTGACCTTAATTTTATATTTTTCCTCTTTTATGACCCTTTCCAAATACTTTAAAATATCTCCTACTACAACAGGTGTAGTAGTACATTCCTATAATGCCAGCATGCTGGGAGATCGATGCAGGGGGATCACAAGTTCAAGCCAAACCTGGGTAACTCAGTGATTTACCAAGACTCTGTCTCAAAATAAAAAAGGACTGGAGCACCTTTGGGATCAATCCCCAATACCACCAAAATAAGTAAATAAATGCCTGCCACATTCATGCTATCTGAATTAATCATCTGAGTTATAGTCAAGTTATCCAAAGAGGAAAGATATTTCCAAAGGAACAGCTTGACCAGATACTGGGTTCTCAAAATAAAAAATTTACTCAAAAAACTACAAGTAAAGGTTCCATTTGACCCAGCTGTTCCCCTTCTTGATATCTTCCTGAAAGAATTAAAAGCATCATACCACAGCTATATATACACATTCATGTTTATAATAGCACAATATTTAATAGCTAAATCTCGGAAGTAGCCCAAATGCCCATCAACAGATGAATGGATAAAGATGTGTTTTTAGTACAACAGAGTACTACTCTGTCATAAAGAAGGATAAATAAGACATTTCTAGGCAAATGGATGAACCTTGAGACCACAGTTTTAATTGAAATAAATTGGACACACACTTTTAAATACTACACTGTTTCTCTGCAGTGACAAACCAAAAGGATAAATAAGGACCAAAATGTGTATGTATAACAGACATCAGGAAATAGGAAGAAAATGGTCAAATGGAAAGGGGAACAAGGAGGAGGAGGGAAAAGAAAAAAACAGAAGAAATAGAAACAAAGCTTTTGTAATAAGGAGGGGAAGAGAGATTAAAGGTGGGGGAGGGTACTGGGGAAGAAAGAATCAAGATACATTACATATAGGTACAAATTCCCTATGATGAATGCAATCATTATGTGTATCTAAAATATACCAATAATTCCAAAAATTTTTAAAAAGGGAAAAAAAAATGAAACAAGTCAACATAAAACTTAGTAGTGTTAAGAGTCTACTTTCCTTAAAATTTCACTATAAGGAGCCAGGTACCAGTAGTCCCAGCTACTGGAGAAGGCAGAAATGAAAAGATCGCTTAAGCACAGGAGTTCAAGGCCAGAATGGGCCATGCAATTAGACTGCATCTTCAAAAATAAATGAAATAAATAAAATTATTGGCAAATGCTTCTCAAGTGAGAATTATCACATTGTTTCTTTCACATTTTTACTTTATATCATCCTCCTCTATTTTCTTTAGATTTCACAAATATAGTTCAAGATGGCAAAATCATACACTAGATAAAAGGTTCACTTCTTGGATTTCTCACTTTGAGTTTCTTGTATAATAATGATGATAATGATGCCAGTCATTACTACAGCAAAATTTCTTGCTTTACAATCCCACATACAATATTTTTTTAAAATATGACTACTTTATGTGGTACTTTTAAATTTTAATTTTAGGGTTTTCTTCAATTTAAACACTTCCTTCCCATTTTTACATCTCCACTGGCCCCTAATTTTGCCAAGATCTTTCAACTTCCCTTCCTCCCAGTGCAATTTACCTAACAGCTGACTATTTTTCTTATCCAGCAGTAAACATTCTCATTATCTTTTAGATTTCCTTCTGGAAATACTGAAACATGAAACTAATTAATAAATCTTCCTATAACCAATCTGTTTTTTGTTGTTGTTGTTTTGGTACTGGGGATTGAAATCTCGACCTTGCACTTGCTAGGCAGGCGCTTAAGCCACTGAGCTAAATCCCCAGCCTCCCTATAACCAATCTAAGAAATAAAAATTCAAATGTAAATTCTAGATGAAAAAAGAGTTAGAATTAAATGTAAAGATATAATCTTTGAGAAGAAACCTAACCAAATACAAGAAGCCACAAAAGAAAAGGTAAAAAAAAAAGTATATAAAAAAATTTAAATTTCTAAAAGTCTCTTTAAACAACACTATTAACATGCAAAGATAAAGATAAACAAATGCAACAATGGCTGATTACCACCTTTTAAAGATCACTAAGGAAACAAGAGCAAAAGGATGAACATTGAAAGAAAAACACAGTGGGTTATAACTATATGAAGTTCCTCAACCTGATAAACAAAAAAACTAAATAAGATACATTTTTATCTAACAGTCTAACAAATATTTTAGTATCTTCTCAAATTCAACTTCCTTAATATTTGAGGGCACAGAGAAACACAGGTACACACACATTACTGATAGAAGTGAAAACAGTAGTCTTTTGAATTTGACAATAACTAAAAATGAATTTTTTAAAGTACATATGTTTGTTCCAATTATGTTGGTAGTAAGATAAATGAGACATGATCTAAATGTCTAATAGGAAAGGAGGCAAATAAGTTATAACTAGGATATCCACACAATTCAACAGAATGTAAAATGTAATGCCTAAGTACTAAAACATAGGTAGAACAAATGTTAGTATGGTATTATTTGTGTAAATAAAAACAAAGTCTATAAATAAATAAATAAATAAACGCTTATACAGTTATACAAATCTTCAGGGATGATGACCAGAAATTTCCTCTGTGTGTGTTTGTGTGTATGTGTGTGAATAAAAATAAAGAGAAGCATGTTCTTTGTAACTCTGAAATGATACCAATTCACCAAGCTATCCCCCCAGTCCTATTATGTGCATTTGTATTTAAAAATAAAGAGCAGTTTAAATACTCAATCATCATCAGCTTCTGAGTGAAACAATTATATCTCACATACTGTGAATACCTAATATATGGCAAGTTTTACAGCTGGGGCTGGAAAGTAACCAAGAAAGTATAATGGTTGGGTGGTGCACCCCTGTAATCCCAGAACTCAGGAGGCTGAGGCA
This sequence comes from Hydrochoerus hydrochaeris, assembly GCA_004027455.1. NCBI lineage: Eukaryota > Metazoa > Chordata > Mammalia > Rodentia > Hydrochaeridae > Hydrochoerus > Hydrochoerus hydrochaeris. The sequence goes on along the minus strand of PVLA01002926.1, from coordinate 78,510 downwards.
AGAGATCACTGCAAGTTTGAGGCCAGCCTGGACTACACAGTGTGTTCAAAGACAGCCTAAACTACAAAGCAAGGCCCTGTCTCAAAAAAAAAACAAGTACACTGGTACCTCAGTTCATAAACTTAATTCTTTCCATGATTCTGGTCACAAACCAAACTAAATTGAATTTCCTCTATAAGGTCAACAATGAACCTTAATTTTTTTTTTATTTTAAAGAGAATAAAACAAAAGAGGACAGATCTAAGCAGATCAGAACAGAACAATGTAAGCAACACAGCACTTCACAACAAGACAATTGGATATTAACAATAGCTATCATAATGTCTCTTTCTTTGAGATAGTTGAGTTTAGCTTTACACACAATGTCAAACATAACAAAAGAGACTAACACCATTCAAGAGAATGAAAGTATTACAAGGCATTTTGAACTAAATAACTGATGATGAACAATGGCTATTATATTATCTCATTTTCCATAAAAAATTTGTTTACACTATCATACATATTAAAATCCAGTAAGACACAACATGACAGAACCAATGGTAACAGAAAAACAAAAGCATGGTAGGACTTCAGAGCAAGATAATATTTAATCAACAATGGCTGCCATATTTTCTTTTCTTCAAAGTAACTATTCATACCATCACATATATTAAGATCAAGCAAAACAGAATAAAACCATTCCAACCAATGAATGAAAACATAAGACTTAAAGCAATACAATGGTGAACCATGATTACCACAAAATCTTATGTACTCTTACCATTTCTTACACTAGGGAGACTATATGGTATTTATACATGTGAGTTTGATTTATTTCACTTTATGAGTATGGACTCAAGTTGTATCCATTTATTTATAAATATCTCAATGTGATAATTCTTTATAGCTGAGTAGTACTCCATTGTATAAAAGTACCACAATTTTTTTAGCCATTCCTTAGTTGATGGGCACTTAAGTTGTTTCCAAGGTCTGGCTATTACAAATTATGCTGGTATAAACATAGGTGCAAATATATCACTGTGGTAAGATGTTTTCAGTTCTTCTGGGAATATGCCTAAGAGTGGAACAGCTAGGTTAAATGGGACTTCCAACCCCAGCTTTTTGAAGAATCTCCAGACTGACCTCCACAGTAGTTGCACCAGTCTACACTCCCACCAACGGTGCAGAAGAGTTCCTTTTTCCCCACAGCCTCTCCAGCCTTTGTTCTTGGTAGTTTTGTTGATCCTGGCCATTCTTTCTGGAGTGAGATGGAATCTCAGTGTGGTTTTAATTTGCATTTCTCTAATGACCAATGATGATGAACATTTTTTCATGTATTTATTTGCCATTCGTATTTCTTCATCTGAGAACTGTGTGTTCATCTCGGATGCCCATTTTTGGATTGGGTCTTTGAATTTCGGGAGTCTGATTTTTTTAAATTCTTTATTAGTTCTAGACAGAAGTCCTTTGTCTGAGGGACAGTTCACTAAGATTTTTTTCCAAGTTTGTGGGTTTTCTTTTCACTCTGCTGGAGATTTCTTTGGACATGCAGAAACTCTTTAAGAAGATGTGATTGCAGTTATTGATTCTGTTTCTACAAATGTTCTATTAACAGCTTTTATTTTAACAAAGTGAAAGAGTACTGTTTTCTTCTGACCACTTATTCCCAATTCCTTCACATTAGAGAATAAATTCTCTAAGTACTTTATTCCCTGAAATGATTTCACCTAATTTATCATACACCTAAACCACATGATCTTTGTAAATTAACAATTATGCGTTAAACTAAAATAGCAATTAATTAAACAAACAGTAAAACAGACTCTCAGAAAAAGTGGGCTCAAACACTGGACCCACCAACAAGTATTTACTAATGGCCACAACAAAACTGTAACTTTTTAAGCCCAGATTTTTTTTCATGTATGAGTATTTTCAATTGCATAAAAGAAATTCAGTATTAACATTTTCTGTCTTCACAGATTGAGTAAAGTAGATTAACCGCACATATCTAAGGATAAAATAGCAAAAAATACCTATATGATAAACACTAGTATTACTTTTTTATTTAACTGAAGTACATATTCTATTTGTAAATTTCATTCTGAAAAGTTCACTGCATTTATATTTTTTAATCTCCTTGAAATATGTTATATGGAGCTTGTGAACACAAAAGGCAAGGAACAGACTGAAAGTCAAAAAATTTTAGGAATATAAATGCTTGTGTTTCTCCTACCACTTGCTTCACTGAATCTAAAAACCACCACTCAGATTCTGCTGCCTCATTCATCTTTTTATCTTGTCTACCAATGGTCACACTAGTCACTTCTACATCTTTCTTTCCAAAGTACTCAAATAGCTTTAGTTTCTTTAATTATACGGCAAACTGAAAGTTCTGTATTTCAATATAACTATCACACACACACAAATTCACATTGTGTGCCCCCACTGCAATGAAAATGTTTATTAAAACTTCTTCAAATAAGATATGAACATTATTATAGCCCATAATTCAAGACAGGATAACTATATTTAAATCTACAGAAACTAGCACAGTACTCTAAGAATACTACCACTTAGGAGACAATAAAGATTTTTACTTCCCTCCCATTTTGACATCAATCAACATATTATTTTTAAAGAGTCAAACATTATAATTAATATATACCTGACATATGCAAAAGAGGAGTGGGGGAGAACCATGGGAAGACACTTCAAAATCATAAACTGTATTTCTATTCACTATTTTGTCTCAACATGAATAATGATCTTATCTATCTCAAAAGACAAAAGCTCCCCAACATATTACACTGGATAATTTCAAAACTCACTATAACCTACCACACGCCAAAGTAAACATTGAGCTTTATGTTCAAAATATTTATTTAAAATTGTCCCTAGAATGGAGAATAGTAGTTTAATGTTTCCAAACAACTCTTGCTTTTCCAGGTTGATATTCAACTAACTTTCTATTTTCAAACTCTGAATATGTGAAATGTTAAAAAATGTTGGAAAAATTCTACAAGGTATTCCTTAAATGGGTAACATAAATGAGATTCAAACAGTAAGAATCCAAAGTATATCTTTTACTTCTGTAAATAAATTCTATTAGAAAATGTGGTTTCTCTTTGAATGGGTGAATAAAATCTATTATTTTTATTTTAGTATATCCAACATTAATTTTAACTACAATAGTTCCCTTAACTAATATCCATTTAACTGTCCTGTCTCAGCCAATACTTTTTTAGCCTGTAGTAAATATAAATACTGTATGCCCATGGCATTTACCTGCTCACAGCTAATATCCCCAGTCCTTTTTCCAATTTTCTGACGCAAGGTCATACCAAGTCATTAAGTTGTCCAGGCTGGACTTTAACTTGCAATCCTCTTGCCTCAGGCTCATAGAGGACTAGGATTACAGGCCTGAGCCACTACATACAGCCATAATTGGGTATTCCTGCTCCCAGTTACTGAATTACATGCTAAATAAGTCAGGTGTTATTTTTAAACCTGTTTAAGCCAGTTCAATTTTGTTTTTTGGGTACTGGGAATCGAACTCAGGACCTCACACTTGCCAGGCAAGCACTGTGCCACTGAGACAAATCCCTAGCGCCAGCTCATTTTTTAATACTCCTTAATAATTAAACTGGGCCAGGGATTTAGCTCAGTGGCATAAGCACCTGCCTGGCAAGCACGAGGTCATGAGTTTGATCCCCAGTACCACAAAAAAAAAAAAAAAAAAACTACATTATTTAAGTCTATGGATTACAGTACAAAAAGAAATGGTTATGTGTAAATTAAGTTGAATGTAAACTAAGAGTGACTCAAAAGTGAGTTATTCTTTTAAAAGGTGTTAAGGGTAATATAACTGCAAAGCATTAAGGAACATCATTAAAAAGCCAGTAAGAGCCCAAAATCAGAGTTTTTCAAAAGTATCTTTAACCTCTTAATTCAATTTAGGGAAATCAAAACTGGAAACTGAGAATTATACATAATGTATATAGTTAACACATTAACAGCTCTGAGCATCACAAAAGATGGCATTCGCTCAACATGAAAAATTTGGCAAATGATTATATTTTCAGTTAAAAATTTCACATAGGATGTAAATTTCCTATGATTTTCCTGATTTAACTTTTTCAGTAACTTATCAAGTACCAGTCCCAATTTCACTAAACATGAAATACCACATACCTATACCAAACACTACTACATAGTAATAAACACTACAAAATAACTTGATGAGTAAGCATTAGGATATATGTTCCACAAGGGCAAGAATCTTCCTTTCCTTCATTGAGGTATTCAGTCCCTAGTAGACAGGTGATACTCACTGACCTGACCCCTTGATGAATGAAGAGAAACAGGAACTCACCGTGATCACAGCCTTGCTTAGACAGATGGATCCCCTGCAGCCATACTCTGTCTCATCTTCAGATTTGTAGTAGCTCAGAGTATTATTTTTCAAAACTACCCAACGATCCTGCCACCCATGAATGTAGTTTGTCCACTGCAGGGTGGGAAGAGAAAGATAGAGGAGCAAAGAAAACAAAAAATAAAAGTCAGAATTCCAAACTTCTAAAACCCAAAATAAGAATTCTAACTTAGTTATTAAGCATAAAGAATAAAATAACATGAAAAGTTGAGATTTTTGAGGCTATATAATGATTTTCAGTAATTTTTACAGTATTTTAAATGGACAAGAAATAAAATACAACACTTAATCTCTGACATCTGAAGAACCAAACCAGAACAGGATTCTGATGACAAGTTCTGCTTTGTTCTTCACATGCTTTTTATACTTCCTCCTCACCAGTTCCATGGCCTTTCAATCGTCCTGGTTCTTGTTACAATGAACATATTCAACAGAGAAGTCCACTTATACAGTCTCTTTCTTACACTGGGCACTACAACAGAAGGATGGGGCCAATCACTGCCAAAATTGTACTTTTATTGTAAGTTACCCTCATATGAAAATTTATGACTGGGGCTGGGGATTTAGCTCAGCAGCATAAGCACGTGCCTTGTAAGCATGCAGTCCCCAGTTCAATCCCCAGTACCAAAAGAGAAAAGAAAAGAAAAGAAAAGAAAAGAAAAGAAAAGAGACAAGTTTATGACAGTAATAATAACTACATTAAAGTAAAAATACTAGGTAAAATCTTTAGGCCACATCAACTTTAATTTTTCCCCTATAGAATTCAATCCTGCATATTTAAAATGGTCAGTTCATTTTCCAAGTTTCTCTGAGGATATATTTTCTAATCCTGGAGTAATAATACAAATATAAAACTGGTTTTCAAAAAAACACGTGGGTTACTCTCTAATACTATACCTGAAAGTGATTTGTGTTGCTACAATATTGACACATCGCGATTACAATCAATAAAATGGCAAAGGAAAAAATGGAACTTCTATGAGAAAATGTGATTTTGCATGTTTTTCTTTACGCTCTGGGATTTTAAGTACAAACAATTCCAAAAAAGTATCTACTAATGATAGTTTCAATATAATGAACTGGCTCAACCTCTTCACCTATGGAGAAATCTTTCTTTTCCTATTTCCTGATTCAGCACGTTTGAGATGGGTTCAACTTCTTAAACCTTCAAATTCCTATTTTTACAACCTTTAGAGTTCACCTATACCAACAATTTAATTCATTGTTCTCCAAGGGCTCCATAATCACTATTTCCTCTTTTTTTTTAATAACTGCTTGCATCTTACCACCACTTAGACATTTACTTCAAGTAAACGAGTATTACATCAAAACTGAATTCTCCTTCTAGGTGTATTTCCTCCCTATATTCCTATTTTCTTGACTGTACACAATTCTGCAGTCAGGTAGAATCAAACCTCACTTAGTGTTATAGTGCATTATATGAACAGAATAACAGATACCACCTTACTATTTGTGTGAGGAGAGTTTTGACAATTTCTGTGAGCCTCTATTTGAATTGCTAAATAAAATACTTAGTCACAGAAGATAATCTGTTCCTTCTCATTCCTTATAACTCATCACAAAATTCTATTAATCTTTCCTTCACACTAAATCCTTAAAGTATCATATTACAGTGATACATACATATCCATACTTATAGTAGTACAATTCACAATAGCTTGGAAGCAGCCCATATATCCATCGACAGATGAACATATTAAGTATAGTATTTATATACAATGGAGTACTACTGTGCCATAAAGAAGCATAAACTGGAAAAAAATACACCTTGGGATCAAAATATTAAGTGAAATAAATCAGACACATGACTTCTCTTATATAAGAAACCTAAAATATAAATACCATAAAAGAGAAAATAAAAGATAATAGAAAGTAGGGAGAGATATCTTTCTTTGATAAAGAAATGGAAGGCAAGGGGAAGGGGGAAGAATTGAGATTTGTTACGTACAGTTACCAACTTCCCACGAGAAACAATCATCGAGAACAAACATGTACTAATAAAAAAGGAGAAAAAACCCTTACATTTTCCTTGTCTCTCAAATATTCAATTATTCAATGAAATTACCAAGTTTCCTGATTCCCAAGAAGACCTAATAACTTTATATGCAGCATCTTCTGCTTCTTCATAAGTTACATAAACTTATTTAAAAGTTAAGCAAACTTGCCTACACATATGCCTATACATCAATTTTATTGTGACTCCAGCTCAATTTACAAGGACAGCTTCCCATTGTCTATTTTACCAATGGGTGAGATGGGCATTTAAGATCCTTCATAGATTTATTCTTCTTTGCTTCTCATTACTACCCTTAAGATTAAACAATAAACTTAGTGTCTAGCACATAGTATTTGTATACGTAGCTATTAAAACTATCAATGTCTCTTGTTGGAATAGACCCTATTTCAAGTGACCTGAAGGTTCCCAGCTATTATGTACCTATGATTTATATTGTTTGATTATAGAGGAATCCACAAATTACATAAGCTTCAAGATTCCTTTACTCAGTGAATATGAGCTACTATTATTATACCTGGAAAGCAGGCTTTTGCCTTTACTCTCAAGTTCATTCCTTCCCTTCCCCATTTAACAATTCAAACAAGTCGATATTCTAGACACTAAAAGAGAATTCAAAATTCCTGTAGCCAGCAGTTTAACAAAAGCAATTCAAGAAAAAAAAGATATACTTAGACTGAGAATCGGAAGCAAGTTTAAAATAAAACACAGTGGGAAATTAAGGGAAGGCTATCTTCAACAACTGACGAAAAAGCTCTATGGAAAGAGCAGCACTGACAGGGTCTCAGAATTTCAGGCAACAGGTATTTGAGAGGTAAAAGCATGGGAGGAATTCTGCAAACGATAGGGAAGATTCAGATAAAGTTTATTTTACTAGGCTAAGTTGATTTTAAGTCCTACGAAGGCATAAGTCTTTGCCCAACAATGTTTCAATCTGGTATCTGTTATAAACACCTAAAATTACCCTCTACCCAGTATTTTTGTAGAAACTTTCATAGGTATCTCAAACTATACAAAAGAAAAAAACTTTGGACTAGCACATTCTTAACATAAGTTCACACCCCTCCTCTTCCAGATCCACTCCATTTTAGGGTAGAAGAAATTAGTATTGGGACTTATTTATGTTCTTCCATAGAAGGAAAAGATCATATGCGCAGCTGGAACTGTTGTTTCAGGAGCAGGTACAGTTAAAAACGACACATTTCCTAACATCTTCTGAAAATGGGTATTGTAAACTACATTTAATCTAAAGAAAGCCTGGGGGAAATTCTGCCAACACACATAATTTGTCAACATACATAACGTTTGACATACTTAAGCGTTTCCTAGACCATCTCTCACAGAACTTTAAGGACATTATAAAAGTCTAATGTGAAACAATTCCACAAATGATGTCCAAATGACTGTAAGATACAAGAGTGATTTCTTAATAGCCAGTGGTTGGTTGCACATGACCTGGTATCTTATGACCAGCTTGAGGGACTAACCTCAGCTCCCCCCTCAAAGTTAACCGTTGGCTCCAGCCATTTCTAAAAGTTTCACAGGAAAGGACAAGGAAGTCAAAAACTCAAAGCAAAAATTTTTTTAAAAAATTATCGAGATTACTTAATTTCAGTCTTGTAAATGACCACTGTTTACTATGCTAAAATTCTGAAGTTTTTAAAAAATACAAAAGAAAAAGATTTTGCCTTACTGAGCCTCTTATTGTCAAAAAAAAATAATTTTATTAAATAATGCCCTTCTCTCCGTACTAAAGGTTGTTCTCCACTCTGACAAGCTCCAAATCACTATTAATATTTTTTATACCACTGTATCATCTGCCAATTAAATACGTCTTTTCTGAAACAGGGCAAGGTATGAGTACAAAACTCCACACCGATACCTCTCACCACATCAAAGATTACCACCACCTCAGATTTCAGGTCCAAACCCAGTCAGCTGGATTGTCTACAAAGCCGCGTCAGCAGAGTCCCCCAAACCTATCACGATGGGTACCTCCAGACTCATCTAGTAGGAAAGGTCAGATCTGAACCGCCCCCTGGCCCCGCACTACTTGAGACACCGCCTTAGTCCAACCCAGATTTCCACACCCGGGACAGCTGCCGCCCTGAGTCTCCAGTCACGGTGCGCAGCGTATCTCCCAACAGGATCCCGGGTTAAAACACACCTCCCCGGTAAGCGGTCGTCGCGGGGCAGGCGAGCAGGAGAGCTCCCCTCTGCCCCGATCCACCCCGCCCCCTGCCCCGGTCCACACCGACCCCGCGCTCCTGCGGCACCGTCAGCCCCGCACCCCGGCACATTCCGCAGCCCCCGCCTCGGGACGGTCCGCCTCCCGCCAGCCCCACCCCAGGGCTCGGGGCTCGGCCCGCCGCGCGGCAGGTGAGGCTGGCAGCGGGCCCGCGGAGGCTCACCTTGCTCAGGACCCCGCAGCGCTCCACAGGCGGCCCCGACTCCGTCTCTGGGTCCTCCTCGGAGCCCGACGAGTTCCAGCTCTGGTTATCCGACATGGAGGCGCGACAGGCGAACAGAAGCCCGACCCCCGCTGCGCGAGCTGCGCCGAAGGAGGCGCCCGGTCCCGCGGGCGAAGCGTCGGGCGATGGCGAAGCGGGGGGGGGGCCGGGCGGGAGGAGGGGCGAGGGCCGCCCGTCGCGCCGCCGCCGCCGCGCCTGACACCGAGCGGACCGGGGAAGGAGGGCGAGCGGCGAAGGAAGCTTGCCCTTCCAGCCGCCAGCCGCCGTCGCCGTGACCCCTGCGCTGCGCCTGGCGCCGCCACCCGAATTCGGCCGCTTCGATGCCCACTTCAAGTCGGGGAAGGAAAAAGGGGGAGAAGAGAAGAGAAAAATCCAACTGCGGGAACCTGGATCCACTCACACCTCCGCTACCGCCGCCATCTTCCTGCCTGGCCCACTATTTACCCTCCCCTCCCCTGTGCACTCCCCTCCCGTTTGTCCTCCCATTCTACTCCTACACTCCGCCCCGTCCAGTCCCCCGCCCGGCGTCTGACGCCACACGCCCAAGGCTGGGGATCCCCCTCCCGCACCCTACCTCCAGCCTTCGCGGGGGATGACGGGTAGGAAAGTAGGTGGAGCGCACCCTGGAGAGGGCGGGATAGGGACGCTGCTGAGCGGCATTCTGGGAAGGGCGCGCCGCCTGCTGGGAATTGTAGTCGCAGTCCTGGACAACTGGTGAGTGTCTTGTTCCCCGCTAGTCTCCGATGGGTGGGCTTCCTTTGACCAGTTAGTGTCGGTCCCCTACGCCTTGCTTTTGACTCTGCCTAGTGTATTTATGACGAACTTTCCGGGCTTGCGTTCCTGGGCAGGAGATAACTCTCCGGTGGGGATGTCAGAGTTGCATTGCATGGCGACTTTCCGGAACATCTTGGGGCTTGCCTGGGCAAAACTGTGCCGGTACTTTCGCCTCAACTCCAGCCCAAGGGGCCGGAGAGTAACCTGTCTAGTGACAGAGGGAGTTCTTTCCCCCAACCAGCAGTGTAAATCGCTATGGTCTTCATATTTTGCTATTCAAAAGCTAAATTTCATACTTGACGCTTCCCGCCTTTGAAGGATTCCTCCAATCGCTTCTCAAACATCTAGCCTTGATAGGGTTCTAGAGTTTTTATTTTATAGAAAATAATTTTGAGGTTATGAGAAAAAATGACATTAGAAGAGTTTTAAATTAACATGAGAAGGTCAGGCGATAGCCTAAGCTACCTCTTAGCTATCTATAAACGGGTATATTCTTGAGGCCCAGGTTAACCTTTCCTACCTACCCATCTACCTACTCCTGATAGAAAGGGTTGCAATAGAACCTTTCTAGTAAACGAAAGACCGAAGTGCAATAGTTTTATTGAATAGTAAAGGAATGGGCAATAGAATGGTGCAATTGATGGAAAGAGCAATAATGTTTTTGTGTACATTGTAATGATAACTTTGTGACCTTTGACTTTGTAGCTTTACTTTTATATCTTGTCGATTTTCTTATAATTGCTAACAGTAAACAACCTTATTAAACCTTAGGAAAAATACCTGCTTACTACCAGGACTGAAAGCAAAAGCGCCATCCTGGCAAGCCCGAGGTCATCAGTTCAACCCAAAAAATAATAAATAAAAAAAGGAAAAGCCAGGCAGGGTGACACATGCCTGTGATCGCAGCATGAGGGAGGTTGAGGCAAGAGGATCATTGAAAATTCGAGATCAGAGTGAGCTCAAGGCCACCGTGAACTGCAAAAGTGAGACCTTGTCTGAAAAAGGCAAAATAAATAAATAAATAAAGTCGAAGAAAAAGGTACAGTGGTAGGAAATCACTGGTAGCAATGTAGAGAGGTGAACTTTACTGGCATCTTCAGGAAAAACAGGTAAAGTGTCTGAGAAGTACCTGTGATATCTTCTATTCTCCTAGATTGACACTCAATAGATATTAAATCTTCCAAAAGTCAGTTACGCATCATTTTCCCATTGTGAAATTATGATAATGTGCAGTTGAAAGTTAGTCAAATGATTAAAGCCTTGAAAGATAAAGCTTTTGAAAATACTTTGTCAGTATGTTAAAACATAATCTCAAGGTTGTCATTCAAAACGATAAAACCCTCAACACATTTTTCCTTTCATTGAATGCCACAAAGTGTGTCTTTAAAATGTTGAATTAAGCTTTATGTTGCCTTGCTTTATAAAGTTACAATTCCCATTTCTGATTCTTTTAAGCACTAGATTTTAAAATCATTATGTGAATTATTGAAAAATTCACCTCAAAATGTAATTAGGAATCACAGGAGTGTAGTATAATTTTATTTTTAAATTGAACTTTCTGTTGTATTTGATGTCTTTATAGGTTGTGTGCGATCATAACCACCAGTACTTAGATTACTAGAGTGCCCACTTACTCAGTGGGAAATTGCTTCATTATTTAGTATTAATGTCACAGAAATTGCCCTTTTTTATGAAGAAAAAAAAGGTTCTCAGCCAGGTGTGGTGGCACACGTCTGTAACCCCAGCAGTCAGGATGATGAGGCACAAAGACTGGCAAGTTTACAGCAAACCTAGAGTTCATGGCCAGCTGGAGCTACTTAGTAAGACGTTGTCTAAAAAGAAATAAAAAGAAAAACAAACAAAAAATACTGCTTCCTACATTATTTCTTTATACTTATATGAATACAATGTTTTAAATACAGAAAGAATTTTATATTATGATTAGAATACCACAATAGAGGTTGAGATTTATTTTGTCATTGTCAATGGAAAGAAGTTGCTGTGGAAAAGTAAAATATATGCAGTTTCTCATTCTTTGGTGAAATGATAGGTTTTAAGTTTTGTCTTACATAGGGCTTTCCCCAAGCCTCTTATAAATGTTATAGTATTTATTTTATTAATTTTATTCTTACAATTTTTTTCCAGTACTGGGAATTGAAACCAGGACTTTCACACTGACCTACATCCTGAGGTCTGTTTTTATTTTTCATCTTTCCCAGACTGAACTCAAACTCACAATTCCCAGAGGGCTGAGACTTACAGACATGAGTTACTATACCCAACTATTACTTTTAAAACTTGAGTGTAACTGGGATTTATTTTTGCATATTGATAGAGGTAGGATTTAATTGGTTTTTAAAGGTGACCACTTGGCTAAACACTTTACTAGTTCAGTAGTCTATTCATTCATTCCCTTCTATCTTTATGATATGCTGAACCCCTATTATCTAAAGCCCTATGCTGGGACGCAGTTCTTTTTCATTGATGTTTTTCTCAATGTCTACACTACCAAATACTGAGTTAATTACTATTTCTTATATTATTTTCATATATGCCATTGAAAAATTCTTGTGTTCTTTTTCATTTGGATATTTTTCTATATCTTCTTTTATAGATAAATTTTAGAATAGCTTGTAAAATTGCATGAAAAAATATGTGGGGATCTGGTTTGAGAATGTACTTAATTTGTGAAGAATTGACATCTTTCTAGTATTATCTGCTTTGGCCAGATACTTTAAATATGTGATTGGATTTACTCCTTTAAACTCACATAAGGTAAGCATTGTTGGCAACTTTTTTTCTTGGAGACAGGATTTCTCCATGCAGTTCAGTCATGCCTTGAACTCAGTATATAGCCCAGGATGACCTTGAACTCAAGGCTGTCCTCCTGCCTCAGCCTCCTGAGTGCTGGGATTACAGCATATGCCACCATGCCTGGCCTCATTGACCACATTTTAAATATTATGAAACTGAAGTTCAGGGAGGCCAAGGAACTTACATAGTGTCATGTGGTTACTACATGGCACAGTTGAGATTTGAACCCAGTCCTAACTGATCTCAAAGATTATGTAAACATTTTTCTCTGCTTAGAGTACCTCTAATGGTGAGAAATATCATGTAAATCAATAATATAATCTGTGGATAAGTTCATCTGAGGCACAGGGTTCTTAATTCAGCTAAAGATTTTTACCATTTTTCTTTTGCCTAGTGCTTGCACTTATGCTGTCTTACTTAATTCCAACATCAGTTCTGTATAATTTGTTGTGTGTTTTTTCTGATATTTCAGATGAAGAAACTAAACCACAGAGAAATAAAATAATTTTCCAAAGGTCATATTGCTAGTAAAAGACATAATTAGAGTTTGAACCTAGCTATCTAAATTCGAGTCCATTCTCTTTTCATTAGAGTTCTTCATCAGTTCCTCTTCTGTCTCATTCTTCCATCTCACCTCACTTCCTCAATGAGATCTCCACTAAATAACAGTCTCAAAGCCTTCATCTCTTCCACTCTCAAGACACAGAAGCCAAAAACCCAAAGGTCTTGGAACTAAGAATATTTAAAATTTCAGTGATCGACAGAAGCATGAAGGCCATTGTGACAGCAAGTCCCAAGTTGAAATTAAAACGTTGTCTGACTTTTTTAAATGGTGATTTTTTTAATGGTGCTGTAAAGAGCCTCTGTTTTTCCCCACTGGCTGCTGTAACAAAATACCATAGAGACTGGAGTGGGGAGGAGGTGGGTGGGAGGAGAGAACTCAGGGCTCTTGTCCTCTCATAAGGGTGCCTTCAGATTAAGGTCTCCTTTATTTAGGTCTGACTTTAATTACCTCCTTGTAGATCCTGTCTTGGAAACTTGTATTGACAGTTGTAGATGGAAAGTATGAATTTTGGTAGAACAGCATGACTTCATAACAAAGTCTCTAGGTTCCATAGCTCTGTATTCCTATAGTACTTACTATAATAAAGATGCATTTTTAATTCAATAGTGCTTTGTTAGTAAACCTGGCAATTGCAATTGTTCTTTATAACACTCTTCCACTTCCAAGCAGAACCATCAACATTAAAAATTGGATATTTTTATAAGGGACATGATTTTGCAAACTTAGAAACAGAGGTGTTAATCTAAAATAAAATAAAATAATATATTAATAGCATCAATCTAAAACCTAGCAGATAGGTGAGTAAAATTCAATATGTGAATCATGCAGCAGGTATTTTTTGCCTTCTTTCAATGAATATGGTAATTAGATAGTGAAATTATAGACTATTTGAGTTTTCTTCTGTGTACCATTTTGTAAAGAAAAATGCCCAAAAATATATTGATGTAGGTTGAATATGCATTTATTTGTATTAATTAAGTATTCCTAATACTTCTTCATATGAAAGTGTTCTAAATTAGTTTTCAGCCTAGAGTTGTTGAGGTCCCCACACACTCATTTTCCTCTTCACTATCAAGAGAATTAATGATTGTAACAATTCTTAAGAATTGTCTGGGGCTGGGCGTGGTGGCTCACGCCTGTAATCCCAGCATTCGGGAGGCTGAGGCAGGAGGATTGTTGTGAATTCAAGACCAGCCTGGGCTACAAAGTGAGCTCAAAGCCAGTCCGAACTGCTAGCGAGACCCTGTCTCAAAAAGACCAAAAAAAAAAAAAAAATTGTCTCACAGGGCATGGGTGGCATACACCTGTAATCTCAGTGCTTGGAAGGCTGAGACAGGAGGATTGCCATGAGTTCGAGGCCAGCTGGGGCTACCTATTAACCCTGTTTCAAGGGAAAAAAAACCAAACAGTTTCTTCCCCCCCCCACCCCACCCCCCGCAGCTCCTGGCACCTATGGTTCTTGTTTTGGTGCATACGTAATGATATGTCACAACTAATTGCTCCCTAGCTACAAAAATTTATGAGCATCCCAATTTTGGAGATGTTAAAATGACAGACATTATATGTCCTTTAGGCAATGAAATATGATAATTGCTTTTTACTAAAGCATGGCCTCATTTTTCCTGAGATGGGCATTTGACTTTCAGATTTATATATATATATATATGATATAATTTTTATATAGCATTTACCATTATGCAAATTGCATTTTCCCTTTGGGAATTTTGAAAAGTTCTTTTTTTTTAAGTTTTTATTAGCAAAGTTTGTACTACATAATGATTACAGTCACTGTGTGAAATTGGTACATGTACATAACACAACTCAATTATTTCCCCCTTCCCATTTTTTCCTGTGTCAGATTCATTTATCTTACAAGTTCTTATATAGTTAATTATTATACATATAGATTAACAGTCAGACTAACACACCAACACCATATAAAATACATAAGAGAATTAGACTAAATCAAGATACACTTTTAAGTATGTTACCCATACTGGATTGCAGTAACTTTTCTCTCTCTTCTTTCCTGTAATCTGTCTTTTATTTTATATATTATTGTTCATATAGGAGAAACTTTGTAATATTTAAGTTTGTGTGTCTGATTTATTTCGCTTAACGTTGTGGCCTCAAGGTACATCCATTTTCCTAAAAACAACTCAAGTTTATCCTTTTTTTGGCAGAGTCCTATTCCACTGTGTATAAGTACATGTTTTCTTTATCCATTCATCTACTGATGGACATGAGAACAGCTGCCAAGATTTAGCTGTGATGAATTAGGCTGATTTAGACATGGGTATTCGTGTTTCACCATCGTATGAGGTCTTTAACTCTTTGGGGAAGATACCTAGTAAATGAATAGCTGGGTCAAATGGGATTTCTAGTTTTAATTTTTTGAGGGATCCTCTCCCACCAACAGTGAAGAAAGGTTCTTTTCCTCTCTCCTCTGCATCCTCGCCAGCACTTGTTATTATTTGATGTCTTAATGATAGCCATTATTTCTGGAGTGAGATGGAAACATAGTGTTGTTTTAATTTGCATTCCTTAAATGACCTGTGATGTTGAACTTTTTTTGTGTATTTATTGGCCATTTGGATTTAGTTATCTAAGAAGTGTTTGTTTCAGATACCCATTTTAATAGGACTGTAAATATCTCCCCTGCATTAACCTACGGCTTTGGTTTTAATTGCTGCATAGAATTGTCTTTTTTTTTTTTTTGGTACCAGGGATCGAACTTGCGACCTTGCCCTTGCCAGGCAGGTGCTTATGCTGCTGAACTAAATCCCCAGACCGAATCCCCTTTTTATAAGTAGTCAGAAAATTTCATTTGTATAGCCTAGCATGCTGGCACATGCCTATAATCCCAGCACTTGGAAGGCTGAGGCAGGAGGATCACTGCAAGTTCGAGGCCATCCTGGGCTATGTAATGCGTTCAAGGCCTGAAGTACATAGGAAGACCCTGTCTCAGTCAAATCCAAAACCAAACAAAAATTTTATTTCTCTTTTTACCTAGGCATTTTCATGAAAATGCTTTAAGAAATGTCAGTTTAATTTTATTTTTGTGCACTTGTCTAAACTCTTTTGGGGTAAATTCTCAGCAATGGCATATGTACATTTTGTAGCATGATGATGTCAACTTAATTCAACCTCTAAAAGGTTGAATTAGTTTACAGTTCCCAGTAGTGAGGCAGAATCCTTTTTCCTGACTTCAAGACACAAGACAGCAGTAGAGCAGTATCTAAGCAAGCAGTGGTAAAGAGATTGTAGCATGAGTTCCAATTTCAGAATTTGAACTACACTAGGAATGGTGATGAAATGGCCTATTATGGTTGACAATTGTGTGCTTTTGCTATGTGTCCTACAAGGCTCTGTTGATTAGAGGAGGCAGAAATATATTCAAGATAGCTCAAATTAGAGAGGGATTAGTGCAGAGATCTCAGTATCCTCAGCTGTCCTAATACATGTTGGAAACGGTGTTTTGGTATCCCTCTGTGAGACCTCTAGGAATCTTATTTCTCTGAATCTTGTGTTACCAGTGTGTCTCTCAGTCTCTTTCAGCTCTCATCTCACATATTTGTGTAGCCTGATTTAGCTGCCTCTCAGTTTCAGGGTCCTCTCAGTGTCCATTCAGAGTCCTAAAAAGAAGCAAGTAGTTTGCCAACCCATACTTTAATCCACTTTTCCCAAGAGCAGGGGATACAAGGTTACATTTTTTGTGGTTTGTTTGAAGCAGGAGCCTGATTAGAAACAATAGGCACTGTATCCAATGCATATTATTTTCATTGCAGTGTTTCTAACTGTATGGGTGGAAGGGGAAGCACTAAGGAAAAAAATGCTTTAGTATGCATGAAAATCTATTGTCAAGCACCACACAGATGGATTTTGACACTGGCTATTGGTTTGTCATAGATGGCCTTTATCATATTGAGGTAAAGACCATCTATTCCAATTCTCTGTAAGGTTCTTATCATGCATGGGTGTTGGATCCTATCAAAAGCTTTTTCTGCATCTATAGAAATGATCATGTGATTCTTACTTTTGGCTCTATTGATATGGTGGATTACATTTATTGATTTACGTATGCATGCCTGGGATGAATCCACTTGGTCATGGTATATAATCTTTTTGATGATTTGCTGCATCCTGTTTGCCAATATTTTATTGAGAATTTTTGCATCTATGTTCATTAGGGAGATTAGCCTGTAGTTCTCTTTTTTAGTTGGGTCTTTCTCAGGTTTTGGTACTAGAGTGATATTTGTTTCCAGGAATCACTTAGGGAGAATTGCTTCCCTTTTGATTTCATTGAAGAGTTTGAAGAGTGTCGGCATTAAGTCTTCTTTGTATTTCTTGTAGAATTCCTCAGTGAATCCTTCTGGGCGTGGGCCTTCTTTGTTTGTAGGGACTTGATTACATTTTCAATTCCATTAATAGAAATTAGATTATTCAGAAGTTTTACATCTTCTTGATCCAGTTTTGGTGGTTCATATGTTTCTAGGAATCTGTCCATTTCTTCAGTTATTGAACTATGAGAGTAGAGGTTTTCAAAATAGTTGTTGATGATCTGCATTTCCACAGGGTCGATAGTGATTTCTCCTTTTTCATTCTGTATTGCATGAATTTGAGTCTTTTCCCTCCTTTTTTTAATTAGGTTGGCTAGGGGCTTATCAATTTTATTTATTCTTTCAAAGAACCAACTCTTATTCAGATTTTTTTTTTTTTTTTAGTTCTCTTGCATTAATTTCTGTTCTGATCTTTATAATTTCCTCCCTTCTTTTGGCTTTGGGCTTGGCTGGCTCTTCTTTTTCTAGCTGTTTGAGGTGTAATATCAAGTTGCTTATTAGTGTTCATTCTGTTTTCCTAGTGTGGGAACTCAGTGCAATAAATTTTTCTCTGAGGACCGCTTTCATTGCATCCCACAGGTTCCGGTAAGTTGTATTTGTATTTTCGTTTGCTTGTACATATTATTTTAATTTCTTCTTTAATTTCCTCTGTGACCCACTGATTGCTCAAGAGTATATTATTCAATTTCCATGTGTTTGTAAGGTTTTTGCAGTTACTTTTATCATTCATTTCTAGTTTCATGGCATTATGATCTGATAACATGCATGGGATAATTTCAATTCTTTTGCATTTACTTAAATATGTTCTGCGAGCTAGTATATGGTCTATTTTAGAGAATGTCCCATGTACTGCTGAGAAGAATGTATATTCTGATGTTGTTGGATGGAAAACACTGTATACGTCTATCAAATCCATTTGTTCACAGGTGTGATTCAGTTCTGTTATTTCTTTGCTGATTTTCTGTCTAGTTGATCTGTCCCTTTGTGTCAATGGTGTGTTAAGGTCTCCTGTTATAATTGTGTTATTGCCTATTTGATTTTTCATTTCTGTTAATACTTGCTTTGTGTAGCTGGGTGCTCTGGAATTTGGTGCATATATATTTAAGATTGTTATGTCTTCCTCTTGCAGTTTCCCCCTAACTAGTATGTAGTGACCTTCTTTATCTCTTCGGACCTTTCTTGTTTTGAAGTTCACATGGTCTGCAAACAGAATAGCTACCCCCGCTTTTTTTGGAGTTCCTGTTGCATGGAGTATTGTTTTCCATCCTTTGACTTTCATTCTATGAGTTTCCTTTTGGGTTAGATGGGTTTCTTGTAGACAGCATATGATTGGATGTTGTTTCTTGATCCATTCTGCCAGTCTGTTTCTTTTAATTGGTGAATTGAGGCCATATACATTAATGGTTATAACTGTCATATATTGGTTTATTGTTGACATGTTATCTTTCTGCTGTTGTATCTTTATCTTTCAATTCTGTTTAATCGTCTGTCTTATTTAGTGGTTTTTTCCCTATGTGTATCTAGAATGTCTTTCAGTATTCTTTGTAGGGTTGGTTTGGTGATCATGAAGTTCTTCAGCTGTTCTTTGTCATGAAATATCTTATTTCTCCATCCATTTTGAAGGACAGTTTTGCAGGGTACATCAGTCTGGGTTGGAAGTTGTTTTCCTTTAGGATCTGAAACACTTCACTCCATGCTCTCCTTGACTTCATTGTTTGTGTTGAGAAGTATGCTGTGATTCTGATAGGTTTTCCTTTATAGGTGATCTGTCTTTTCTAACAGCTTTTAATATTCTGTTCTTATGTTGGACTTCTGGGATGGTGATTATTATATGTCTGGTTGTAGTTTTGTTTTGGTTATGGCTATTTGGAGTTCTATATGCTTCACTAATCCATGTGTCAGTTTCCATACTCATGTTTGGGAAGTTTTCAGTTATTACTTCTGTAAATAGCCTCTTGATGTCATTTGTGTTGTCCCCTTCTTTTTCATTTATCATATTAATCTTATGTTGTTTTTCTTTGTATCATCTTGCAGCTGTTGAATTGTTATTTCTTGATTTCTTGTTATTTTTAGATCTTTCCTTTCCTGTTCACTAGCTGCAATCTTATCTTCGAGGTCTGAGATTCTATCTTCACTTTCGTTGAGGCAGTTTTTGCAACTTTCAATAGAGTTTTTTATTTCCTGTATATCTCTTTGAATCTGCTTCATGTATTCTGTTTGTTTCTTAAACTGTTCATTCAGGGATTCTATCATTTTGCTTTGTTCCTCTAATTTTTTAGCTGTGTCTTTGTTAGATGTGCTCAGTATTTCTTTCACTACTTTTATCATTTCTTATTTTACCTGGGAGATTATTTCTGACTTGAGTTCCCTCATAGCTTCCCATACTTGCTTCTTTATTTCAGTTGATATCATTTCAGGCATTTCAGATGTATGACTAGTATTTTCTTCTATGTACATGGCTCCTAGGCTTTCTTGGGATGGGCTGGAGTTTTGAGATTGCATTTTACTCTTTTGTTTTGTCATTTTCCTATATTTCCGTGTTTCCAGTGATGTTCCAAAGCTTTCCCTGGATGTGTTGGAAATCACCTCCTGTGCCCTCCGCTACTGGGACTCACGTGGCTTTGGCTCCCCTCGCACGGTGGGCCTGGGTCCCCTGGTTGAATGAAGGTCGCTGGGCACGTTCCCCTCAAGCCCACAGAACCTCTGGAGCCTAGTCTAGTGTCCTAGGGGGCTGGGTGGGCACCCAGTGGCCAGGATTGATGGTCCCAAACTTTTCCTGGGCCTGCGCCAGTGAGCTGCAACTCACCTCACGTCAGCAGCAGTGCGGGCCTGGCTCCCCTCTACTACAGGGATTTTAAGCTAGTAAACTTTTTGTTTTTTAAAGATGGAATTGGATTGGACCTTCTGTGGTCAGGAGAGCATAACAAAGCTGGATAAGAAAGGTACACATGTAACTATAATAGCTAAACTACTGTTTTTATAAGTGAAAGATGCCACCTTTTGCTCCTACCATCTGATAGCAATAAACCCTGCTCTCTAATCCTGTTTTCCTTCCAGTGGCTCTCTGTGGATTACTTGCCCCAAGTCATTTTAGTTTTTTGTTTTTTTTTTAAATGATCATTTGAAACTTTAAAGAAATGTTGTCCAGGATTCCTAATCCCTTTTTCCAACACGTCATCATGTAAATGATTTGATTCTCAGCACACTAAAAATTCTTTACTGTAAATTTATAGGTCTCTCTATGACTTGCTATTCGTGTGACATTAAGCATATCCTCTTTATCTGAAGCATA
Organism: Hydrochoerus hydrochaeris; assembly: GCA_004027455.1. Classification (NCBI taxonomy): domain Eukaryota; kingdom Metazoa; phylum Chordata; class Mammalia; order Rodentia; family Hydrochaeridae; genus Hydrochoerus; species Hydrochoerus hydrochaeris. Next base: position 57,805 of record PVLA01002926.1, on the reverse strand, counting down.
TCTGAACTTCATATCATAAATGAAGTTCAGAAATATAAAAGATTTACAAAGCTCCACAAGGGCTGTGCACTCCCAGTTTAGCCTGTTCTGCCTGCCCATTGGATGTACTTTTTCCTGTTGTGACTGATCATATTGGCTTTTCCCAGGGCTCCTCTCATATCCATTACAGAATCGTGAAGTTTCTACTAATGTGATGATTCACCTTAAGCTTAGAATTGAAGGATATTCTAGGGTATAGACTCTGACTTCATCCCTAATAATATAACTTTGAATATATCTTTAATACACAATTGCTTAATAAATGGCATTATAATAACCATTATTTATTACCATATATATCCCAGTTATGGTGCTGTTATATGCATTTGTAAGCTGATATTTCCCAGAGTATGTCAAAGTGAATATTCATTTATGCGAAGTGTGCAGAATGCATCTATCTCCATTTCTGATTAAGAAAATTCTAGTTTCAGAAATATAAGGGGCTGCAAGAAGTTTACATGTTATATATCTCTAATGACATTGTACAGAATTGCTGTAAAATAATAAGTGTACTTACAGAAGTAGGTATAGAAACACATGTAAAATGAACAAGGGCATATTGAGGGGAGTGCTTGCCTATTCATTGTAGTCTTTTGTGTTGGTACTAAAAGATGATTGTATTTTATCTCATCTGGCATGCATATCTTCCAAATTATTTTCAATTAGAATTTGATATTGACAAGTGTGTTCACAGCCACTGTAAGCAACCCAAGTTTACTAGTCTGTATGAACTATAAAGAATTTATCATTTTTTTAAGTGGTGGAACAAACTTTTCCAGTTGCCTAGAACATGAAAAGCCTTAAAATCTATTTGAATAAAAATGCATTGTAACCAATCTTGGGCCAATTTATGGTCTTTATTCTTTACATATAAATAGTCCCAGCAGCAGACAGCTGCAGAATTTTATCTTTTTCCCTCTTAATTAATTTCTTTCCTCTTAATCCTCCTCTTTTCCTTACACTGCTGTGTGTCTAAATGTGCATTGCTAGTGTCTGTTACTAGTTTCCCTCTTGTGGTCTTCCTCTACCTGGAGCAGTGGCTGGCAGCTGTGATGGGGAAAACCAAAACAAACAGTGAGTGCTATATGGGAAAAAAGCTGTAATGGACTTCCATAACTTGAACATCTTCCTGTTTTAATTGACTCACAGAGGGAGGATATGCCTATGTTATGCCAATTATTTTTATTTATTGCATTCTGTGTGTATGTGTTTGTGGGTGTCTGTGTGGTGCTAGGATTCAAACCCAGGACTCACATATGCTAGGCAGAAGCTCTACAACTAAGCTACCCCCTCAGCTCTGTGTCTATTCTTAATTATTATTTCAATTCTGTTTCCTACCCCAGTATCACAAGAGCCCCTACTCTTTTCTCTATTTTTCTAAGCCCCACCAGTTCTTCTTTATTTTGGTCTCAAATATACACTTCATGTTCTTTTTTCATACCTCTGCCATATCTTTATCTTCCACCAAGGCAAATTAGTTATGACTCCAAATGGTTAATAGTGTTAAGCTAGGTTACCCTCTTATGGAGATGGATATTTTCAATAAACACTGCCAGTGTTTACCTTCCTGGCTTTTTCTTTGCTTTTGGCCATCCACACTGCTGTACATTTATATACTTTTTTTTATTATTGTTGCTATTGTTGTGTTGTTACATACTGTCATGTCTTTTTCTGTTGCTGTCTTTATTTTATTTTATTTTTTTCGCCCTTGTAATGTTGAATATTAAAAACAAGGCCTTTGCAATGAGCTGCAGCTCCTTTTTATTTTTGAGACAAGGTCTCACTAAATTATTGAATTGCCTGGGCTGGGCTCCAGTTTACTTGCCTTAGCTTCCCAAAGTGCTGGAATTACAGGCTTCAGCCACTAGCTGTTACTTTATCCTTAAAATGATTTTGTATATCTAGTATCTAGAGTCCTTTAGTGTTTATTTTTGTCATTTAATTTTTCAAGGACAGTTGTATCTTGCAAAGAATGGGAGGTTTGAGGATAGGGATACTCATTAATACCTTATTGTATTGCATATAGTGACTTGGGAATATGTCATATCCCATTGAAAATCCCAACATTCAGGAATAAGACAATGACTTCATAGAATTTCAAGGAGTATGTCTATTATCCTTTTATCCTGTTTCCTGTTGTGCAGAGGAGACCCAAACTACTAGTTATGTTTTCAGCAGAAGTAGTCTTATTTATTGTTGAATAGAATTGGAAATGTATTCCATTATCTTTTATTTATTTTTGGTTTTGTGGAATATTTGTCAGGGGTAGTTGTTGATATTTTGTAGATTTAATTATAACTGTAAAAGCGCTTTTTTCTGAAATGTACATATTACATATTTATAATAGGTGAACAGTGATGTTAGTATATATTCTGCAGGTACACACATCTTTCTGTTAAATTAATTTATTTTTGGTAAAGCTTTTGGGTCTCTAACTTTTAACTTCCTGTTACATTAAGAACTTCTCCTGTAAATATTTTACAGTCCTATTATATAAGGCAGTGTTATTTTTTAGAATCTTCATGATAGCTCTTTTGTAAATATGTTTTGCTTCCAGTTTATTTTGCTGATCCCTTTAATGTTTCACTCTTCCTGTAATTTCAGATTTTCTTGTTCTTAAATAAACCTAAAGTATATAGAACATTCATACTTCCATATGATATAGTTTTATAAAAATGCAGTTTATATTTAACTCCTTTTAAGTAAGTATTTATTAAGACTTGGCCAGGCATGATGCTGCACACCTGTAGCACCATCTCTCCAGAGCCTAAGGTGGGAGGATTGCCATGAGGTCGAGGCCAGCCTGGGCTATCTGGGCCACATAGTGAGTTCAAGGACAGCCTGAACTGTACAGTAAGATCCTGTCTAAAAAAAGAAAAACAACAACAAAAAAAAAACACTTGCTAAATAATAATCTTGACTGGAGTGCTATAAAAATGTGATGTGTTACATTGTCTATTGATTCATTATTTTCTAGCATTCCACCGTCTTGGAATCCTGGCAATAATTATGCATATAAAAACAGATACATATTTAATAATTACATTACTATTAATGACTAAGTAAAGATTTAAAATTACCTGCCACTGAGTAGGTGTTCAGTAGATCTTTGTTGATGAATTAAGTAAGTTCATTGGTGTTTGAAAGGAGCCTATAAGAACTGCAGTTAACAAGACCCAGAAAGAAATCACCAGTATGATTGCAATTAATGAGAGACCAAAGAGCCAAATTCCATTGCAGCTTTCTGTAAGGAGTTTGTATTTATCAGGGACCTCCTCAAGATCATATACTGTTTTAGAAGTTTATTATTTACTCTTCACAAAAATCTTTTAAGATATACATTATCTTTATTTTACATAAGGAAATTAAATTGCCAAAGGTAAAAATCTAGTCTAGACTTTGGACCTTGGAAGGTTGTACTGTATACTTTATTACATGTAAAACTGATTTTAGATTTTTTTAAAAAGACAAAAAGTTATCATCCTAAATGATTTTAAATGATTAAACATTTTAAATTACCCAAGCCTAGCCTGGGTAACTTAATTACTTTAGCGAGACCACCTCAGAGTTTAAAAAGAGCAAAGAGAGCTAGAGATTGTAGCTCAGTGCAATAGTCCAGGTTCAATTCTCAGTACCACTTCCCCCAAAAAAGTGTTTTCAAACATTTTGTGTGTAATCATTAAGGAAAATGTGAAAGAAACTTTTCGTCTTCTTCTTTTTTTTTTTTTTTTGGGTTTTTTGAGACAGGGTCTCACTATGCAGTTTAGGCTGGCCTTGAACTCACTTTGTAGCTCCAGACTGGCCTCCAATTCATAGTGGTTCTTTTGCCTCAACCTCCCAAGTGCTGGGATTATAGGTATGTGCCACCATGCTGATTTTACATACCGTTTTAAATTGTATTAGCATGTACCTAGTTTACATTTTTTTCTTGCTAGTGTATATGAACAACTCTGTGTTCTAATTACCCAGAAATAATTTAAGTAACCTCTAGAACCCTTTTGTTTCATGTCAGTAAAATAATAACATATTGATAACCTTTTATACTGTATAAAAAAATCATTGTCGCTTAGTATCTTTTTTGAGCCATTTTATGAATAATTTTAGAATAATGTAAGAAATATATCCTTACAATTTTAGATTGTAAAAAGAATCAAAACAATGCAAACACGTTATGGCTTGTATCTAGGTCTCTCACACAGCCTCATGTGCTCCTAGGAGTGGCTTCATGGAGATGGCTAGATCTCGGCTGTATGATGTGGATTAATGGTGTATTATATCCTGATTAGTCCCCTAGTTGGATTAGAGTGGTCTGGGTGTGGCTGCATGGATTTACTGGAGCAGGAAGCCCCACCCTGGCTGTGGGTGGCAACAATTAATGGGGTTTGTAGTCTGAATAGAATATAGAGGCTGGCTGCTTTGTTGCTTTCTACCTGCCCTCCCATGGACTGTTTCTCTTCAGCCAGGCCCGTTTGCCATGTTGCCTTGCCTTGGAAGCAGCTGATTTTAGACTTAAACGTCTACATACTGAGCTGAAATAAAATTTTCCTCCTTTTACTGGCAGGTGTTGAATATTTTATCCCAGCAAGAGAAACTAAGTGAAACACTTCATTACAGATCAACTAGTTGCTTATTGACTCTTATGCTTGAACCTGAAACTATTGATATATAAATAAAGACTCCAGATTTCATATTAATCTTTAATTAATAGGTCCTAGCTAATTACTCCTTCTGGTTTTTCATTTCATACATCTGTCATCAAAACCCCAAAACACTGAAAGGCTAGACTTTTATAATCTTGTTGAAGAGAAGACAACCATATTCTTTTCTCCTTGATTGTAAATGTTTCTTTTGTATATTTATAGACTAGTATTATAAACCAAATCTCTTTTATATCATCAATTTCTTTTCTGTCCTCTGTGTGTATACATTTGGTTTAAGCACCTGTCAATTTAAAAACCCTATCTGGTAACTTTTACTACACATACATCCTGAAGGATGAACAAACACTGTCATACAGCACCCCTTTAGGAAAATGCAGTGTTCTGAGTTCCTTTGCGAAATACACCATGATGAAGCCCTTTCCATTGGATAATTAACTGGATAGCAATGTCATATTGCCTCTTCATCCTTACAAATTCATTGTCTAGTCACTTATTATAGAGTTTGAGAAAATAGTATCTCTGAATCATCTGAGAATTCAGTCTGAAATTTTACTTACATGACCAATATCATCAATATAGTCAAGAATGCTGCTTGTCTGTTTGCATTGATCTTCAGATTTGTCCAATAATTTTGAAAACTCAGTTTTATTTTTAACATGATGGGCAGAAAATGCAAAATTGAGAACTCTGAAATATGTTCAGTAAAAGCAACCAAAAAGAAAGAAAGAAAGAAGGAAAGACTAAACCAGCCATAGTGGAATACAGCTATAATCCAAAATAACTGTAGGCAACATTATATAAAAACTGAAGGATGATAGAATAATGATTTGTTTTCACTACAGTTATTCCATTAATTATTTTTAGCAGTTATGCTAAATAATGACTAATTCAAAGGATAGTGAAATGACAAAATGCTTAAAATACAAGAAAATTAAGATCCCTAAGATACCATTATATATCTTCAATTTATATAGGAGTGATATATCCACATAGTAATTTCAATATGGAAAGAATTTTATTGTTTACTATTTTATGAGTAGTTTCTTTGAAAGATGTCTAAGAAAGTATAAGATATGAAATATCAACAGTTACAAATAAGGTTGCCCAAATCAGGCGTGGTGGTGCACGCCTGTAATCCCAGCACTCAGGAGGCTGAGGTAGGAGAATTTTTGCAAGTTGGACCAGCCTGAGCTACAAAGTGAGCTCAAGACCAGCCTGAACTGCATAGTGAGATGCTGTCTCATAAAGACCAAAAAAAAAAAAAAAGTTGCCCAAAGAAGGAACTCAAACATTAAAATTGGACCTCATAGTTCCTGAAGATACACTGACGTTTAATAAACTTCATTTCTTATCAATTATTTGCATTTCCTTTTCCTGGCCCAAGTGAAAAGGTTAATCATTGTAATTCATTCTAGAAAAATAATAATTAGACCAAACGAGGTACTCCTTATCATGAGGATCAAAGTATACCTTATTATGCTAATTGATTTATCTTTGCTCAGTCTAGTGAAACTTTTGCATTTTAAAATAGAAAATATCACACATTTATAACAAATATTTCCCCATTTTATTTAAAAAGTCTTTGCTTTAGAGATTACTTTTTGTGGAATGAGCACACAAACTATTTTGTGGTTAAGATTAAATTAAACAGGTAACAATATATAACTTATCAACTAGTGAATTCTTAGTGTTTTTTTTAATTCTGTATTTTACCCTTTTTTCTGTTTTGCTTTTTTTCTCTAAATAAAAAATAAACAGGTCATAATTGAAACAGCTTTTGTGGGTAATATTCTTTTTAAAATGGGCTGGGACTTTATAAGTCTTGGAAAACCTTTTTTCCTCAGTCAAGGGTTTATTTTGGAAAAATAGAAAAAAATGTAAATATATGCAACATGGGAGTGGTCAGTGGGTTAGAGAAGGCCGCATTACTGCATGTTGAAGACAAACACACCAGATGTTAATAAAGGCAGCTGAAGAGGAAGCAGGGGTTTCCTTAGCCAAACTGTTCATGGAAAGCACCGGAACCTGAGTTCTAGCTCTGAAGCTATAGCTCTTTGAAGGAAGTGATTGAAATGGACAGCGTGAATACGTTCAAAGCCAAAACTGAGGCAGTCCTATTTACCTCTCTTAAATGCTTGATAGTGAAGCCAATCTGTTAACCCATCTGAAAGCAATCTAGGATTAAAATTCTAGAAGAGTCTGGAGTTTACTTGGCTGCTACCCTTCCTTTGGATCTTGGAGAAAAGCCAGTGTTGTCAGCAAACATCTGTTTTATCATGTGGAATCACTGCACTTTAGAAGAAAGACAGTTATTTTATTACTTTAGGAATATGAAATAGGTAAAAATCTATTTTAGGTTTTTGAGAAATATCCATCTTCAGTATGGAAGAGTAAGCACCTACACATAATTCTACAAAAAGTACAAAGTCTGTTACTTGAGAGCTCTAGAGAATGAACAGAAATATTTTAGAGGGCATTAAAATTTGGAAGAAATGACCCTTACAGAGTAAGATTCTTACTTATTTTGCAGTTTTGTCTTATGGGCGGTCCCAATGTGATGCAATTAAAATTCCAGTAGAAAACTTACCACCCATTTTTCTGGATAAACCGGTGGGGCTGAGCAACTAAGGCCACTGGAGGGTAGGAAGTGAATCCAGCAAATGAGAGAGCCAGGAGATGGAAACTCTAAATGCCATGTACTGTATAGGCTTCACCTAGGTCTCGGGCTGGCCTATATCTGCATGCCCAGAGCAAACTGAAAGCAGTCTAAATGGACATCTGAGCCTCTGCCTACCCACCAAACCTTAATGAGTTTTCAGTTCAGTTGCCTATTAAAAACATGAACATAGACATATATAACAACACAGACTTCTCATAACAATATTCGTAATATCAAGGATACAATATAAATTATAAGCCTGGAAAATGTGAACTGTTTTTCAAAAGAAAAGACAAAATGTCAACCCCAAGACCATCTAGATGTTGAAATTATCTGAAAGACTTGTTTTTTTTATCTGATAGACTTTATAGTAACTGTTAAAAGTTACATTTATTGAAGTAAAGCAGTGTGTTTGTATGCCTAAAAAGAAATTTCAGCAAAGCTAAATACACAAATAACCAAATGGAATTTTTTAGAACTGAAAGAAATCTGAAATTAAAAATGAAGGTTTTGGTTGGGCTGAATGGCAAAATCATGACAGAGGAATTAGTCTGTCTTCTTCAAGATAGAGAATATTAGTCATATTTCCCATCTCAAGGAAATACTTAAATCCCACAATTTAAAGCAGAAAAGGTTAAATTTGGTTCATGGTTTCAGAGGATTCATTCCATGATCTGCTGTCTCTGAGGCAGAAACATCACAATGGAAGGTACATGCTGGAGTGAAACTTAAGCCAAAGACAGCACCAGAGAGGAAGGAGTCAGGGACCAGATATAGTACCCAATGTCACACCTCCATGACCCACCAGACACACCCAGAAGTGTGCTTTACCAATCCCCTGGAACGTACTCAAGCCAATCAAGTTGACAGTCCAGTTTGTCACATAAGAGTTTTTTTTTTTTAATCCAACCTAAAGAAGGGAAAGATAAAGATTAAAAAATAATAATAGGAAAAAAAGTGGAAACTCAAGTATTGACAATGTGATACAAAAAAGTAACATAAAACTCCAAAAGAAGAGGAGATGAGAGGAAAAAAGAAAGAATAGCTATTAATAATGACCAAAATCTTCTCAAATTAGGAAAGCACTTCTATACTAAGGAAGCATGGAGGACCTCAGCGTAAGTACAAAGTATTCCATGCAGGATAAGTACAAAGATACATGATGGTCAAGCAGAAAATCTTGAAGACAGGAAAATGACACCTTTCATAAAGAAACAAAAGAAAGGCCATAAAGAATGCTTATGGCCTTAACAGAAAACAATGGAGTAATATCATTAAAGTACAAAAAGTAAATAAAATAAAATAACACTGTGATAGATTGACAACTGTTGATCAACTTGTAACACCCAGTTAAACTGAATCAGCATGGTGCTGAGTTTGGATGGCCCACCCGAGGGTTGTGGCCAACAACATGAAAAGGAGAACTGGAGAGTTTGTGCTGTTGGTTCTCCTGTTGCTGTTGGTTCTCTTGGAGGAGCTTGTCAAACTTCTTTCCTGATAAGAACTTGGCAGTTCTCATTGTCAGAGAAGCTTGGGACCTTGATGTTGCTGAGAATAGCTGTGGTTCACTTTGGGGGAGCTCTGGTCCTTACTTTGAGCATTACTTCCTGACTCTGGAGGGGAAGATGGTGTGCTGTTCATTCTCCAGGAGAAGCTTGTCACACTGGCTTCCTGATATGAACTCAGCTGTTATCATCAGAGGCATTCAGGACCTCGTCACTGAGGATGGCTGTGGTACTTTTCAGGGGAGCTCTGATCCTTACTTTGAGTGTTGTGTCCTGGCTCTAGTGCAGATCTCTCAGCCTGCTGACACAGATCCTTCATTCCACTGGCACAGACTTCTAGTTTCCACCACTAACCTTTGGGTCGTCCCAGCGCAGATCTGTGAAACAGACTTGTGTGAGTTGTTGTGGGCTCTAGGCCTCCGGTTGGACTCGTATAGGGCATTGTCATGGGCTCTAAGTCTTCATCTGGACTTGTACATGACATTGCTATGGAATCCAGGTCCTCAGCTGGATTCTTTGGGTCTTTAATGTGTGAACAGATTTCCTGCACATTTTTTATGTTTGACTCTTTGTGTGACTATAATAAAATAATCTTCTAGATTATGTGTCCTATATTAAATTGTTTCCCTTGAAAACCCTAACTACAACACTGTCAATTCTGTATTCAATGAAAATCTCTTTTGAGAATGAAGATAAGATTGGCCTCTGAGGCAATGGTGTTATATATTTACACACCAATTGAAAATGTGGGCTCTAAAGACAATCTGGGTTTAAATTTTGGCTTGGTTGCCTCATATGATTGTATTGTAGATAAATTACATAAATCCTATAAGCCTCAATTTCCTTAAGTATTTTATTAATAGATAATGTATTGAATGACCTAAATTAGGGAATAATCATGAGTAATGAGAGGATGCTTCTTGAGCACTTAGTACTTGGATTGGCCTATGGTGAATAGAAAATACTGGTTATTACTTATGTATACATATTCTTAACTTTTGTAGCAAGCGTAGCCAACCTTAATGGAAATTGATGTTTTCTATTTTCTGTTTCACTTTTTTTCCTCAACTTTAAAGAGGTTGCCTGTAACTTGAGATGAAATCACTATCAGTATTGTGAAAGAGAAATCATTCTTGCTGCTCCATTGCATTCTACAAAAATAACATTTAGGAAGTTCTCTCTTTTAGTAAAAGTAATACAGGGGAAAACAAATTCCTTCTCTCAAACAATTTCAGATCCTTGTTAAGTAAAATGTATAGTGTGAAATTTTACCCAATCCTCCTTCTGCCCCTTATTATACTCTTTTTTATGCCTTCTTTATTTCTTTGCTTTTGTTTTTCTCAAAGTATTTTGAAAACTGTAATTTACTGAGTTGGAGGCAGACTTCTGTTTTAAATGTGACTATTTAAAAACCTAAGCCAGTTTTTTTCTATTTGAAGTAGAAGTTAAAAGTATTGGAGTAGATAAGAGTCAGCAAGGGACATTGTTTCTTTGTTGGTTCAACTTGAGTTTTAATATTAGTAAACATAAACATAAGATATTCTCTTGGACTTTTTTTTCTGCATTTTCTTTGAACAGTAGTGATGGACATTTTCCAATATGGTGGGCTTCTTAAAATACAATTCCTGAGAATAAAACAATTTCCAAGCAAAAGATAATCATATATATATATATATATATATATAGAGAGAGAGAGAGAGAGAGAGAGAGAGAGAGACAGAGACAGAGACAGAGAGAGAGAGTCATATAATTATGTTATTCTCTATTCTGGTTGTTGGAAAGCTTAAGATATAATTTAATGCTCAGTCAAATCAGCGATTTTGACTTTATTGAAGCATCTTATCTTGTTAAGGCAGATAGGCAAAGAGGAGCTAGGCAAGGATACTTATAGCAATTTTCATAATGAGAAAAAATTAGAAACAGTCTAACTGCTGTCATCAGGGAGCTTTTGAGTAAAATATGGTCCAACCATACAATGTAATACTACACAGACATGAAAATGATGTTGTAATTTTGGAACTATTAGGTAAATATATTGGAGCAGTAAATAATTTCAGCAACTCCCCAAGAGGATAAACTCAAATGCCTAGGAATATCATAATGGCATGGGAAAATGCCCACAAGACAGTCTTAAATGAAGAGAACATACTAATATATGTAGAATTAAGTCAAGAATGTTCTAAATGTAGTTATAGTATGTAAACATAGGAAATTATGAAAGAAAAATGGCAAGCTGCGGCTCTGTAATTATTTAAATAAAAATCCATGATTAGGAGGGGGCAAAAACAGATTCCAAAGCAACTGTGTTAGCATCATATTTTTGTAGAAAATAGACATAGAAAAAAGTCATAAATGAAGTATCCTGAAATACTATTGGACTGGGCATGGTGGTGCACGCCTATAATCCCAGCACTTGGGTGGGTGAGGCAGGAGGACCACTGTAAATTCAAGGCCAGCCTGGACTGCAGAGTGAGACCATATCTCAATAAATAAATAAATAAATAAATAAATAAATAAATAAATAAGATTTTCACTCTATACCAGTATATATTAATTTTCCTGTTATACATTCCTATATAAAATATTTTTGCAGCAACCATGAGCTTTAATCATTAGAATAAACGTTGAAGGCATCCTAAGTATTTAGTGAAATTGCTAATTATAAAATATAAAGTTGTATGTCTTCATGGCTTACAAATATACAAATTATCCCATAATATATATAAATGAAATGTATACTAGAGTATATTGGGAACATCTGGACTGAAATAAAGTAAAATACTTACTACATTTCTATTATATATGTACACAAGAGAAGTGTTTTTTAAAATATCAACATGTACATGTAGATAAAATTGTATTTCCTACCTAGTAAATATATCACCAGATTAGTTAAAAAAAATTACCTTAAATCATGGTTCTTACAAATTTGAATGAAAAGACAAAAAAAAAAACTTGCCTTTTATGAATAATGCTTTCCCTTCTTGCTTGAAGCAAAAATATGGAGCTCTTTAGTCTTTAACAGTTGATTTATACTTGAGTTTTTTGGGAAATCAATGCCTGATAAATATTAACCATTTGATTATTGAAGAAATTTGGATCACTGTAAGGATCTGCAGTTGATCCCCAAATATATTTTCTTACTATAATATTTCTCACCTTTCAGGATACTCAGTAAGCCTTATTTACTAATATTTCATGAATAACTCCATCCTCTTCCCCATACGGGGACTGAATCTAAAACTATTCAAGACTTTAAGAGAGGTTTCAAAATCATGATATCAAATAAATTTCAGCTATAAGTTGTTTTATGAAGATTTGTCATTCAAACCACTTTTATTATCAGTATGCAAGATGACTATTCCTTTTTTTCTGTATGAATTTACTAATTTTATATTTTACTCTTTATAATACAGTAACTAAATATAAGTACTTCAGGCTGGGGATTTAACTCAGTGGCACAAGTGCCTGCCTGGCAAGCATGAGGTTGTAAGTTCAATCCTCAGTACCAAAAAAAAAAAAAAAAAGAATCATTTGGTGCTGGAGATTTAGCTCAGCGCCTCAAATGTTTGCCTGGTAAGTGCAAGGTCATGATTTCCATCCCTGGTACCAAAAAACAAATAGAAATAAATAAATAAATATAAATACTTTGACTTCAGACCTGAACTACAATACCAGATGTGCCAGCTATTAACCAAAATTACATTATTCAAGTTACCTACTAAATCTGTACATCAGTTTCTTCTTATTAGCTAATGAATGTAAAATACTGTGAAATCCAAGTTTTTCCAATTATTGTATTTAGAAAAATTTAATTGAGGTATTATCATTAATTTTATACCTTTTCATATAATCTGCTTATTATTTATTCTGTATGAATTTTTGTTCCCTTTAAATTTATATTTTAGTTGTTCTAAGCACTGCAGAAACTACTTTGTAGTTTTCTTGCACATAGTCTAAAGGGAATAAATTATTTAGCATAAATTATTCTGTTGACCAATTTATTGTGTTAAATTTTTACTTTATTCAAATGAAAAGTCTTGTATACAGTTGTTTATGTTAATACAACTCAAAATATGGACCAAAGCTTATCCCTATGAGATATGTATATATGTATATATGAATATGTATATATTCATAGACCCTTTTCTCTCATTATTGAGACAAAATATCTGACAATCAAAGTTAAATGAAGAAAGGTTTATTTAGCTCACAGTTTTGTGGAGGTTTTAGTCCATAATCAGTTGGTTCCAAGGCAGGTGGCTTGGCAGAGGGATAAGCTTTGGGGTGTGTGTGTGTGTGTGTGTGTGTGTGTGTGTGTGTATTTGATCTTCAAATACATATATCAATGCCATATATATATATATATATATATATATATATATATATATATATAAAATGCAATTAAGATCAAGGATCTGGGTACAGTTTAGTTGGTTCACTTTGTTCATGAAGTTATAGTCAAACTATTCCAGAATTATAGTCTTCACTGAAGACTTGTCTGAGGGAGGAGCCACTTTCCAAACTCTTTCATATGACTTCTTCAGAGGTCTGTCACAATGGCAGCTGACATCCCCAGTATGAATGATTCAAGAGCTTGCAACATGCAAATCACACTCTTTGTGAACCATGTTGAATGTAACAACCCATCATTTCTGCTTCTACTCATGAGAGATGAGTCACTTAATTACACATTGTATTAGTTTATTTTATCTTTGTCTTATTTTTCCTAGCATCTGTAAAATATACCTAATATAATTGTTTTAATAGTATCAGGAAATGTATATTTCATCTAAAAAACAATTTTGTTTCTTAGTGTACTTTGTAAGGTAGAAATAAATAAACTTCGTATGCAAAAGGTTATTGTCAACATTTGACCAGTTTCGTGATTCTATGCCATGTACACATTTAATAACTGTCAAAATTAACCTTAATGATCTAGCATGGTGGTGCATACTTGTAATCTCAGCATTCAGGAGCAGAAGCAGGAGGATCACTGTGAGTTCAAGGCCAGCCTGGGCTACATAGTGTGTTCAAGGACAGAACTACATAGCCGGGGTCTACACAGGGTCTATGCAAGACCCTGTTTCAAGAAAAGAAAATTAACCTTAAATAATTTATTGACATTGGACAAGTAGCATTAACTTAGTAAGATATGCAAGTGTGCTACTCCCATTATGATTTAAGGTTCTGAAATCCAATCAATTAAAGTTTTTACTTTTTTGGTGGTGCTCAAGATCAAATCTGCCTAGGGCCTTGCATATGCTAAGCAAGTACTGTACCCCTGAGATATGCTTCAGCCCTGAGCTCTTTTTAATGAAGATAAATAAATTTTCTTAACCTTTTAGAAACTTATACTCATAGTCAGAACCAATAAGAATATTCTTTATTGTTTCTAATACACATAAATTCAAAAATTAATACCTAATGTTGATAATATAGATTTGAGTTGGATCTCGTGCTCAGCAGAACTGAGCAGCATTTATCCAAAGTCACTATCTATAACATGTACAGAACCACTTTATATTAATAGAGGCTGAAAAATAAATGATTTTTCAGGGGGTTGATTTGACCTTTTACTTCCATAAAATTAAGTAGCATGGGGTGTGTGTGTGTGCGTGCGCGCACGAGTCTGTGTGTGCGTGCATGTGTGTGGTTTTGGTTTTCTCACTTGTCATTTATTTAATGAAGAGTTTTGTTTTCTACAATTTCTCAATTACTTACATGTCAATATTTAAAACCAGACATGTAATTACAAAATTAAGAATGAAAGTGAGGGCCGGGGTTTAGCTCAACGCCGTGAGTGCCTGCTTAGCAAATGCAAGGTCATGAGTTCAATCCCCAGTACCAAAACAAAACAAAAAAAGAATGTTTTTACTGTGCTGGTGCTCACACGTGTTATCACTCACTTAAACCTGAGCAACCCTGGAAAATGCGTTTGAAAAACTGGTATGTTAAGACTCACAGACCTTGAAATCACAAAAATTTCCCAAGATGGTACACGTAGTTAAATTTCAGTGTGTAAAATTAAAGCTGGCATTGTTTCTCTGGCATGAGGAGCCAAAAATATAAATAAGGACCAAAATGTAGAATAGATTTTGTGAAATAGGAAGAATATGTTCAAATGGGGAGGGTAACAAGGGAAAAGGGAAGGGCAAAGGAAAGAAAGAAAAAGTAAAACAATAAATAAGAAAAGGAAAATATGAAAACAAAATTTTTATAAATGGGAAGGGGAGGAGGAGTTGGAGGGAGGGTAGGGGAATGGGAAAAAAAACAACTTATATCATGTTCAGGTACAAATTTATCTATGATGAGTGTGATCATTATGTGTATTCAAAATGTACCAATAAAATCTGATTTAAAAAGAAGAAAAAAGAACCACCCCTCAATAAGTAGATTTAAATCTAGATCTGTCTGGCTTCTTTGTATATCAAAATACCCCAGTATTAGCCAGTTCTCCATTGCTATGGCAAAATAATGAAAATAGAAAATTTATAAGGTGGAAAGATTTATTTTGGCTTGCCATTTCAGAGGTTGAAGTCCATGGTCACTTGACTCCATGGCTCTGTGCATGTAAGAGTCAAAACATCACGGCAGGTACTGTGTAGTAGTTGCTCACCTCCTGGCAGCAGGGCAGGGGCCAGAACCTCAATTTCCCCTTGAAAGGTATGTTCTGGTGACCTCATTTTCTTCCACCAGACCATATCTTTTAAGGATGCCCCCTGCCCTCTACCCCACAAAAATACAAAGTTGCTTCTCTTTTTCCCATCATAAAAAGCCAGTGGGCACATAGTTTCAGTACATGTACCTGTTTATGTGTATATGAAGGAATTCAAGAGGAACATGGAAGAGTAAAGCCTTGTGATTAGGATTTACAATTTTTGTAGTTTTAAAAATATTTTTATAATAAATGGGAATACCAAAGAACTAAGTCAGTCTCTGTTAAACTTAGTGTTCTTAATTCATTGGATTTAAAATTAGTAGTAAGAAAAGCCTAAACCTGGATATTTAATCTGTTAAAATATCAATTGAGCATCAGAAAGATTTATAAATAATATTTATTAATATATGTTAAGGTTTTCTGAGTAAACTGTTGAGTTGGGTTATTTATAATGTATTAGAAATAGTAAACAAGGGCCAAGTGGGAACTGTTGTTTAGTTTTTCCTATTCATGCTTCTCATTTTCTCACTCTTCCTTCTTCCCCTATATTCTCTTCTTATTAACTACAGTGTACTTTTTGTTTTCTGGTAGATTAATTTCAGGTAACTTTGATCAGTATGCTACACACTTGTGATATCATTATTTTTTATTTAGAGAAAAAAGACAAAACAAAAAAGGGTAGAAATAATACAGAATTTCAAAAAAAATAACAAAGAAATCACTAGTTGATAAATTACATATTGTCATTTTAAAAGTAGTTGTTCAAGTTATAAAAGCAAAGCATAAAAAGTGGACAGACTGAGCCGGGTGTGGTGGCTCATGCCTGTAATCCCAGCACTTGGGACGTTGAGGTAGAAGGATCATTGTGAGTTCGAGACCAGCCTGGGCTACAAAGTGAGCTCAAGGCCAGTGAGACCCTGTGTCAAAAAGACCAAAAATAAATAAATAAATAAAAAGTAAACAGATAATGATAGTACAAACTATTCTGTTTGATAAACTTAACAAAAACTTAGTAGTATGGTTATCTATCTTGCACACTTAAACATAATTACAGTTTTATCCTTTAGTGCACTTTCCCTTTCATTATTATAATATCTATCATACATTTTGGATCTTATTAGTCTTTCAATTTTTTGCTATTATTTTTATACTACAGAGACAATATGATATTTATAACTGTGAGTCTGATTTGTTTCACTTATGAGGATAGTCTCAAGTTGCTTCCATTTACCTACAAAAGCCTCAAGATCATCCTTTTCATAGCTAAGTAATATTCCATTGTATAAAAATACTACGTCTTTTTCATCCATTCTGCAGCTGATGGGCATTTTGGTTGTTTCCAAGATTTAGCTATTACAAATTATGCTGCTATAAGCATGGGTGCATATATATTGCTGAGACATGACCTTTTCCATTTTTCTGGGAAAATACCCAGGAGGGGAATAGCTGGACTGAATGGAACTTCCAATCCTAGCTTTCTAGGAATCTCCATACTGATTTCCACAGTGGCTGCACCAGTCTACACTCCCACCAACAGTGGAGCAGTGTTCCTTTTTCCCCGCATCCTCACCAACTTTTGCCATCAGTTGATTTCTTGATGGCAGCCATTCTTTCCGGAGTGGGATAAAATCTCAATGCTATTTTAATTTGCATTTCTCGAATGAACAGTGATGGTGAACATTTCTTCATGTATTTACTTGCCATTTGTATATCTTTATCTGAGAAATGTGTGTTCATCTCAGATGCCTATTTTTGGAGAGGGTCTTCAAATTTGGGGGGCTTGATGTTTTTCAATTCTTTATATGTTCTGGGTATAAGACCTTTGTCTGAGGGATAGTTGGCTAAAATTCTTTGGGTTTTCTTTTCACTCTGTTGGTGATTTCTTTTGAAGTGCAAAAACTTTTTAATGATGCTGGGGATTTAGCTCATTGGCATAAGTGCCTGCCTGTTAAGCGCTAGGTCATCAGTTCGATCCCCGGTACCAAAAAAAAAAAAAACCTTTTCTGAGATGAGATCCCAATTGTTGATTGTTTGAAGTACTTCCAGTTTGTCTTTTGTTCATGAATTCTTTGCCTACCCCTATGTCTCCAAGATTTCTACCTACCTTGTCTTTCAGTAGATTTAGTGTTTCTGTTTTAATATTTAGATCTTTGATCCATTTTGACTTTAGTTTAGTGCATGGTGATAGACATGGGTCTAGTTTCAGTCTTCAGGGTGTGGAAAGCCAATTTTTCCAACACTTGTGATACCATTTACATAGTTCTTTGGGCCTAGTGTAGAGGAGGAACCCTACCTCACTAAAACTTAGAATTCCTTCTGAAAAATTCCAAGTTTCCATACTTCATGCCACCAAAACCAATGGTTTCCTTTGTATTTTTAAGTGATAGCCTGAATAGTCAGTGGTAGAATGAGACTGAAAAATTTGAGTATTTTCAGAGAAAATGTGCTTTTAAAACCAATATGCTAAACCACAGGGACCCAAAGTTCTTTCCTTTGAGTAGTGCTTTTTAGCTGATGTCAAAGACTGTATTTTATATGGGGCTATAAAAATGTTTGACCATTTTCCTTTAAAATGGTCTTTATCTTAAAGGGACAGATATAAGGAAAATAAGACTAGAGATTTTTCACTATTCTGGAAATTTGCCTTAACTTTAATAATAATAGTGTTAAATGAGAGTTTCTCATGTGCCAGACACCATGCTAAGGGCTTAAATTATTTGCTGCCCTCACAAAGCTATTCAACACAAATATCACTTCTCATAGAAATAGGGAAAAATCATACTTGGAAATAGCACGTGAACATCTCTGCTACAAGCTCCCTTTTACTTTATGGATGTCTTGATAAAGAAATTCATTGAAGTACTAAGGAGAAAAACAAAGATAACCAGGATTAATGAGAACTTGTAGAAAATTTGAAAAGATTACAGAAATACCCATAAAATAGTAATATCAGAAGGAATTCAATGCTCAAGTACTCTAAAATCTAGCATGTTGTTTATGACTATTAATAATTTTTTTGAGACAGTGTCTTACTGTGTAATTTAGGCTGCTCTTGAACACACTATGTAGCCTCAGCAATCCTCCTGTCTCAGCCTCCTGAGTGCTGGGATTATAGACATACACATCATGCTGGCTCTAATACTGCAATTTATTGCTGTATTAATCCAGTTACCCTAAAAATATCTGAAGTAATCCATTTACAAAGAGAAAAAGTTTATTTTGATTTACAGTCCATGTGTGGTTAATTGCTTTGCTTTGTGCCAATGGACAGAGCATAAACACATGGCAAATCAAAACTGCTCATCTCATCAAAATACAGGAAACGAGGGAGAAAAGAGAAGGAAACAGGGTCCCAGAATTGTAGTCCCTACCCAGTGATTAATAACTCACACTAGACCACTTCTCTAAAAGCTTCCACCAACCTTCTGGTATTGCCACCCCAAGCACCAAGCCTTGGGCAGCATTGCAACATAACATATCCAAACTACAACTACTGTTCTGAGCTAATATTTTCTGTAACGTAAGATTTAGAAAGTAATCAGGCTTCAATTTAAGTAAAATGTTACCACTAAGAAGGTGACACTAAAGCAGTGATTTTAAGGAGTTGTGGGAATCTCCAAGAAAGTATCTGACCTAAGCACCCTCCAGTGGGTATGAACAGCCAGTGTAAAAAAAAAAAACCTCAAAGACAGCATGCCTCGCTGAGTGGATGACAACAGAAAGACCGATGTGACCATAAAGTAGCAAATGAAAGTGAGGCTATTAGACAAATCTGAGGAAAAACAAAGATCCAGACTGTTTAGGGTCTTGCAGAGTGTTTTGAGGACATTGGGGTCATATTGGAGTAAGATGGGGTAGCACGGACATGGCCTAATTTGTAATTCAAAACAACCAGTTTGCTCTGTTACTATGGATACAGATATCATAGAGCAAAAGTAAAGGCAGAGAAACTAAAATGCTTTTGCAATTATCCAGCTGAGAGATAGTGGTAGTTCAGTTCTCTGACTGACCTGGAAACCATCCAATTGTTAATGGGGCGGATCACGGGACATTTGATTCTCAGCCTGCGCGCCAGTCGGCTCACGGGAGACACTGACTTATTCTCTCCCTGGTGTGCCTGCGGCTCAGGCCTCTTATCAGGAAGGATGGCTTATTGATTTCTTGGTTGGTCCTCCAAGTTCCAGCATTGCTGATTCTCTGGAGATGCTGACTTGTTCTCTTTTTGGCACGCTCCGGCTCACTCGCCTTGGTTCTTGTTTTATTTTGATCCATTTAACTTTTTTGAGTTCTTTTAAGTATTGTAGATGTTAGTTCTCTGTCTACTGAGTGGCAATTTTTTCCCCATTCTATAGGTTTTCTTTTCTCTCAGTTGTTTTCCTTGCAGTGCAGAAGCTTTGTAATGGGATATGATCTCATTTGTTTATTTTTGGTACTATTTCTTGTGCTGCACAATTCTGGGGTGGGGGGCACAATTCTTAATAGTCAATATATCGAACCAGGCTAGCTGCCCATTGTTAGAGTTTTCTGGCGCAATAGAGAAGCAAAAAGTAAAAAAAAAGAAAACAACAGATCTACTGAGGATGTGGACGATGTTTAGGAGCACACAACCCATGGCGGCTGGGCTATTTCCTTTGACCAGACACAGAGAGGCAGAGGGTTATATCACCTCTGATCGGAAGTGGTGTACGGGGCCAACATTGATGACGTGTGAGGAACTGATTGGAATTTTCTTTGCTTGCAAACAGGAAAAGGAGTTGCAATTAGGGCTGAAGAAGAAGCAGGAAGTGGGAAGTGCTCCCGCCTTGACCTTCTGCCTTGTTAGGCTACTGCCATAACCTTGCAGTAATTTATACTATGACAAGAGCCTTTCACCCATCAACAGATGGATAAATAAAATTTGGTATATATACACAGCTTTTAAAAAGAATGAAATTATGTCATATGCAGGAAAATGAGTGAAATCTGAAATCATGTTAAGAAAATAAACCAGTCTCAGAAATACATGTTTTGCGTGTTTCCCTAATACATAAAATCTAGAAAAGATGAAATTAAAATACTTATTAAATGAAAGGAAAGTAATAAGGGAAGGATATGAAGAGGGTCAGTTAGAGGATCAGTATTATTGAATGTGTGTATGAAAATACCACATTGAAAAACAGTATTTTTTGAAATTACTAGGCACTAGTAAAAAAAAGAATTTTTTTTGGTACTAGGGATTGAACTCACAACCTCGTGCTTGACAGGCAGGTGCTTACACCGCTGAGCTAAATCCCTGGCCCCAAAAATATATTTTAAAAAGAATGACTCCAAGGTTATTTGCAGGAACAATTGAAAGGGATTAGAGTTTTCCTTAACTGAAATGAGGAAAGCAGCAAATAAAGCTGGTTTAGGATATGGAAAGCAGATGAGAAGATCAATTTTGGAACTGTGTTAAATTTGAGAGGACATATAGGCATTTGAACTGACACTGTCAGCCTAGAAGTTATTGATATATAAATGAAATCAAATGTACACTTATGAACCTTTTGGACATAAATTGTGAAATAAATAGGCATCAACAGGTAGCAAAGTAATTGAAAATTATACCTTTCTCAAAATTTACTGGTGCCAGTATTTCTGATAGACTGGTTCTTCTGACTCGATTAAGAACTGAAGCCAATTCTTCTCAGGTTTGGCTAGCCCATTACATATTAATATGTTAACATGTAATATAAAATTTTAGTTCTTCACTAAATGTTTCTATTCCTTTCATTTCACTAAATCATTTAAAGGGCAAACAGCTTAAATGGAGGAATCGGCATTGGGCTTCCTAACTCATTCTTTAGCAGTGTTCAGTAGAGCCTGTCTGACTGAATTACATTTGCCTGCGTTATTGGAAAATGCCAAGTAATTGAATTACGTAGGCATTCTAGAAAGTTATTATTTGAAAGAATTTTTCTCTTATTTTGGGCAGGATCTTGCTGTATTGCCTTGGCTGATCTCTGTGCTCATGTAATCCTTCTACGTCAGCCTTCTGGGGAGTTGGGACTAAGGCACACACCACCATGTCTGACCTTTGAAGTGGTTTTTCTTAAACTTAGAAGTGATATAACATTGTACAGTGTAATAATTTCCTACAAGCAAATAGATTATTCTTTTCTCTGTATTCATTCACTGCCTTAAGAATATAGCTCTACGTACAGTAAATAATTGCCACTGAACCTAACATATGTAGCACAGAAAGTGTTCTTTTGTTTTTATTCTCTGTCAGTGTTAACCTAGATCAGTTTCAGACTCAGACTTGGTTTTCAACACAGATATTGCCACTTTGTAACAATTTCGTATTAATAGACATTTTCTAAGACTCAAGTTTCTTACCTTTTTGTATAAGCAATAATAGTATCTGCATTTCAGGGCCATTGTAGGTTTGCATGGAAAGCTCCAAGTATAATGACTGGCAGAAAGTACATAAAAAATGTTCATTCCTCTCTTCTCCCCATAAGTAGAGTAATCTTTGAGTCACAATTTTTCAGGAGCTAAAAATTCTGAAATTTTTTTAAACTTCTTTTACTTATTAATACATATTGATCTCATATGTATTGATCACATTCATCATAGGGAATTTGTGCTTATATACAATATATCAATGCTTCTTTTTTTCCCTAGTCCCCTGTCCTCCCTTCAAGCCTTTTTTCCCTTCTTACTTACACAATCTGTTTCCATTTCTTTCTATTATCTTTTTTCTTGTCCCTTCCCTTCCCTCCTCTCCCTCCTGTGTTCCCCTTCCCATTTGAACATATTCTTCCTACTTCCCAACATCAGTCATCCATTTTGCTCCTCATTTACTCTTTGATTTTCTTACACAAGAGAAACAATACAATATTTAAATGTGTTTGTCCGATTTATTCCACTTAAGATTATGGTCTCTAGGTTCATCCATTCAGCTAGAAATGATTCAAGTTTATCTCTCTTTAAGGCAGAACAGGACTCCATTGTTTATAAATAACAGATTTTCTTTATCCATTTATCTTTTGATGGGCATCTGTACTGTTTCCAAGATTTAACTACTATAAACATGGATGTATATGTATCACTGTGGTATGAAGTTTTTAACTCTATTGGGAGGATACCTAAAAGCAAAACAGCTGGGTCAAATGGAGCCTCTAGTTTTAGTTTTTTTTTTTTTTGAGGGATCTCCATACTAATTTCATACTAGTTGTGCCAGTTTATACTTCCACCAGCAATGGAGAAAGGTTCCTTTTTCCTGCAGCCTCACCAGCATTTGTTATTGGTTGATTTCTTAATGATTGCCGTTATTTCTGGAGAGAGATGAAATCTCAGTGTTATTTTAATTTGCCTTTCTTAAATGATTAGTGATGCTGAACACTGTTTTATATATGTATTTTCTGTTTGTGTTTCTTCATCTGAGAAGTGTCTGTTCATGTCAGATGCCCATTTTTGGATTGGGTCTTAAAATTTGGGAGGTCTGATTTTTTTGAGTTCTGTATATGTTCTACATCTTAGTCCTCTGTCTGAGGTGTAGCTAGTAAAAAAAATTTTCCCATTCTGTGTATTGTCTTTTCACTCTGTGGGTGTTTTCTTTTGCTGTACAAATGCTTTTTTAATTTGATGTGATCCCAGTAGTTGATTCTTTATAATAGTTGCTATGCAGTCAGGGTTTTGTTCATAAAGTCTTTGTCTATACCAATGACTAAAAGAAGTTTTACCTATTCTATCTTCCAGAAGATTGTTTCTCTTTTTTTTAATTTAGATCTTTGATCCATTTTGATGTTAGTTTATTGCATGGTGAAAGATAATAGGTCTAGATTTAATTTTTAGCATATGGAAAGCTGGTTTTCCTACTACCATTTATTAAAGAGGCTGTCTGTCCTCCAGTGAGGATGTTTGGTCCTTTTGTCAAAGATAAGGTAACTGAGCATGTTTGGAATTGTTTCTACATCTTTTATTCTGTTTCACTGATCCTCAGGTCTGGTTTTTGTTTTGGATTTTTTGTTTGATTGGTTGGGTTGGGTTGGGTTTGGTTTTTGGTTCTTTTTTTTTTTCCCCCAATACTTTACTGTTTTTATCACAGTAGCTTTATAGTATGACTTGAAGTTGGGGACTATGTTGCCCTTTGCCCTGTCTTTGTTGCTCAGAATTAGTTTTACTATTCTAATTCTTTTCTGGTTTTACTTGAACTTTAAAGTTGTTTTCTCTAGTTCTGTGAGGTATATTGTCAATATTATGATTTGAATTGCATTAAATCTGTATAGCAGTTTTGGAAGTATGGCCATTTTCACTATATTGGCTCTGCCAGTCTAGAATAGGGGCTATATTTTCATATTCTGTTACCCTTTTCAATCTCTTTTTTTTTTTTTTTACAGTACTGTAGTTTTCAATGTATAGATTTTTTCCACTTCCTTCATTGGATTGATTCCTAAGTAGTTACTTTTTCTTGATGCTGTTGTGAAAGGCATAATTTTCTCAGTGAGTTTGTTATTGGTGTACAGGAATGCTATTGATTTTTAAGGGTTGACTTTGTATCCTGCTGTATTGCTGTTTGGTTATTACAAGAGCCTTTTGATGGAATTTTTGGGGTCTTCTATGTAAGCATCATGCTATCAGCAGATAATAATTTTTTGTGTCTTTTTGAGACAGCATTTCACTGTGCAGTTCAGGCTGGCCTTGAGCTCACTTCATAGCCCAGGTCTCAAACTTGCAACAATTCTCCTGCCTTAACCTCCTGAGTGCTGGGGTTACAGGCCTGCACCACCACACCCAGCTAGCAAATAATAATTTAAAGTCTTCCTTTCCTATCTTTATTTCTTTTATTTCTTCCTCTTATCTAATTGCTCTGCCTAGTGTTTCCAGAATACATTGAACAGGAATAGTGATAGTGGGCATCCTTGTCTTGCTTTAGAGTAAAAACATTCAGGTTTTGATCATTTAGTACAATGTTGCAACACTATTGATTTGTCATAAGTTGCTTTGTAAAAACATTTATTTCAGAGAAAAAAAGACACAGAAAAGAAAAACAAAAAATGAGAGAGATAAATAACATACCCGAAACAGTAAGAGTATTGGTTTTCAAAACAAGATGATAGGAATTTAATAATAGTTGTAATATTGCATATTGTTACCTTCAAAAGGGTTGCTTAGATTACCAGATATAGACATGCAAAATTGATCTAGTCATATGAGTATTACTTGTTCTTTCCCAAGAACTAATTACAATTAGTAGTATCTTAGCTATCTTATTATGTATATACAAATTTATGTCTTTTTCCTTTTCCCTTGCTTCTTTCCTCCTTCCCCTATCCCAGTTACTTTTCCTCTTTGAGCAGTTTCTTACCCTTACACAATATTTATTGTAGATTTTGGATCATATTTACTCTTTCAGTTTGTTACACTAGGGAGACAATACAGTATTTATATATGTGAGTTTGATTTATTTCACTTATGAGTATGGCTTCAAGTCGTGTCCATTTATTTATAAAAGCCTTGATGCAGTCTTTCTTTATAGCTGAGTAGTACTCCACTGTATAAAAATGCTACATCTTTTTTACTCATTCCTCTGTTTATGGGCACTTGGTTATTACAAGATTTGGTTATTACAAATTGTGCTGCTATAAACATGGTTGCACATACATCACTGTGGTATGATATTTTCAATTCTTGTGGGAAAATGCCCAGAAGCGGGATAGCTGGGTCAAATGAAATCTCTGACCCTAGCTTTTTGAGGAATCCCCACACTGATTTTCACAGTGTTTGTACCCACCTACATGTCCACCAACTGTGGAGAAGAGTTCCTTTTTCCCCAGAGTCCTTTGTTATTTGTTGATTTCTTGATCTTGGCCATTCTTTCTAGAGTCAGATGGAATCTCAGTTTTGTTTTAATTTGCATTTCTTGAATGACTAATGATGTTGTCTTTAGTTACTTTTCTCTCATGGTTGACACAAAATACCTGATGCCTAAATTGAAGGAAGGAAAGGTTTATTTCTTACAATTTTGGAGGTTTCAGTCCATACTCAGTTGGCTCCAAGTGGCAGGATGGCATGTGGGGCTGCCATTTATGGCCACCACAAACAACAAGGTGCAAACTGGCAAGAGAGAAAGACACGCCTTCTTCCCACCCTTACACTGTATACCAGCTCTACCCCTGGGCGGGTGTAGCACTGATACCACCAATCTGGGCACTAGACAATGAACCAATCACAAACACTATATTTGGCTGCATCCGTGATTGCATGAGGCTTGGGGGCCACTGACATAAACCATGGCAGATGCTGAACATTTTTTCATGTATTTATTTGCCATTTGTATTTTTTCATCTCAGATATGTGTATTCATCTCAGATGCCCATTTTTGGATTGGGTCTTTGACTTTTGGGGGCCTGATTTTTTTTTTTTTTTTTTTTACTTATTTATGTGTTCTAGAAAGAAGTCCATGTCTGAAGGACAGTTGGCCAAGATATTTTCCCAATTCATGGGTTTTGTTTTCACTCTGTTGGAGATTTCTTTTGAAATGCAAAAACCTTTTCATAAGATGAAGTCCTAGTTGTTGATTCTGGGAAGTATTTCTCATGCAGTTTGAGTTTTATTCATGAACTCTCTGCTTACCCTGTGTCTTCCAGATTTCTACCTACTTTGTCTTCCAGTAGATTTAGTGTTTCTGTTTTAATATTTAGATCTTTGAACTTTTTTTACTTTAGTGCACGGTGATACACATGGATCTAGTTTAATTTTCAGCATATACAAAGCCAGTTTTTCCAGCACCATTTATTAAAGAGGCTATCTTTCTTCCAGTGAACATATTTGGCTCCTTTGTCAAAGATGAGGTGGCTGAGTGTATTTATAGTTGTGAATGTATCTTCTAAGCTATTCCATTGATATTCAAGTCTGTTTTCATTCCAGTACCATGCTGATTTTATCACAGTATCTTTGTACTATAATTTTAAGTTGGGGATTGTGATGCCTCCTACCTTGCCTTTGTTGCCCAGAATTGTCTTTGCTGTTCTAGGTCTCTTCTGGTTCCAGATGATTCTTAGGAATGATTTCTCTAGATCTATGAGGTATGTAAATTGTATTTTGATTGGAATTGCATTAAATATAACAATTTTGGGAAAATGGCCATTTTTACAGTGTTCATTTTTCATATCTATGAACAAGGAATGTCTTTCCATTTTCTGAAATCCTCTTCAATTTCTTTTTTCAGAGTAATGTAATTTTGAATGTATAGATATTTTACTTCCTTTGTTAGATTGATTCCTAAGTATTTCATTTTTCTTTTTGGATGCTATTGTGAAGGATGTGGTTTCCCTTATTTTTCTCTCAGTGAGTATATTGTTTGTGTACAGGAATGCTGTTGGTTTTTGAGTGTTGACTTTATATCCGTCTATATTACTGAATTTGATTATTACATCTAGAAGTCTTTCAGTGGAGTTTGGTGGTCTTCTATGTAGAGTATCTTATCATATGCAAATAATGATAACTTAACTTCTTCCTTTCCCATCCTTATTCCTTTTATTTCTCTCTCTTGTCTAATTCCTATGGCTAATGTTTCCAGAACTATACTGAATAGGTGTAGTGATAATGAGCATCCTTGTCTTGTTCCTGATTTTAGCTTGAAAGTTTTCAGTTTTTGTCTATTTAGTAAAATATTGGCTGTTGGTTTATCATATATGGCTTTTATCTGATTGAGGTATAGACCATCAATTCCAATTTTCTGTAGGGCTTTTATCATGATTGAGTGTGGGATTTTGTCAAAAGCTTTTTCTGCATCTTTTGAGATGAACATGTGATTCTTGTCTTTGGCTCTGTTGATATGGTATATTATATTTATTGATATGCATATGTTGAACCATGCCTGCATTCCTGGGGTGAATCTTATTTGATCATTGTATGTAATCATCTTGATGATTTGTTGCATTCTATTTGCCAGTATTTTACTAAGGATTTTTGCATCTATGTTCATTAGGAAGATTGGCCTGTAGTTTTTGTTTTGTTTTGTTTTGGTTTGGTTTTGGTTTGTTTTGTTGAGTCTTTATCTGGTTTTGGTATCAGGGTAATACTTGCTTCCAGGAATGAATTAGGGAGAATTGCTTCCTTATCAATTTCACTTGAGAGTTTAAGGAGTGTTAGCATTAAGGCTTCCCTAAATTTCTTGTAGAAATCAGCAGTGAATCCATCAGGACCTGGGCTTTTCTTTGTTGGTAAGGTTCTAATTACATTTTCAATTTTATTAACTGAAATTGGGTTATTCTGTAGTTTTATATCTTCTTGATCCAACTTTGGCAATTCATATGTTTCTAGGAATCTGTCCATTTCTTCTGTATTATTGAACCTATGAGAATAAAGGTTTTTGAAATAGTAATGATGATCTGTATTTCTACCAGGTTTATAATGATTTCACCCTTTTCATTCCTTACTGTGTGGATTTGAATTTTTTTCCTCTTTTTGATAAGGTTGGCAAGGTGTTATCAATTTTACTTATTCTTTCAAAGAACCAACTCTTCAATTCATTAATTCTTTGTATTATTTTCTTAATTTCAATGGCATTAATTTCTGCTCTGATCTTCATAATTTCCTCCCTTCTTTGGGATTCAGGCTTGATTTGCTCTTTTTTTTCTAGAAGTTTGAGATGCAGCATTAAGTTGTTTACTTGTGTTCATTCCATTTTCCTGATATGGAATTTACTGCCATAAATTTCCCTGTGGGGACTGCTTTCATTGTGTCCCACAGATTCGAGTAAGCAGTATTTGCATGTTTGTTCAATTACAGATATTATTTAATTTCTTCTGTGACCCATTGGTTGTTTAGAAGAGTGTTATTTAATTTCCATGTGTTTATGGGGTTCTTGTGGGGGATTTTGTCATTAATTTCCAATTTTAGTGCACTATGGTCAGATAATATGCATGGGATTATTTCAGTTTCTTTGCATTTACTTAAGCATGTTCTGTGGGCTAGTATGTGGTCTATTCTAGAGAATGACCCTGTGCACCTGAGAACAATATGTATTCTAATATTGTTAGGTAGAGCACTCGGTACACATCTTCTACCAGGTCCATTTGTTCACCATTTGATTCAGTTCTGTTATTTCTTTGCTAGTTTTTTTGTTTGGTTGGTCTGTCTCTTTGTGACAATGGGGTATTAAGGTCCCCCATTATAACTGTATTATTGCTTATTTGATTTTTATGTTTATTAAGATTTGTTTTACATAGTTGGGTGCTCCCATGTTCAGTGCATATATATTTATCACTGTAATCTCTTCCTCGTCAAGTTTCCCCCTAACTAGTATGTAGTGACCTTCTTTATCTCTTTTGATCATTCTTGAAGTTCACATTGTCTGCAAACAGAATAGCTACCTCTGCTTTTTTCTGGGTTCCTGTCATATGGAGTATTGTTTTCCATCTTTTGACTTTTAGTCTATGAATTTCCTTGTGAGTTAAATATGTTTCTTGTGCACCACATATTGCTGGATTTTGTTTCTTCATCCACTCTATTTCTTTTTTATTATCCAGTCTATTTCTTTTTATTGGTGAGTTGATGGATATAACTGATATGTACTGACTTATCCCTGTCATGTTATCTTTCTGTTGTTGGTTTTCTATTTTTTCTGTTTAATTGTTTGCCCTGTTTAGTGGTTTCCTTCTGCTGTTCTTCTTGGGATTGTAGTTATCTTTATGTCTTTCTAGAGTATCTTTCAGTATTCTTTGTAGTGTTGGCTTGGTGGTCATGAATTTCTTCAGTTGTCCTTTGTCATGGAAGTATCTTATTTCTCCATTAATTTTCAAAGATAATTTTGCAGGGTACATCAATCTGGGTTAGAAGTTATTTTCTTTCAGAATTTGAAATACTTCACTTCAAGCTCTTCTTGACTTGAAGGTTTGTGTTGAGACATCTGCTGTGATTCTGATAGGTTTTCCTTCCTAGGTGATCTGTTTGTTTTCCCTAATAGCTTTTGTTATTCTGTTCTTATGCTGAATTTCTGGAATCTTAATTATTATATGTCTGGTGAAGATTTATTTTGGTTATGGTTAATTGGGCCCTGTATGCCTCACTTATCTACATATTAGATTCTTTTCCCATGCTTGGAAAATTTTCTGCTATTATTTCTGTCAATAACCTTCGTATATCATTTGTGGTGGCCCGTGCTTTTTTTTGACACCTATCAGTCATATTATTTCTTTTTGCATCATCTTGCAGCTATTAAATTGTTTTTTCCTGTTTCTTAGTTATTTTTAAGAGATCTTTTCTTTCATGATCATAAGCTTCCATCCTGTCTTCGAGGTCACATAGTCTATCTTCAGTTTCATTCAGGCAGTTTTGCCAATTTTCAGTGGAATTTTTAATTTCCCAAATATACCTTACAATCTGTTTCATGCATTCTAATTCTGTCTTACATTGTTCATTCAAGGTTTCCATTGTTTTTTTTTATGTTCTTGTATTTTTTATCTAGATGTTCTTTAGATGCATTCAATATTTCTTTCATAATGTTTGTCATTTCTTTTTTTACCTGGGAGATTATTTCTGATCTGATTTCCTCTGTAGCTTCACATAGTTGTTTCTTTTCTTTAGTTGCTATCATTTTAGAAAGTTCAGTTGTGCAATTTCCGGTGTCTTCCATTTTAGTATCTCCTGGGTTTGTTCTTGGTGGCCTGGAGGGTTGGAACTGCATCTTGCTCTTTGCCATTTTCCTCTGGGACCTATGTGGCTGGCCAGGTACCCTCCCAATCGATTGCACTGGATTGCTGGACTTGGCAGATCTTGGATCCTCTGATATCCACATGGCTAGCCATTGCGCACCTCCAAATTATGGCCCTAGAGCCTTGCACTTTGATGGGCAAAGCTCAAAATCTTCGGGAGCTATCACCTAGGCTGGTCACTCCCTGTTGGATGGCTCTAGCTCTCTGGTCTGGGAAGGGCTCAGTACCTCTGTGACCTGTGTGTTTGGCCAGGTGGTCAACTGATGGATTGTACTGGGATGCTGGGTTGGGCAGAGCTCCGATCCTCCATGCAGCTAGCAGGAATGCACCCCCAGAATGTGGCACCAGGCCTTGCACCTGGCTTGATGGAGTTCAGAACCTCTGGGACCCAGGTGGCTAGATGGGGCAAACATCTGATGGGGTCTTGCACCTTGCTGGGAGGAGTTTAGAGCCTCCAGGACCCATGTGTCTAGCCGGGATGCAACCCCAGAGTGTGGCACCAGGGCCTTGCACTTGACTGGGAGGAGTTAAGAGTGTCTGGACCACACAGCTGGCCAGGACATAACTCCAGACTATGGTGCTGGGGCCTTGCTCATGGCCTGGCTGTCATAAATTGCTTTTATCAGATAAGAGAAAGGCCTTCTATTCCAATTTTCTGTAGGGATCTTTTTTTTATTATTAGTATGAATAGGTATTGAACTTTGTCAAATGCTTTTTCTACATCTATTAAAATGACCATGTGGTTTTTGTCCTTGTTTCTGTTGATACGGTGTATTACATTTATCAACTAGCATATGTTGAACCATCCCTGCATCAATGGGATGAATTCCATGTGCTCATTATGTACAGTCTTCTTGATGATTTGCTGTGTTCTGTTTGCCAGTATCTCCTTGACCATTTCTACTTCTATATTCATTAAGGAAATTGGCTTGTGGTTCTCTTTTTGGTTGGATCCTTCTCTAGCTTTGGTATCAGGGTAATACTTGCTTCTAGGAATGACTTTGGAAGTATTGCTTCCTTTTCAATTCATTAAAGAGTTTGAGTTGTGATGCCATTAGATTTTTTCTAAAGTTCTTGTAGAATTGAGCAGTGAATCCGTTAGGACCTGAGCTATTCTTCTTTTTTTTTTTTTCCATATTTTTTTTTATTTAAAGAGAAAAAAACAGGAAAAAGATAGAAATATTACAGAATTTCAAGAAAAGAAGATAAATAGTAAGAAATCACTAGTTGATACATTACATATTGTTCTTTTAGAAATTGTTATTCAAGTTACAGAATTAAAGTACACAAAGTGGACACTAAAGTAGTGAGAGTGCAAACAGATCTGTTCAAGAATCCAACAAGAACCTAGAAATATGGTCATCAATCCCACACATCTAAACATACATGCAGCTGTATCTTTTATAGTGCTTCCTATTTCCTCTTTTTTTACAATAGCAATTATACATTTTTAAAATTTTATTTAAAGAGAAGAAAAAAAAAACAAAACAGAAAAAAGAGTAGCAACAATACAGAATTCTAAAAGAAAGAAAGAAAAAGGAGAATGAGAAAAAGGCCCACTAAGAAATCAGTAATTTATAAATTACATACTGTCATCCTGGATGTAGTTGTTCAAGTTACAAAGTTAAAGGGTACATAGTAAATATTCAAACAGTCAGACTACAAACAGTTCTGCTCAAAGATCCAACAAAGATTCAGCAATATGGTCATCTATTTTACACACTCAGACTTTCTTTTCCTCTCTTTTTTACAATAGCAATTACACATTTTAGTTTTATTACACTTGTTCTTATTTACTTTTTACACTAGAGACACAATATGATATTTATAAATATGATTCTTATTTATTTCACTAATGAGGATAGTCTAAGTTAGGACCTGAGCTTTTCTTTGTTGGTAGTTTTTAAATTACTTCTTCAATTTTATTGACTGTTATTGGGTTATTTAGAATTTTTATATCATCTTGACTCAGCTTTGGTGATTCATATGTATCTAGGAATTTGTTCATTTCCTCTGCATTTTCTTTTTCTTTCTTTCTTTCTTTCTTTCTTTTTTTTTTTTTAAGGTCTTTTTGAGACAGGATGTCACTAGGCCATTCAGGTTGGCCTTGAACTCATTTTGTAGCCCAGGCTGGTTTTGAACTTGCAACGATCCTCCTGTCTTAGCCTCTCGAATGCTGGGATTACAGGCATGTGCCCTCATGCCTGGCTTCTGCATTTTCCTTCTTTAGAATACAAGTTCTCAAAGCAGGTATTGATGATCTTCTGGATTTCTGGAATATTTATGGTGATTTCACACTTTTCATGCCTAACTGCATGGATTTGAGCGTTTTCTTTCCTTTTTTTTTTTTTTGGATAAAGTTGGCTAAATGTTTGCCTATTTTATTTAATCTTTCAGGGAATCAACTGTTTTAATTCATTGAGTCTTTGTATTGTTTTCTTAGTCTCAGTACATTGATTTCTACTGTGATCTTTATAATTTCCTCCCCTATATGCCCTTTGGACTTGATTTATTCTTCTTCCAGAAGGTTGAGGTTCAACTTTAGGTTGTTTATTTGAGCTTGCTCTGTTTTACTAACGTGGGTATTCACTGCCATGAATTTCCCTTGTAGGACTGCGTTTATTGCATCCCGTAAATTCTAGTATCTTTTTTTTTTTTTTTTTGTACCAGGGATTGAGCTCACAACCTCACGTTTGCCAAAAAGGCACTTAAGCCACTGAGCTAAACCCCCAACCCAAATTCTAGTATCTTGTACCACCATTATTATTTAATTGAGGAAACTATCTGATTTCTTCATTTTTTCTTCTTTTTTTCTTCTTGTATTTTCTCTTCTTTTTTTTTCTTCTTCTTCTTGTTTTTTTTGGGGGTTGGGGGGGTGGGTTTTTGTTTTTGTTTTTTTTTTTTTTGGCTTTTTCAGACAGGATCTAATATGCAGTTCAGGCTGGCCTTGGGTTCACCCTTATAGCCCAAATTGGTCTCAAACTTGCAACACTCCTCCTGCCTCAGCCCAGCGAGTGCTGGGATTACAGGAGTGCACCACCACACCCAGCCCTAATTTCTTCTTTAATTTCATGTGTGACCCATTCATTGTTCAGGAGGGTGCTGTTTACTTTCCATATGTTTATGAAGCTCTTGTGGTTTCTTTTGCCATTGGTTTCCAATTTCATTGTACTGTGGTTTTATTACACGCATAGGATGACCATGCATTGGTTTAACCATGTTCAGTGAGCTATTTTGTGGTCTGTTTTGGAGAAAGCCCTTTATGTTTCTGAGAAGAATGTGCATTCTGTTATTGGGTGGAACACTGATGGTATCTCCTAAGTACATTTTTTCAAAGTTTTGGTTCCAGCAGTTAATTCTTAACTGTTACTTTTAATTTTTTTTTTTGCTGATTTCTCTATCATTTTAACTTTTAAATGAACAGTTTTAAAATCTATGTTTATTTTATATTCTTATTCAGATAACAAAGAAGAAACTACTTTAAGTCTAACCACCATGGATAGCACAAAAGAGACAAGTAACAATTACAAAGAAGATCTTCTGCTTAGGGTGGGACTTAATGATAATAAAGCAGGAATGGAGGGATTAGATAAAGAGAAAATTAACAAAATTATAATGGGAGCTACAAAGGTATGTTTGTTGTTTCTTTCAAAGTATGTAATTTAGTTTCTTTTAAACATTCTACTTAAAAAGAAAACCATTAAGCTTTGAAAATCATTTTTACTAAAACTTTTAATTTCTAATAGTACTAAACTATGAAAAAGTGGAGCAGTCTCTCTTCTAGTTTTTTGCCCTTGTTATTCCATGCTCTACTTCACATATGTATAATACGTATATAAAAGCAAACTCATGTACATGTTCTTTTTTGCTCTTTTTTAAAACTCCTGCAGAACTTTATTTTTGCTGTGCTGAGGATAGAATCTGAGAGCTTGTACACACTCCAAGAGGAGTGACATGATGTGTCCACATTGAAATGTGTACACAAATGTTTATGGAACTACTTTTTTCATAATAGCTAAAAAGTAAAATAACCTAATGTGTATCAACCCAATATATGGATAGACACTATCTTCAGCAGTAAAATTATAAGTAATTTAAAAAGTATCAGGCCAGGTGTGGTGATACACACCTATAATCCCAGCACTCAGGAGGCTGAGGCAGGAGGAGTGCTGTGAGTTCGAGACCAGCCTGGGCACAAAGTGAGTTCAGGGCCAGCCTGAACTACATAGTGAGACCTGTCTCAAAAAGACAAAAGAAAGTGTCTTCTACAATTTTCTTAATGATTAAATATAAAATGTTTGAAAATACTTTTAGGGGGCGCTTGCTGAGAATTGGACTTTTGCACTGAACTATAGCTCTCTTTGCTCTTTATTTTTTGTTTTGAGATGGGGTCTTGTTAAGTAACTAAGTTACTCAAACTAGGCTTGAATTTAACAATCTTCCTGCCTTAGCCTCCAAGAGTCCTAAAATTTCAGGCATGTGCACCAGTTTGAAGCTACTTTGTTAAGAAGTAAGCTTTAGTGGAGGAGATAACTGGTGACTCAGCCTGCTAACGGCCCTGCATGTGCGCTAAAGATCCTACCTAGAACAAACTGTTCTTTTCTGAATACATATCTGTACTCAGAGAGCCCTGCTTAGTACTGTTTCATAATTCTATGACTTAGGTAACTATTAGGAAATACATTCTACAGATAAAGAAAGTGCTCCATAGAAAGATAATTTTTGTGTTCCCTGCTCAAATAAGTAGCAAAGCTAAGGTTTGAGTTTATTCAGTCTGATTCCAGAATCTATCTATTTAGCCACCGGATTATATTACAAATGATTGTTTCTTCAGACATTTTTCCTATGCTTTGTTTTTTCCTTAGGGGTCCAGATTTTATGGAAATGAACTCAAGAAGGAAAAACAAGTCAATCAACGAATTGAAAATATGATGCAACAAAAAGCACGAATTACCAACCAGCAGCTAAGGGAAGCCCAATTGCAGGTATTAATGCAGTTGTTAGAGAGGAAAATGGTACTGTGGCAATTGACAGCTAAAATGCACTATCAAGTCATAACTATAAACAAGATGAAATGTAAATGTGCATTATGTTTTAAAGCTTATATATTAGCAAATGTACATACTTTAGTATTAATCTGCTTATTTACATAGATTCTACAACAAGGTATTATTGCCTGTGTTTTAGAGAAAGGTAAATGGAGTGTTTTGTTTTGTTTTTGTTTCTGTTTGTCTTGAGATGGCCTCACTGTGTAATTTAGGATGACCTTGAAGTCACTATGTGGCCCAGGTTGACCTTAAATATAGGGCAATCCTCCTGTCTCAGCCTCCTAAATGAATGGAATTTTAATTAAGTAATTTGCCCAGCTTCATAGAAGTATTTGACAGAGCTAAGATTCAACCCAAGGTATGTATTCATTCATATATATATATACATAGCCAGAGAGAGAGAACCAAAAGAATGTATACACACTTTAGAAAAAGGAAAACTTGTATACATATTTTAATACTAAATTTGTTGAGACATCATGACATTAATACAAGTTACTTTTGCCTCTTCAGTTACAAGAAGTGCTCAGAGTAGTGGCCATTAGCTTCCAGACACTTATTAGTACATCAAACTGCTGCTTGATCATTGATATGGCTGTAGAAGCATTTTCAGTTTCTTCTCCAAGGACCAGAAGTGCAGTGGGTTTTCTGCAATATACAACATACTCTAGGGTCCCCCATACAAGGGTAACACCATCAGTTGAAAAAGCATCATACTATTTTTCTTTTCCTACAGTGTGTAGGTATGTATACATTTTTGGCTGTCTGTTTCTTCATATATATTGTAATGAGATATGCATAAAATCTTGCAGCTAGAAAATTCCATGAGATAAATGTGGCATAATTTCTACAGTACTAATTTTACCAAAAAAAAAAAAAATAAAGATTTGAGGTAGCATGTTAACTGACTCAATTGGAAAGTAATGTAAAACAAACATGTTAGAGTAAAGCAAAATGTTGCTTTATAAATTAGAATGCCACATGTATGTAAATTTTTAAAATAAAATATGAGATTTCTAAAACCTTGTATTCTCCAGAATTTGAGTTTTATAAATAACTCAGATTTCCTACTAGTAAGTTACTTTAATAGAAAAATTTGGGAAGAATCAAGGTACAGGGCACAGTGAGGTAAACTGATCGTACAAGTCAGTCAATTCCTGCTAGTGAAACGAAAGCCATGCCAGATAGGTTTACTCTTTGTTCATATCTGCTGCAGTGTTAACAAAGCACTAAACTGTAGCATAAAATAAAATGATGGTATGAAGCTAACGTGCTTCAAGATCCTTCTCTTGTGACAGAGTTCAGACAATATAGCTTTTGTCTTCTTTACC
This sequence comes from Hydrochoerus hydrochaeris, assembly GCA_004027455.1. NCBI lineage: Eukaryota > Metazoa > Chordata > Mammalia > Rodentia > Hydrochaeridae > Hydrochoerus > Hydrochoerus hydrochaeris. Next base: position 21,217 of record PVLA01002926.1, on the reverse strand, counting down.
AAACCCGTTGTCGTTTTTTAATGTATATCTTCCTAAAGCACAAGATAATTTTTAAGAGATCTGCTGTTGTTGCAAAAGTTCTCATCCTTTGCAATGCTTCATACATGCCACTGTATGGAGGCACTATAATTTTATGTCCCTTACTGCACCTTGGTTCTAGCTTTTTGGTTTTTTGGTGATCACTTTTTATTTGTCTGTCTTCGTACCCTAGTGCAGTTAATTTCACCACAGACAATACTATATCATATTATCAACATATGGCAATTAGTTTCCTCACATACTTTTTTAAAGCCAGAGTTTATTAATTGTATCAATCTTTTGTTTTTGCTTTTCTGTGTCCAAAACATTGTCTCCTGAATGTTTTCACTTACCTTCCTTTTATTCTGAAAGAGAAAGAACATCTCTTCACACTTTAGTTATCATTACTTCCATATTTTGGGAATGTGTTCTCTTATTGTTTTTAGCATATAGGTCCAGTAGCTGGCACAAGAAACCCCAAAATCTACTTTAAATAATGAAAGTTACATGCTTTCTCATGTAATAGCCTAGTAATTCCAGCTAGTGGATTAACTGATTTCCATAGTGATGGAGAGACTTCGATTCTGTAAATTATGTTGTTCTGTCTTGCCCTGGTGTCATCCTTGCTTCAACTGACACAGCTGGGTTATCTTCAACCCACATTCCATCTCTTCCATGAGAAAAAGTGAAAAAAAATGCCAAAAATAAGTAATTTGCCATTAAACAAATGACAAAGAAGTTGTACACATTACCTAAGCTTACATCCTTTTGGCGGTGACTTAAGTTACAAGAGCCATACATAACTGTCAGAGAAGCTGTAAAATATATATTCTGTAGCTGTGGCATGTGTCCAGCTAAAAATCTGTTCCTGTGTAAGGAAGAAAGATTAGATTTGGAGATTTAACTAGCAGCCTAAAGCATTATCATTTGCCCACATTTCTAGAGAAATTCATATCTGTTTCTCTTAATTTATATGATATTATCATATATTAGGTATTTTTTGCCCATTGATATAAATGTTTCCAATACATTAACTGTCTTAATTTTGCAGGATTTTTTTTCCTATACAATTTCAAATGTTTATGTAATCAAATCCAATGATATTTTGTTAAGATTTTATTTTTAGAGACTTTTCATAGCAGAATTGAAAAGGTCAAGAGTTCCCATTTTCCCTGCCTTAAGATTTCTTTGTGGTCTGTCTATTCATCCTTTTCACTCTACTAATCTGAGGCAACTACTGATCTTTTTACTGTCTCTAAAGTTTTGTCCCTGACAGAATGCAAAATAGTTGGAATCACACAGCATATACCCTTTCCAGATTAGCTTATTTCACTTAACAATATGCAATTAAGATTATTCTATGTCTTCATGATTTGATGACTCATGCCTTTAATGTGCTGAATAGTACTCCATTATATGAGTGTACCATTATTTGTTTATCCATTCACCTTCTGTCTTAGCTCCTTTCTCATTGCTCTGACAAAATGTTAAAGGAGGAAAGGTTTACTTAGCTCACAGTTTGTAGAGGTTTCAGTTGATAAGCAGAGAGGCTTCAAGGCAGGGTGGCACAGGGCAAAAGAGCAACAGTTCATGGCAGCAGAAAATAGGAAAAGCAACAAGCAACCTTAACAGCATCTTTCTGCCCCTTTTATACTCTATCTAGGCTGCTGTGATAGGGCAGTGCCAAACCAATCAGTGAGCTGATCATATACCCCCAATCCCAGCATCACATACTCTAGATTTAGCCATCTCTGATAAAACCCTGTGATTGCATGAGGCTGTTTTTGTTTTTGTTTTTGTTTTGGTACCAGGGATCCAACTCACGACCTCGCACTTGCAAAGCAGGCGCTTATGCCGCTGAGCTAAATCCCCGGCCCTTGCATGAGGCTTTGGGGAGACATCTAGACACAAACCATAACACTCACTGAGTAACATTTAGGTTGCTTCTAAGTTTGGCAATTCTGAATAACCTGTGATAAACATCTGTGTGCAAGTTATGCATAGGCGTAAGTGTTCACCTCCATTGGTTTTCAACTAAGGAGTGTAATCATTGGCTCATATGGTAAGATTATGTTTAGTTTTATAAGAAACTGCCAAACTGTTTCCCAAAATAACTATCTCATTTTGCATTTCAATCAACAGTAAATGAGAATTCCCATCGTTAACATGTCTTGCTAGCTTTTGGTGTTGCTGGTGTTCTGGATTTTGACTACTCTAGTAGTTACACAGGATAGTGGTATCTTGTTCTTTAAATTTGCATTTTCCTGATGACATATGACTTTCAGCAACATTTCATATTCTTACCTACCACCTGTGTATCTTCTTCACTAAGACATCTGTCAAGGTCTTTGGCCCCTCCTTTTTTTAATAAATGAGACAAGATCTCACTATGTAACTCTGGCTGGCCTTAAACTCACAATGTACCCCAGGCTGGCCTTAAACTCAAGATCTTCCTGCTTCAGCCTTCTGAATGTTGGATTACAGATATGTACCACTACACTAAGTTATGGCCTATTTTTTAATCAGATTGTTTTCTCAATGTTGAGTTTTAAGGATTCTTTTTATATTTTGGATAATAGTCCTATCTCAGTTATATCTTTTTAAAATATTTTCTCCCAGTTTGTAGTTTGTCTTTTTATTCTCTTGATAGTGTCTTTTATGGAACAGAAATCTAAAATTTGTTATAATGTAAAATATGTAGTTTTTTCTTAACTGGTATTAAATTTTTCCTAAACTAAATTCTCATGGTACTTTGATTTGTTTCTGGACCCTCTCTTGTTAATTGATTCTTTTCTTATATCTTTACCATATTTTTTTTTTACTTTTTTTTATTTTAAACATGATAAAACAGAATAAAACCAATCAAAGCAAACCAGTGTAAAAGATACAGGACTTCAAAACCTTACAAAATCAACAATAGTTACCATAATGCCTTTTGATGTCTTCAAAATAGCTGCAGATAACTTTGGACATAGTAAAAATCAAACAGAACAGAATAAAGTAGAAACAAGAAAAACAAAATGATGAATGCAATAAAGGACTTCAAAACAAGCCAATAGCAAATCCAAAATTGCTACCATAATATATCTTGCTATCTTTGAAATAGATGCTCCTGCCATTGAATTTGACATAATCAAACAAAACAAAGAATAAAAATCAACCAACAAAACAATGGAAACAATATAGGACTTCCAAAACAAGACCATAGGGACTCAGCAATGGCTGCAGTCCTCAGAAGGAGATCCTCCCTAGATGCCACACTGTGTACTGCTATCCTCTGAGCCTATGATCAGACCACTGGCCCTAGACCTGCAATGTTAGTGAAACACCAAAGCACCACAGGCATCCAATTGCACTTCACCTCCATAGCTATCATCGCAGCCTGGGTTTCTCCAGATAATCCTGTTGCTTGAGGTAGGGAAAGGGGCAGGGATTGGTACTTTTTGTTTACCACCCTACGTGCCAGAAGTGACTGACATCTGTTCCACTCTGGTGGTGGCCTGTGCGTGGTGATTGTTCCCAGACTGGGCTTGCTTGCTGATGTGGCTTTGTTCTCTCTACCCCTGGTCTGCGTATGGCCTGTACCATATAATTTTAGTTACCAAAAAATAAAAGTATGATTTAGTATTCTCCCTTATAACTCTGCTTTAAAGTTTTTTAGTTTTCTTCTTGCATTGTTTCTTTCAAATACACATAAGCATCATTTTCATCAAGTTTTAAAAAAATTTTAAACAATGCTGTTTTAAAATTGACCTTAAAAAATTAAAAAATAAAAATAAAATTGATCCCATTCCTTAAGCAATTTACTTTCTAGACACTTCAGTTAAGTTTTATTAATCTATAATTTACAAATATCTGCAATAAAAGTTTTAAAGAAACAAAGGTACCTATGAGTGATAATGTCTAACAACATGTTTGCTGTTCATGCTCTTCAAAGCTTATCCTTCTATATTCCTATAATCTGGAGTACAAAATGCCTTCTATTGCATAGCAGAACATGAAATTTTATACCAATTTTAGTTAAATATTTCACAGAATGCTCTCTGACATCTTTTGGAACAGGAATGGCAGGAAATGTGTTTTATGTTGATTGTTGAATTGTTTCATTTGTGGAACTTCCTGTAAAAGAACTCATATAAACGGGAGGAGATTGAGGAAGTCCTAAGTAGTCAAGAAGGTCTGAAAGATCAAAGATGTTTTCTTGGGAAATATGTTTGCATTTTAGAGTCATAAAATTTCCAAGTACTCACTTCTCTTACATGTGGTAGGACAGTGTGGCCTATTCTGATCAGGCTGAAGCTGAGCTAAGGAACCTCTCAAGCACGAGCACGCTCTTGGTTTGAACTTATCTTGGTGCAGACCCTCTCTAAGGACTTTCTACTCTACCTCATTCTCATTAGACCTCCTACAAGACATAATCATTATTATACCTGCTAACATAGCTTCTAATAGCAGTAGTTCATAAATTGAATAAACAGACATCTGTGTTACATTAAAAGGCAACTATACAAATCCATACATTTTGACTACTTTAACAGTTGATTTTATTAACTCAGATTTATTCTGTAGTCTTTAAGGAAATTCTAAATCAAGAATTTTTAAAATAAACAAGTCAAAGATTTTTAAAGCAAATAAGCCATTGTATAAATATAAAATATACCATTAAATTCTGGTTTGAACTTATTTCAGTGTTAAAAGCTTATAAAAGTCTATTTTAGGGAAACATCATAAGTTAACAGAAAGAACATAGGTTTTAGAGTGACCTTATTTGCAAGTCTGGCATGACCATTTACCAGCTGTACATCTCAGAGCAAAGTGCTTAATCTTACTGAGTTTCAGTTTCCTCATCTATAAAACAGAAATACAGAAGTAATAATTAGACTCTCAGGGTTATTTTGACATTGGTCTCAAATATTTTGAGTTAACATAGGAAACAATGCATTACATGCTACATATACTCAATAGATGTCACTTCTTTTAAAATTAGAGGAACTGTGTTTAAGCACTTACTGTATCACTAGATAAGAGTGTTATAATGTTATAAGTATCACTTTTAATGTTTTCAGATTATTTTTTATTTTTGTACTGTGGATCAAACTTGTGACCAGGCAGGCATTTGTGCCTGCTGAGCTAAACTCCCAGCCCCTCAAAAATCTTTTGAAGTTAGTTTTGTTCCAGTTTACAAATAAGGACAGTAATAGTGAGGGGAGAAATTGCTGGTCAGGTAATTAATGCATGCTAGGACCCAAACCAAAGTCCTTTTTCTTAATCCCTGTGACACACACTGGTTCTCAGTAATAGTAAGAGGAGCCAGACCCATGTTACCAGTTATGATCAGAGCTTGAAAGTCATTAGGAGGGAAAACAGAGAAGGAAAAAATCGTGAATGAGGACTTTGTAAGAAGAACTTAAAATAGGGTAATGTTGCAGATCTTGTAGGTGTAGAAAAAAAAGCGTTCAGACAAGGGTGACTAATGACAGTAAGTAAAGTGGAATGTGTGAGTCATGCAACGGGGAAGTTTCCTTTGGCAACTGCACAAGTCACCTTAAACATTAGAAAGAGAATAGATGGCTGAAGAGCACTGATACGTAAATACGAGGAGAAATTTTGCTGTTTATTATCTTTTTTTCTAGATGATTCCAGGTCAATATATTTTAAGATGCCACTCTTTATTCTTACTCAACACATATCTCTGGTATATATTCTGGATTAACATAAATTAGTTTTTAGTCAACCCGTGTTTTTACTTGTCTCCATGGTTTGTTTTATCCAGTCAGGATGCAATTCTCTAGTTCAAAATTAAAGTACTAAAAGAAAGAATTGGAAATCAGCACAATAAATTAGAGTAAAATTGAAAGCTCCATTTATTCGGTACATTGCCTCACTGCAAGAAGTTGATCTCCAAAACTTTTCTAGTATTGCTTTATATTGTAGGGAGAGATTTAAAGGCAAATCTTTCTTCTGAAGGAACCCACATTTTAAGGTCTAATGTACCTAATATAAGAAGCTCAATTGTAAGAGCAGGAAAACAAGGGCATATTAAATTCTGTGGCATAGAAGGCAGGAATCCAATTAAGAGAGACATGTGATGTGCCCCTGGAAGGAGTCTGACAGTGCTGGGAAAGCCATCTATCTGTACAGGGAAGCCCAAGGTTCAAGGAAGGGAGCCCCGCAGGGCGTGGGGTCAGTTATAGGGTAAAGGAGCAGCCCTCTGGAGAGCCTCATTGTGGCTGCTGCAGACAAATGCAATTCACTGCGATTGCTGCTAAAAGAGGATTTAAAGTTTTCACCTACAGCTAGTGGGCGACTACTGTCACAATAATCCTGGGAAGGAAGGCTATGAAAAAAGAATTCTGCAGAACGGAGGCAAGGTTGAAGTTCAGCATGCAGAGAAAGCTGCATTACATCTTCAAGGTCTCCACCTTTGAGGAAACTTGCCAGCAGGATCTCTGTAGGATGGAGATTGCTTTCTCTCCAGATACTACCTCACTTGCTTATTTTTGGCTGTTCTTCCCTAGGAGTCTGATTGCTCTGTTATGCAGCTACCCACTGAACCTTTTAATGATGCACTGAATTTATCGAACTTGTACAGTGTGCCAAGCACTGTTCCATGCTCTTTATGTGTTCTAGCTCTTTTAATAGCTTCCTTCTCTTAAGATTTTAGTTTAATGGTCTCACTAACTTCCTTACATGTTGTGGTGACCAAAGCTGTCCACAACAGGGTAACCAGGAAAGTAAGTATTTAACATCGGTAGAAATTAGTACATCTGGTCCTTAAAACTTCCCTTATTGCCTAATTTGGTCACTTCTACCTACTTTCATTTCTCCTCTCTTCTCTTTCTTGCTTGGTTGCTTTTCTTTCTTTCTTTTTCTACCTGAGAATTTAACATAGGTCCTTTACATGCCTAGCTCCTTTTTAAATTTTTTTTTTTTTTTATTGTAAGACAGGCTCTTTCTAGGTTGTCCAAAAAAGATTTACAATCCTCCTGCCCCAGCCTGCCAGAGTGCTGATATTTCAGGCATGTGTTACTATATCTGACTAAAAATTCTTTAAAACCTAATATTCATCATGATTATATTTGATATAATTATTGAAATAAAAAAGGATAAATTATAGCTCCATGTTTTTAATTTTTATCTGTGTAAACTACCATTTATCAACTTTTAGCATTATAAAATCTGTTTTACAGAGGAAGTATTTATACTTCAGCATGTTTAGTTGTACATTACTATTCAGTGTAACACCATATGCCACAGACACATAATCTTTTTTTTTTTTTTTGCACATTTCCTTTCCTGCTATTTTAAGACTTTAACACTATGAGTCAAATGGGAGTTATTTTATTTAAATTGAAACTTTTAGGTACACTCAGTTCCCCAAATTTAAAGGCAATAGAATCATTTGATATAGGCAGTTGAAATCATTCATTTGTTCAATAAGTAATTAAGTTCTATTACATGCCTGGGAGCATAGATAGAAGAGTTGTTAGGGAATGATACCTGAGAACAGGGTGTATATGTGAAAATAAAAACAATTACTATCCTTAATAAACAACAATAAATGTTATACCCACAAACACCATCGAACAACAGAGTACGCATCCATAAGTAGCTAGATGTGTGGATAGACAAACAGGTAACTACTGGATTAAAATTCAGTTATAATGTTATAATTAATGATGTTTAAATGTTATGTTATCTAAAATATTTAACTTTTTAAAATGAAGGTTGACAGATTTGCAGTGGAACTGGAGCACCGCCGGGATTTGAGCAATACCATAGTGCATGTTGACATGGATGCTTTCTATGCTGCTGTAGAAATGAGGGACAACCCAGAATTGAAGGATAAACCCATTGCTGTAGGGTCAGTGAGTATGTTGGTAAGTAGGTAAAGGTCAAGAACAAAAAGGCCGTTTTGTAACATATTCAAGTAAGCCTGCTAGTTCATGAAGGAAGAGACTTTATGAGGTTTACCAGTTGGCTGAGTATTTTTCTGGGTACCTTACATATCCTCAGTTACTGAATTCTTTTAACATACCTTCAGGTACTAGTTTTTAATTCTATTTAACAGGAATCTATCTATCTATCTATCTATCTATCTATCTATCTATCTATCTATCTATCTCTATCTCTATATATCTATCTATATATAGAGATAGAGATAGATAGATAGAGAACATTGCCCAGAGCTATACAACAGGTAAAATGGTAGAATGATGCTATAGCTTTCCATTGCAAATTAATTTTTTCATGAGCATCCTAGTTAAAAAGAGTTGGAGAAAGAAAGGAAAATGTTATTCTGAAGTAGAGGTTTTCAAACTATAGCCTGGATGCCATGTCCAGCCTGCCATTCTTTTTGTAAATAAATTTTATTGGAACAAAGACACAGCCATTTATTTATTGTGCTAAATTGTTGTACTATTGTTGCACTAAACAAGCAGAATTGAGTAACTGCAAAAACAGTATGATCTCATACTTGGATTACTTGCTTTCTGGACTTTTGTAGAAAAAGCTTGCCAAGCCTAATATTAGATTGCTATGTTTTATTAATGTAGTACATTTAGTGCAATTAAATAATTTTTCCCATAACTCAATCTTTGCTTTTCTGAGTGCTGTGTTACACATTTTTTGTTGCTCTAACCATAGAAGGTAAACAAGATGAGGGTTAGCTGTATGTGACTGAAAATCTGTTGGGAATTAAAAGTAACAACTAAAATAAGTAAGTTTTAGTCCTAAAAAAATACTAGAAAATTCTTTCCTATTGTTGGCTGACTCCTTCCAGTGCCTTAGATATCTATAAACCTAATCCTTACTGAGTTGTTATTTTATTATAAAACTATAACCCAGTTGTTCTTTATCTCTGTTCTCATGAATATTCAGACAACTGACAAGTCTAGTTCTAAAACAATGTCCATTGAAGGGATACTTACTCCCCTTTCCTATGAGTCACCAACAAATATTTGGAAAAAGATACTTAATTTTATAAAGAAAGTATAATATGTGTACATATTTATATATGTTTATATATTTATATATGTTTATGTGTACATATTATGTGTACATATTTATATATGTTTGTATATACATATGCACATACTGTAGTCATGCTAGAACTAAACCATTGTTCAAATCCACAAGTATTTCTTTCGGATAATTTCTGCCCTCCTCAAAATTGGTTTGTGTTTCCAAATTCAAAATTGTTATTTGCTATATTTAAGCAAAGATTATTCTTTTGATATACTGAACTGATAAGAGACTTCCTTTCCAAAGAGAATTAAAGTATGGCTATTTTTATTATAGTAAATCATAACAGTATGTATGAATTAATGGAAGTAATAACATGTTTGATTAATTAAGTCTGTTATGCATAAAATTCTTTTTTGGTAAATTTGGTGAGCTTTTGAAATGGTTTGAGTTGGCACTGAGACCAGGCACTTGGACCTGACAGCAGTTTCTGTTACAGTAGAAGAAAGCTTTCAGCAGATAACCATGTTCTTTCTCATGATTCTGTCATCTAAGCAGAGCTCTATGGGGATAGCCCAGCTTCACCCTACCTGGACTGCAGATCAGAGGCCAGCCTGGGCAACTTCGTAACACTCAGAAGGGGCCAGGGAGATGGCACGGTGGGCAGGGCTGGAGAGCGAGCTCCTAGGCTTTGATCTCAGTGCCAGGAAAACGAAAAGCAAACAGAAAACTGACTGTGAAGATATTCTAGCTGTGATTTGTTGTCTACTACATCAAAAATTAGAGGACGTCAGATACAACTTTTTCTGCTGTACTGTAGATCTAGCTTTCATATCCATTCCATTAAACTTGTTTATATTTAAAGCATTGGTTTGTTTTTCTAGTGCTATCTGCATTTTCCCTTCTAGAATGCTGACCAAGAATTAGCTTTGAGTACTAGCAAGAATTTTTAAGTGCCTTTTGAAAACCATTAAAGGAAATTTGATATTCTGAATTAGTATCTTCATTGGATAGATTCTGTTTTATAGTTCTTTGAATTTCAAATAAGAATTTTTTTTTTTAATACTGGAGACCTTTGCACTGACCTGCAGCCCCAGCTTTTTTTTGTTTGTTTGTTTTGTTTTAGGTTATGAGAGGTTCTGGCTAAGTCACTAAGTTGTCCAGGCTGGGTTTGAACTTGGGATCCTCCTGCATCAGCCAACCAGAGTGCTGGGATTACAGACATGTGCCACCATAACTAATTTATGATAAAACTTTAAAATAAATGGTACTAAGCTCTATGACATTGACATAGACTCGTCAAGTATCAGCACAAATATGATTTAACAAATAATATTCATTTTAATTCTCATACTTATTTATTCCTATTACCTAGTCAAAAAACATTAAAATCTTAAGAAATAAAACATAAAATTTGAAGTTCCATTTAAGCTTTTAGTCACTTTTTTTAGAGACTTAGTTTAGCCAGATATTAGACCTTTAACTTTTTGTTCAAGATGGAAATTTTTTTCAAAATTCCAAATAGAGAAATTTCTAAAACTATACTTCATATTAAGCATCCTTTGTTCTTAAGGATATTTAACCTATATTATAATTTTCTAAACTATTACTTTTGTTAACAGTTGTACTCTTGGTACTATCCAATTACTTTATAACTATTCTACACTGTACTTTTACATTGATATAACATCATTTGCTATTGTCTTGATTTTGATATATACTCAAAGTATGCCTTAAACCCAGTCAAGTATAGTACTGGGAATGCGAGAATATTTTTATCAGCACTGTCTTACTTCTAAGCTGGTATCCCCTTGTAAGTAAAGGGAGGAAGGGCAGTGAGTGAAGGTCATGGTATCATAATATCATAAAGTCAAAAGGTGGTTCAAGACAGTGGTCCATGAAAGAAATGCCCTCAAATTGAAAATGCGCCTGAGTAATGTGTTTCTTGTGAATCTGTTGATCAATATGTCCATTTAGGTTTGCTTATTTTTCCCATGTGGTCAATTCTTTTTCAGTCTACTTCAAATTACCATGCAAGGAGGTTTGGTGTTCGTGCAGCCATGCCAGGATTTATTGCCAAACGACTCTGCCCACATCTCATTATAGTGCCCCCAAACTTTGACAAGTACAGAGCTGTGAGTGAACAGGTAGGTGTATGTCTGGCCCCTACTTCTATCTGCTCACGGGTGTCCTGTCACTTCCAGAGCCCGCTGCAAATGCCTCAGCACAGCAGGATTTGGCCTTCGCTTACCCCTCTGGCCTCAGCTTCAGCTATTTCCTCAGCTTGCATAGTCAGTCCTGGGCTGTTCACAACCCCTGGAGCGGACATTCTGTTTTCCAAGAAACGGAAATACTTTCCAAGTATTTTTCATCTGCTTGGAAAAGTCACCTCCCAAAATTTTGGATAGCTCTCGTTGTAACATAAAATGAACTGTAGCTATTCTTTCTTAGTGTAAAATACATGTTTTCTAAAACTTCTTTATATTTATAATGTGAAGAATCTGTTTGTCATTGGTTTCAATGTCATGTGAGTTTATCAGTGTTTTTACATGATGACGAAAATCATTTATTTTGGTTATCTGCTTTTTCCTTCCAGTCTTATGAAGATGATGAGCAATGAGTATCTAAGAGACTTGTAATCAAAGAGGAAAGGGAGTATCCATTGTTTTGAAAAGGAACTCTGAAATGTAAAGATATGATTATTAAAATCCCAAACTTTCTCATGTGAAAAACTACCATTTGCTCTATTTTTGATGACAACAGGCCTGTCATGCAGTGCTGGGATTTAGTTCCTGAATTAAAATTTGAGGACTGTTTATCTACATTGCTTTTTGACTATCCTCGTAAAATGCGTGTGTTAGGGAACGCTGTGTGTGGTCCATGCCTGTGATCTCAGCTACTGGGGAGGTGAAGGCAGGAGACTGCAAGTTTGAATCTGGCCTGGGCAACTTTAAATGAATGAGACCTGGTCTCAGAAAGGACAGAGGATGTTACCCAGTGGTAGAGCAACCCTGGTTTCAAAAAGCAAAGCGAAGCTTCCATCTGAATGAAAACACGTGTAAAATTACAGTGTGCTGCTTATAGTCATTTAGACATACGCACAAGTCTTCACAGTCACTGCTTTTTAAGTTCTGCCTCATTTCCCCTAGAAATGACACCCCGCCTCAAATGGTAAAACTGTGGCTTATCCTTTCAGAAGCAGTCTATTTAAAACAAGTGCTTTGGGCCTATTTCTAAAAGGCTGGTGTGAGAGGGGAAAACATACATTTGCAAACTATTGATTGTTTTTACTATAATCCTAATTAGAGATAAAATGCTAAACATGAAACATGAACTTTTAATAAGTAAAAAAATCCTACAAAAGCCAAGCATAGTGACAGACATCTATAATTTCAGTACTCTGGGAAGAGAGGCAGGAGGATTGAAAGTTCAAGCCCAGCCTGGGCAGTTTAACAACATGGTGCTACTCTGTCTCAAAATAAGAAATAAACATAAATTGGAAAAAAAACATCAAGTTTCAGTAATCTCTAGGTAATTAATTTAAAGATAACAAATTATTATGTGTAAATTAACATGGGTGCATTAATATTTCTATTAAGCCTTCAGGTTTAAAAACCTGAAGATCCATTTTTTGTTTTTCCTAAATATTAAAATAGCTTTCACTGTTCCTGGAGCTTTCCGGGCTTGATGTTCACTGGACTGTGTTATCTGAGTTCCTCTAGCAATGTCCTGTGGACAGGAGTTTGGAAGGGCTGTGTCCAAGGGTGTCTCTAGGGAGGAGCGCTTCTCATTCAGAATCTTAGTGGCTGCCAGCTGCAGACTCTGAGTTTCATCTTCACTAGAAAGATTCTGAGTACATGTGAAAGTGGTTTCTCCTACAAGAACACAGCTATTTAAGGCACTCACTGAGTCAAACGGTGCCAAATTCTGTATCACCGTTTTCCAAATTTCCCCTTGACTCAGCTGTTCATAATTAAATTGAGCTAAAATGCTTCCCTTTCTGAAACAAAGTTTTCTCATGTTAGAGTAGACAGCTGTGTGTGTGTGGTATTGGGAAATGGACTCGGGGCTTTCTACGTACTAGGCAGGCACTCTGCCACCGAGCCATATCCCCAGCCCAGTTGACAGCCTTTAAGTGCTAGACAAAGTATAATATAATTCAGCCAATATGTCTTGTAATATATATATTATTTTGGCAGCCATTCTAATTACTGCTAATACCTGGGTGGTACAAAAAACAAACAATTACCACCATACAAACCATTAGAACTTAATGTAATAAAACTATCTTCTATAAAAGAGAATTTTAGGTTACGGAAACTATGATTCTAATCTTTGTATGTTTTTTATGCTACTGTGCTCTCTAGACTGTCCTCTATAATTTAATCTAACTGTGGAATTGCACTTAGATTTTGTCATCTTTTCTAATCCCGATTCCAAGAAATAGTAGAGCTTCATTTTCCTTATGGATACATGCACCAGTGTATATACTTAGTTGAGCTTAGATAATTGAAACAACTGCTTTCTAAAGCAACACAGTACCTTTACATAAGATTATTCCTTTTACTTTTTAAAGTGAACCAAAACCATCATAAAAGATGAGCCAGAATAGAATCCCATCGTTCCAACTTCTGCTTTTGACTACCTGAAACCGAAGCCATCTTTTTTTCCTGTGCTAGCATAGTGGTGTTTTCTGAGATTTATTTGAATCACTTTCTATATCTACATGTAGGTGGCTAACTAGAGACTGCATCGAATGATGCTATTTCACGGTCTTCTATCTTTGTGATCTATTTTAATACAAAAAGCTTGGCAAGTATGCACTGGTGGTAAATTATTCATTCCTGAAGTTTATGAACTATTGATTGCAGGATCATTACTGTAGTTGCAAACTAAGAACATTACTATTTCTTACCAGCTGTGTACGACAGGGGGTTTTGTTGTGGCAGCAAAATGTAACCCTTTTTTGTTCCTTTTGAAGGTTAAGGAAATACTTGCCGATTATGATCCCAATTTTATGGCCATGAGTCTTGATGAAGCCTACTTAAATATAACAAAGCACCTACAGGAAAGACAAGATTGGCCTGAGGACAGAAGATGTTATTTCATCAAAACTGGAAAGTTGGCAGAAAATGGTAAGCAATTTATTAGAACTATCAAAATAAAAACAATGAAACAGGAAAACCACCTCTGAATTAACCAATTAACTCACTAGCATGCACAGGTGTAGAACTAGATGTATCTTTATAATGAAAAAACAGAAACTAAAAGTACATCTAGTGAGTATTTTAATTAAATGTGTAATATTGCTTTTAAACAAGTGCTACTGTTAAATCTTCAGGACTTGAGTCTATAGAGTCACTATACAGAGTAATATTGTGTCAGTCACTTTTTTAAAATGTAGCCTCAAAGGGTTTAGATTCTGTTGCAGCTGAGAAAGTTCTTTAGTTAGGGTGCCTTTTCTCATAATGTTGATAAAAGTTAGATTTTGTGGGGTGGTGGTTATCAGGAATTGAACTCAGGACCTTGCACTTGCCAGGCAGGTACTTATGCCACTGAGCTACATCCCCAGCCCAAAACTTGGATTTTAATATGATTAACCTCAAATATACCAAAACATCGGGTGATTTTATTTTTCTTCGCTTGCCAAGTTTTCTATTCTGTAGCACAGCAACTATGACAGAGTTCCACTCTTCCAAAATTAGTGCTTCTTCCCTTTTCCTTCTTTGTCTCAGGCCCTATTATGACTCTTATATAATAGTGAAACCGAAGTTTTGAAGCTGCATAGGTTTTTCAGACACTTCCTCTATTAGCTAACCAAAGCAGTGCCAGGAAACATTCAGATATTCCATATACCACTGCCAACCTTTTCCAAAGGCATGATTACTCCGAATGTCTGAACTGAATCCAGTGATTGGATCCCTGCACACACTTCACCTGGATGCAAAGGTGACCAGGAGGGCTTTGCTCACAAATCACAACCACATTTTGTGTGTGTAACATGGCAGCTTTGGAGGGGCCAGTCAGTGGTGGGGTCTTTAACTTTCCTTGAAGCCTAATGGTGAACACCTGGCAGAAAATTCTAAGTCTTGTACATTATTTGGAGCAAGTTTAATCTAGACATCAAATTACAACTTCATTACTTTATTTAAATCTCAAAGGGGCAGGACTCTCCCTTTTTCTTTAATAGAAGCATTGAACAATAATTATTTCTAGATAGATGCTTGAAACAAAATATTTTCCTTCATTGGTATAGCCTCATTTTTTGGGGATGAGCCACCTGAAGCCTAGTGGCACTTTGCTTAAAATCTCCCTTTGTTGAGCCGGGCATGGTGGCTCACACCTGTAATCCCAACACTCGGGAGGCTGAGGCAGGAGGATCCTTGTGAGCTCAAGGCCAGCCTGAACTGCAGAGAGAGACCCTGTCTCAAAAAGACAAAAAAAAAAAAAAAATCTCCCTTTGTTAACTTCCTTGGTTTTCATACCAAAAGAGGGGCAGAAATCATTAAATGATTCAAACAAAGCATTCCCTGTAGGTGACATCAGCTTCTCTCCTTTTCTTCCTCTTCCTCGTCTTCTTTATCCTCCTCTGCTTCCTCCTCCTCCAACTCCTTGTGTACTAGGAGATTGAATCCTGGGCCTTCACACTGAGCTACATCCCCAGACCTTTTATATTTTATTTTATTTTTTAATTTTGGGACAGGGTTTTCAGTGTACTTTCATTTTTTTTAAGTGCAAGTAAAATGATGTAATCACAGGTATTTTTACTTGTAATAATTATAGTTTATAGGCTATTGATAATATTTCTTTGCCTTAAACTTGTATCTTGGCTGATCTAGTTAACTCTTAAGACTTTGTATTTAAAAAATTTCAGAGGTAACTTCTTTTTATTACAAATACAATAAAAGTATTGCTTTATAAACAAATAAAAATTAAAATCAGTGATTGAAAAAGAAAACTGAGATTAACATTTGAAGTTTCTTTCATGAATGAAAAAAAATTTTTTCCCTCTTAAAAAATAAAACTGATTTTTTTTTAGGTATAATTGTTTTATATTGCTTGAGGCCCTTTCCTCTCATTCCTGAATCTTAACAAGGGTCCTTTTCTTCATCAAGAAGAATAAAGGAACAAAGATTCCACTTTCTTAAGAAAAAAACTAATGATTTCAAAATTAATGTGTTTTACATAAGATATTTACTTTTTTAAATGTACATTGTTAGGTTTTTGGCACAATAAGAGAGAAAAATATAATATAAAACTAGCTTTTATTCCGAGGACGTGGAGAGAACTCCATGACTCTAGAGAGCCTGGCTCTCCCTGCCAGGGCTGGCGCTTAGGGCGGGCCTCGGTGACACTCAAGGAGCTGATTGGAACCCTCTGCGTGCACAAACAGAAAGGGGAGTTGCAGTTAGGGCTGAGGAAGAAGCAGGAAGTGGTAGGCATTTCCATTTTAGCCTTTCGTCACCTTAGACCACCACTATGACTGTTAAACCACTGCCATGACTGAATAGTAATTTATTCTAGAGCAAAACTCTTTCATTCCCATCTTTTTATTTTAGGAAAAGGGCGAAGTCTCTCTCTTACTGTTTCCTGCTAAAAGGGGGTGCTGTATTGGGATTTAGGAAGGTTGATGGGATGATGGTTGGTGCCCATGTTAGAAGCTGGTACCAGGTGTTTGGCCAGGACAACTTCATCATTGGTAAATGCCTGCATCTTAGACTGGAAAGACAAAGAGACAAGGTGCTATGAGGAGTAAGACCACTATCATATTTAAGGACTCAGGGAAGTAGAAGGAAAGGTGTCTTTGATTTAAATGTGTCATTTCACCAGGAACTTGGCGAGGCAGAATTCTGAAAAATAAGTGTGGGGTTGGGAGGATTGAAGTTATGAGAGGTGATTATCATCTCATCTGAAAGGGTAAAAATTAAAAGTGTAGGTAGGCAGGGCTTGTCTCTAGTCCAGGAGTTGAGCTGGAAAGAATAAGAGGGGTGGAGAGGGCCATGGCTGTGTCACTATAAGGGAGATAAGAGCCTAGACCCTCAGGGATCTCACGTTTGACTAAACAGCTGAGGGTAGAGAGAACTAAGACAGTTGTCACGTAGAACAGCATGAAGACAATCTTATGCATGATGTGGGAGTCTTTAGGAAAGCCTGTCAGGAATCCTGCTGTAAAAAAGATAATTAATATAATGTAAGGAATTAGAAACCAAATTGGATGACAAAACATGACTTAGCCTGAGTGTTGTGGCTGTGAGGCCTTGGTGAGACGGAGACGGGTAAGTGACAGAAGACAAGATGACTACTTAGGATGTTTAGATTCAGGATTGGGAGGGCACTGCTTAGCTCGAGTGATGTGAAACCAGGAGGGAAGTCCAGCAACTTTGACCACTGTTGGGGTTGCCAAGATGACCAGGTGGGGGCTGCTCTGCCATGGTTGTAGTCTTTGGGATGATTTTCTGTAACAGGACTTTAGTAACTGCATCTACAGTCAACCTGGTTGTGGGAAAGGCTTTTATCCATCCTGAAAAAGTACAAACAAAGGTGAGAAGATATTTAAGAGTTTTGTGGTGGGACATGTGTGTAAAATCTGCCAGTCCTGACCAGGGGTGTGTCCGTGAAATTGATGAATAGGAAAGGAAGGGGTTGGTATGTGTCCCTGAGGAGAGGTTTTACGATAGAGCTAACAGGTGTCAGTTGTTGAGACCTCAGAGTGTCTGGGTCAGTCTACATAAACACAAAGGAATCCTGACAGTTGGGTTGTAGGGGGGATGGTAAAAAAAAAGGCATTTTTATGATTTACAACTGCAAAGTGAGTGGTGGAGGGAGGTATATGAGAGAGCCTGGTATGAGGGTTTGGCACCACTGGGTGGATTAGGGTAACAGTGTTATTTACCCTGAGGTCTTGCACTAAACGATAAGACCCATCAGGCTTGAGTACTGGAGAATAGGAATATCATAGGGTAAATGAGTGGGTTTAAGAAAACCATTATCTAAAAGGTGTTTAATTATAGGTTTAAGTCCCTGTAAATGTTGGGGAGCTATGGGATATTAGGGAATACAAGGAAAAACTGAAGGATCCCTAAATTGAATTAAAATAAGCATGGCATGGGTAGTGCAGGTGGGATTGGAGGTATCCCAAACTATGGGATCGACCAGGGAAGAAGATATCTACCTAAAAGGAGTGTGGGACATGTTGGAATTACTAGGAAGCCATGGGTAAAGAAGAGAGTCTGGAACCTGCATGGAATAGGTCCTGTCTGTAAAAGCTGCATAGGTTGGCCGTCAACACCCACTACAGAGACTGAATACAAGGGCCTGAAAAACTCAGGAAGGACACTATACATGGCCTCTATATCCACAAGTACAGAGAATGTCTTACCTGAGATCTCCAGTGGGACTTGGGTCTCTGAGAAAGATACCTTAATGGAGGGCTGTGGACCCCAAGCCCCATCAGTCTTCAGCAGCAAGTCCGAGTAGATCAGTCAGTGATGAATCTGGCGGTGATGAAATCTCCTGTGAGGGCAAGGTGTTAGAGGATGGCTTATCCGCTCTCTGGCAGCTAGGACATTTGCTCTTCCCATGGCCCTTGAGATTGCAATCCAGCTGGGGCACTCTCTTGCCCAGTGTCCTTTTTGCTGCATTTGAAGCATGGTCCGGGAGGGACTCGGGCAGTTCTGTCTTGTTTTGGCTTTCCTGTCTTGGGAGCCCCACGTGTCACTGCTAAGAGATCAGATGGTTATTTTTTCTTTTAATTTTTATCTCTGTTGTTGAGAATATGAAAAACCACATTAAGGTCTCCCTGTGGGGTTTGAGGGCCTTTTTTCTTGGGATCTGGCCCACCGAGGAAGGCATCCTCCACAGTCACAAGACATCTGGTTTTTATCTCGGGTAGGTGTACAGCTTTAAGTCTAAAGGAGACAAAGGCAAACAATCAGGTATGCAGGAGTCAAATAATAGAATCAACAGGGTATTTATCAGTATAATTTTAGTATTGGCTTCCCATAAGGATGGTAAGGATAAGATCTAGGAAATTTTAGAAATTGACATGTCATTGATTTGTCATACACACATTTAGGTCTTACAACTGAATAAGTATCTCCTGTGCTGTTAGAATGTCTAATGCCATCTGATTTTGAGGATGGCCTGTTTTATTAATTTTACCTTTTTATTTAGGAGAGATCAGCTGCGGTGTCATTTAAGTATAGTTAATTATGGCTCCAATATGTATCATATAACCTTTTTCTGGAAAAGATCTGGTGGATCTCAGCAAAAGGAATCCAAAAGAAATTTATAATTATCTCTTAATTTTAGTTGTTGAACATCGAGAAGATTGATAACAGTATAGTGCAGTAGAGGCAGTAAGCTTAACATAAAACATTAAATGGAACTATTATTTTACATTAACGATGGGTTTAACATTTGAGCACTGAAGAAATTTGTGACATTGTTTGGACTGTTTATTATTTAAGCATCTCTAAGTAAAACATATACATTATTACATAACATATACATATTACATAGATTTTTGTTTAAAAATTATTTGAGTGGTGACCTCGTGTTGGTCTGACCTGAATCTCCTGGCTGGAGCACAAGGAAAAAGGCAGACATCAGGATCTGAAAGAAAACACTTGTCCTCATAAGCAATCTTAATTTTACATTTGAGAGCATGAATCAGATCAGCAACAAAGAATTGTCTCAGCCATATGAACTTTAGTTGGGGTGTCTCCCATAAGACTATGGAGATTATTGTGGCCTCCAACTAATGAATAAGAGCTGGTTTAAACATCAGGTGGCCACTTTCTTATTCATCAATTGAAGTCCTGTCCAATGTCTCCTCACCCCAGGGGATTTTGTTTAACCAGTTTTAACATTTTACCCAGCTGGCAAACTAGGTGGAAGCATGCTTTTTAAATGTATAACCCAAATAAACCTTGATTAAATGATCTGAAAATGTAAAGGTGGAGGAAAAAAATCATTGAGCTCAAATAAAAGAAACAGCTGTTTACAGAGCAGGCATTTGACAAACACAGACAGACGATCTGTATAGTATAAACAGACAACGGATATATAGACTGACAAATGTTATAAAATCAGAGTGCACTCAAATATATTTGGCCAATTTGAGCTATTAAAAAAATAGATTAGTATGGACCTTTTTGTAGATTGATTGAGATCTCTTGAAATAAGAATAGCAGAAAAGTAAAGTAATTTATAGCTAATCTGAGATAGGTCAGAGAGGGACAAAAGGGACATGATTAACTAATCTCTCAGGGCCAGCCTGTTCCTGAATTGGGAGTAGAGACTGTTGCTCAAGAGACTGTGGAGTAGATCTCAGTGAGAGAGCGCAAGATGGCGGCTGGCCATATGTGACCCACAGCAAGATGATTGATGCGGGTCACACGATGGGCCACAAGGTGGCGCGCATTGACCCTGAGACCCATCACAAGATGGCGGCACACTGTCACGTGGTGGAGGGCTGCAAGATGGCGGCCGTCCTCTACGCGAACTGCACCAAGAGGGTTTCTGAGCACCGCATAGCCTACTGAGAGGCTGAAATGCACATAACTGTGTATGATGAGCTGGCAGAGAGAACAGCGATGCAGAAGTAGGAGGCAAAGGACCATCTGACTGAACAAACGGCTCAGGTGGGGGGATTGAGAAGTTGGGAGACTGGGGAGAGAGACTAAGGGAAGGATTAGAGGCTGCTGTGGTGGAGGGAGGAGGAGAGGGCGGTGCAGGGGTGCGGGACCTCCGGCTGAGAAAGCTGCGGGGTTTGGTCTGGGAGATACAGGGAGAGTTTCTGGTGGAGCAGAGCGAGACAGAGGTATTTGGGCCATTGTACAAGACAGTGAGAGAAAGGCACGTCCTCAGATGATAGGTTTTTGTTAACTTGCCGCCAGTGTGAGAACTGTATCAGCTTTTTGGTTTTTTAATAGCCTTGAGGCCAAGAGCATCAAGGTTATGAACCAGGCACTCTAGAGGTATGTTTTTGGGGGGACAGGATTCCCCGTTTGTCCAATTAAAAGTGAGCCAAAAATAACAATTTTGCCTCAGGGAAATCCCCAAGGGTGTGAAAATTGTCTCGGCTCACACTTAACAAAGCAGATCGTCATCTGCCTTACAAGAGTGATTTAAATTAAAAAGGCTCCAACCCATATGTGGGCCGTCACCAGTAGCACTGGTCGGATCCCAAGGACTAGAGGAACAGCTCTGCCTCAGGCCATCCGAGGACGCG
>PVLA01002925.1:111361-239552 GCA_004027455.1 Hydrochoerus hydrochaeris | reverse complement strand
AGGAAATGGAACACAATCTGGCAACCAAGTCCCTCTCAGCACCGCCTCCCCCTCCGCCATCCTCTGTGGGATCCCGTGGGCCATGTAAAATCACTTCCTGCTCAGAATGCACTGTGCACAATGGAACACACTGCAGTTGGAGCTGATGGAAGCATGTGGTTCTGGAGGCTGACACTAGGGGGCCTCGCTGAGCCAAGCTCCTGGCCTGTGATTCACCAGGAACACCCAGCAGACAAAAGCCAAGGGATACAGAAAACAGACCTTGTTCACAGACCAAAGAAAGAGAAATTAACTAAGCAGCTTCTATCTGACCTGAAGGAGATAAATAAGGCAAACTGCTGATAAAGAACTGGGAAGATAAAGATCAACATTAGAGACAGAACTCAACTGAAAAAAAAAAAAACCCAAGGTAATGATTAGGTTATCAAGAAACCATCCACCACCTACAACAGTTATCTAAACAGTTTAGACCCCTGGATCCTCTTAGAATACTGCAAAAACAAGATAACACCTCAACACACAGTGCCCCCAAACACAATGGCACAGGCACATGCGCTACCAGAAAAGTTGGGAGACAGCATTAACCTCAGAAATGTAACTCTGGGGGGAGCAGTAGGGGCTCTTTTGACTCAGGTAACAGAGAAGAGTCAGTGTGAGGAGGCCATTTGGGTCCCAAGTTGCAACACTGCCTTCTGTAACACCCACTGTCCTCTAGCTGGGAGACACAACTTTCACAACAGGAATTCCTGCAAAACCCACAAGCTCCAAATCCCTAGAGCAGTCAAGGACCCCACAGGAGCGCTCTCATTATCTAGTAATCTAAGTCGCACTTCAGCAAAAGCCAGACCCCAAGGAATTTGGCTTTATTTTCAGATGGATGGCAAAGTCATGGTTCCTAAAATGTCCTCCATGAAACACTTCACCTAGCATGTATCATCACTCATACTCTGCACAGAAATGCCAAATATCTACAAATGATACACATTCAAAATACACCCAGCCAACAGGGAATATGCTATAGCACACGCAGCATTTGGAATTCATGCCATCTCAGTGCTGAGGAAAATGGAAAGCTCAATTTTTGCTTTCTTTTTTCTCGATCTCTTTCATCCTATCTTTAGATTATTTTACCAGCACTCACACTTGACACAGTGACATCCAACTCTACATATTCTTCATCACCTTTTCACCACTCCTCTCTGTTCACATTCCCTGCCCATCTCTACCAAAAATATCTGCAGTCGCTGTTGTTTTTGAACTCAGTATCTCAAAGCCCAAAGAGTTTACTTAGGAAGGAAAGCATCTATCTCTAAGCAATATGATCTTTGATCTCCCTCATGCATGCATGCATGCTTGACCCAGAGCTGGACTTTTCATGTCTCTTAACATTTCCAAATCTCCCTTCCACCTCTGACCATGGAGTCTACAGTGTATTATAGAACCTGAGTTCTGCTACTTTTCAACCCACAAAGAACATTTGACATAAAATACAAACACACAAAGAATTAGTAAATACCAAAAGAGAAAACCATGGTGAAGAAAAATTAGACCAACTACCTTTCAAAAATTTAACAACCATCAAGGAGATATGAGTAATCAAGGAGATATGAGTAAGTTACTAAGATGGTCAATGACATTATTGTGTATCAGTATTTTTTAACTAGGAATTCTATAAGAAAATTTGTGATAGCCACAAATGGCTAGATAATGGAAACAGACCACTTTTATACCTCTCATTTATTCCTGTTAGGCAAAAAACAATTAGAAATCTTACAAGATACATAGAAAGTCTGATTTAAGAAACAAGCTGATATATATTTGCTGTCAAGTATGTGTTTTACATAAGTCAGTTAACTAATTCTCTGCTTCTTTTCATAGTAGATTTTTGCCTTGATTGTGTAGATTGAGAAACAGAAGCTGAAGGATTTTAAATAATTCCCCAAACAGCTAGTAAGTAGCATTCCCAGAAATGCAGCCTAAATTCGTGCTTTTTTCTTTACATTTCTCCACCTGTACTCTTTTTTAAAAAATTACACCAAAACAATGGCTAAAGAATTAAATTCCCACAAAGTAGATTACCAGTCACTCAAAACAGCCTTGACAGTCAGAGGACACTCCTCACTAAACATCAGTACCGCAGAAGCACACATTTCAGATCTGAACTTTTACACAGAACCCCTTTAACTGCTGCCCCACCCGGCCCACCTCCCCACCCTATCAGTGCTGCCAACTCTTGATGTAAACCACCCTAGGAATTGTAACTCACTGGCCAAAGAAACCAACCAAGCCTCCCAAACTGGCAGTTCACTTTTACGCAGACAACGCCCTCTGCTGGTTGAAGCAGGTAAATCCTTCCAGATCGAAGTCACCGATGTGGGTTCAAAGTCAGACCAGACAGCAGATGATGGTCAGGGCACCGTTTCTAGCTGAGTCTTGCTGCTGGAAACATCGATTCTTGCTGCCCCTACATGATCAGGATGGCCTTTTTCCCCCAGAGAAAAGAAGCATTTATTTAACCACTGCATTGTTTAAAGAATGATGTAGAAATAGACAAATGCATATTCACCTCTGGGATTCTAAAGTTTATCACTCCTCTGTGTCCAACCTTAAACTGCAAGTCATTTTCTAGAATAAGAAAGACAAAGTACATAACCTGTCCTGTGTTCAGGTTGTCATTTATTTACAACAAAAAAATAAAGCATGTTGAAAAAATACAGCATTAAAAAGAATTTAAAAGGTACTAAAGGGCTGGGGATTTAGTTCAGCAGTATAAGCACCTCACAAGGTCATGAGTTCGATCCCTGGTACCAAAAATAAATAAATAAATAAATAAATAGTACTAAAAGGCAAGAACTTCAGACACTTATAATAAATTTTAATCTAAAGAGGAACGCATGAGCAAGATAAGAACATAAGTGTATGCACTACAGTGACACCTGAAACTGACACTTTGATTGGAGCTAAGGACACTGGATTACACTGTAAGAATACACACTTCTGAAAGCACTTCCCAAACTTGGTAGTATAAACTGGTCAGACAGTAAAGAAATTATTTTTCATTAAGACCTCTTCCAGGTACATACTATCTTCCTAGTTACTGACTGTTACCTCTCAGAAATTTGCCTTTTTCATGCACCTTAAATAAAAGAGAGGTACTAAGTTTTACCATCATACATCGATTCTGCTGTTTTTGGTTTGCTTCTCATGAGAAAAGAGACCTAGGTTCACTAGGATGTAAGTGGGCTTGGTTCCACTGAGTTTTGAAGAGTAATGTCAGAGTAAGGCTAAATAAAATTCAGTATATTGCAAGTGGGAAAGTTTTGGTTAGCCATAACTATCTATCCTACTCTTCTTCTAAGTAGATGATTTAAATGCTGTTAAGATTGTTTTTATTCCAGAAGGACCCAAAAGAATCACTGAGAAGTTATCATGCATTTCATAAACTTTTATATAGTGATGCATTCATAAAGCTGTGTACTGATGGAAAACAGATATTATACAATGCATGACCAGATACACATTTACAAACTGCCCCTAAACACTGGGAAGAAAAGGGTACCACAGCATAACAAGATCCTGGCTTGGACAGTGCTAAGGTTTGGATCTGAATGTCCCCCAAAGGCTGATGAGTTCCGAGGTGGAGTTTTTGGAAAGGGCCAGGTCATGAAGACTCTGATTTGATGGCACTCCTGGGCCTGATAGAAACAGGACATGGATCCTGGGGGAGTGACCTCAAGGCCTCTGTCTGGTCTTTAGCTGTTCCCTTGCTAGCTCCTTCCCTCTCCTATGCTTCCTGGCCACTGTGAGAGGAGCAGGTTTGCTGTACCTGCCCACTGACACCATGTTCTGCCTCACCTCAGCCCTGCAGAAATGGAACCAACAGACTATGGACTGAAACCATGAAACCACAAGCCAAAATCAACCTTTCCTCCTCAATCTTGATTTATGTCAGGTATTTTGTCACAGCAGTGGAAATCTGACTAAGAAGGGGGTCAAAGGAGAAAATCAAGAAAGAAGTGACAGTTATCTGAGACCTGAGGATGAATGAAACATAGAGCTGAGAAGACAATATTCCAGGAAGATGAAACACAGTATAGAAACTCTGGACAGGAAAGAGGTAAATCCTCTGTGGGGAAATGAAAAGGGCTCATGCGGCTAGGCTCCAGTGACTGAAAGGCAAGGTGGCACCAAGTGAAACTGCAGACAGCCAGAAACAGCTGAAGGTGGCCTGGAGGTTACAGGAGAGGTACAGAATTTTACTGACTTCTGCAGAAAGTGGCCCTCAGATGTAAGCAGGAGAGTTTCAGCCGCTGCTTCCACTCTGAAAGACATTCTCACCACTGTTCAAGAAATGACAAGGAGAGGACTTTGCAGAAACAGGTAGGCCAGTCCGGAGACTTACAGTAGCTGAGGAAAGTGACACTGTGTCAAGTCCTTAGAGGGGTGAAGGGGAAAAACCATTATCTGTTCAGCTGTCCCAAGCCAGATCTCTGAACAGTCACAGGGAACTCCTACCACATCTGCCCCAGTCACTCAAGTCACTGGCCCCCCAGGCAGACCTGCCCACACTTCCAATCCCACTGTGTCCTCCACAACCTACAGCTCCACTCTCGTCCACGGTGTCATCATGTTTGTGTGCCAGCAGCCTCCTGATGCAGGTCCCAAGTATTTTCCCACAATTCAGACTCACCTGCAATCTGAAGCCAGGCTGACTTTCATGAAATGCAAATGTCAACCCCTCCCCTAACAGACACATGGCCTCCTATCTCCCCAGCAGGTAACCCCCTGCCACTCCAGCAGGTAACCCCCAGGCTCCCCCAGTGCTCCCGATCTTCTCCAGCTCTTCCCCAGCATTCTCATCACGGTGAGGGGCCCAGGGTCCTGTGTGCGCAGCCCCCCTCGCGCCTCAAACCCTGCTTGAGGTGACGGCTCCCCCACCAACATCCCCATCTCTCACTCACACCCCGCCTCCTCTCATGAGACCACCACAACAAGGCTATGCTGCAATGGTTCCAGCAAGCTCTTCTCCTAACATACAAGTTCTCTAAGCATGAGGAAGGGTGAAGCCCAGACGCTTGACCCAAACGACCCAAGGGTGCAGGAGTGTGATGGCCACCTTAGCTCTCCCCCCTGGAGAAATGGAATCGAGTGACAGAAAGGAAGCGTATACCAACATTAAAAATGTCACAAGACAAGCTTTTTCCCATTGGGCACAACACCTTTCCCCAAATTTCACCTATCCTGAAATTCTTACAACAGTTGCCTATCCACTTTCAGCAAAAATGTCATCATCAGGTGTCAATTTCCTCAACCCCCTCCCCAGCCACACCCTCCCTCTGCTGTGAGCTGGGCTCCCGCCACCCTAAAGCCACGTCTCCCATCTCATTCCCTACCCACGTTCGCACCAGCTCTGAACGCTACCTCATGGTGTCCCTGTATGTCTAAGAGTTGATAAAGTCCACCAAACTCCACAGAAAACACCTAGGGATAACCATCAATCTATAAAACTACCGCTGACGGAAATAGAAGGTCCCCTCTTCTAGGCAGGAGGCAGCCCAGATCTAAAGTCACTCAGCACCAGAAAATCAAATGGCTCCTAGTTTAATTGTAGGTCAGGTTTAAGCTTTCCTTCACTTCCTGACAGCTCCTGACAATGAGTTAATGACTTCTTCTACCTTGCTGGTATTAACTGGAATCCGTTTATATTCTCAAAATGACAGCAGTTTATACAGAATGGCAGCTTCACTGCAAATACTTGGGTAGAAATGGTTTATGAAACTTATATCCTGTGATAAGTAAGAACCAACGTTACTGTCACCAGAGCAAAAGTCACCAAATGCATGGTGTTCACCTCCTTTGTCAGCAAGGATATAGGAATCACAAGGCAGATTTAAGCTACAATACACACTCGTAAGCAGAGTGCGAGGAAGAAGGCAAAGAGATGGAAGAGAAAAGCAGCGGGCTGGTTCTCTTTCTTGTAATCAGCAGACAGTGGAATGAAATGGAAGTCATAGTGCTGAATACAGCGGGCCTCAGTTCAGTGTCGGGATAACTGCCCGGGTCCCGCTTTTGTTTAAAAATCCTTCTCCCCTTATCAAAGCTTCCATGTTCTACATCTGGTCCTGGACAGTAGCTATAGAAACCACTTGTGCTGAAGTTCTACAGCTATAAACAGCGCGAGGCCATTTCCAGAACAAGGACAGACAGGTCAGAAATCTGGCGTCCAGTACTATTCAGAGAGCTCCCAGGGCTTATTCCTAATGAGAACAAGGTGTTTGCAAATCTTCACCTCTAAATTGGGTATTCACACTAATCCTAGGCTTTTAAAACATTTATTACAAGATACCAGGCTAAAAAATAAATAATAAAAAATTTAAAGATATTAAGTTAACTAAATCCAGTGGAAAGAATTTACTACATATTAAAATCCTTCTCTTGATCATTCTTAAGACAATGAGCAACTGAACGCTGACCTCTCAAACTCAGCACAGAATTTCAAATTTAAAAAGTGCATCATGAATATTCATGCCTATCATAATAACAGAAGTACCACCATTTTTACCTGCAATCTACTAAAATCTGTAACTTTATAAAATTCAAAATTTAATCCCAAATATCAAAAAATGGAGTCAGAACACCAGATAAAAATGAATGGCATTTGTCTTCTTCGGTGGCCCTGGGGACTGAGTCCAGGCCTCGAGTATTCTCAGCAAGGGTTTGACCAACAAGCTACATTCCCAGCCCCAATTTTCTTTTAAATTGTTTTTAAATTTTTTTTAAATCAGTCAGAATGCTGCTAACCCTGAGGTGACAAAAGATAAATAACATTCAAAAATACACACAGGTATTCACATGTGTATTCTTTCACTTAAATTTAGAAACAATTCCTCTCCTAGAACCCTTTTGAAAATTTCCACAATCCATTAAAAAATAAATGAAAACATATCTCCATTTAAATGAAAACAGAAACCAGGCAAAATTATTTTGCTTAGAAATTATTTCAACCGGGAATATTAACAAAGGAAGTGAGAAATTACCAGAAAGGTCACCTGCAGGGTGGGCGCTTGTGATCAGAAATGACCACAAGAGAGTACGTTTCTGGGGCACAGAGCTGCCCCTAATCTCGACCTTGGTGGCACAGGTAGCCACATGAATGTCCACTATCCTGAGTCATTAAACTTTAAGTTTGTGCCTTGGGAAAAGACACATGTTAAAATCTCAGAGGGGCACAGAATGGAAGGATGACACATGTTGAAAAAAAACTAGAAAGGTAATTCTAAGTTAAATAACAGTATGAAACACACAGGCACATGCACACACACAGTAGAAAATCTGTCTCATCTGCAAGAATTATAAAAGCTCCAAAAGGGTTATATTTACCGCACACTGAAATTTCCCTAAAGTATTCATACCTAAGAATCCCTGAGTCCTATTTATATTTTGCAATTTACCCATACCCAAGATTCTGTTACACTGATTTTTAAAACTATTTTACTGTCATTTCTTAAAACATGAACACAAGGCCTGGAGTCACTGCCCTCTCTGCCTTAGGGTCCTGCTTTTTCCTGCAAATAAAACAGCCCCACCTAGACAGCCTGAGATGCAAGGACCCAGCTCTCTCAATGGTTGCCTTCCAGGGCAGGTGAGAACAGATTTGGACTGTGGCTTATTTACCAGAATACAGTAAGCATTCTGATCAGCATGAGAGCAAAGTCCAGTTGGGTAGGAAAAATCACTTCACTGCAGAGGTAGAAAAGAAAACGATGACCCTTCCAGTCTCAAACTCGAGAAAAAGTATCATTAATGGCAAAAGCAAATTCATTTGGAACCAAGCAGATTATGTAGACCTGGAAACAGACTTGAAGCATTGCCCGATATATCAGCCTCCTCCCTGCTTCCAAAATTTTCAAACACCTCAGGCAGAACCTAATTTATGTGTAATGCACATCTGTCCCCTTCTGACTTCCTACGCAAACCACTTTCTAACACATTTCTCCCTCCTCTCAAGCATCCCATTTTGATAGATGAGAGCATGGACTGTAGTGAAACCTGCGCTGGGGCTTAACACTCAGTTACTGCGTTTCTGCTTAGTGTCCCCTTCTCACCAATACATGTGAAATCATCCACCTCCTACCAAAAGCATTACATAATTTAAATAGGTCTACCAGATCCATTTCATAGCTCTAGTCCAAGGAGAAATACACACAGTCCTGGCCAAGAGACGGGCAAAAATCAAAAAGCAACATTTCAAAAGCAAAAGTCAAGCAGAAGGAGCTACCTTCACACCCAAATAGGTGCCCAACAGAACCACAACGACATCGTCTTGAGTTAGACCAAAGCATAACGAAAACAGGCAGAACACCACGTCAAGGACGCACACTCATTTAGGATTAGCAACACTAAATATCAACCTCATAGGTAACCTAATTATCATACAGGATAATCTGTTCCCTCTACGCAATCCGTAAGTCATTTTCTCAGCATTACTGTCTTTTTTCATTTAAAAAAGCATTGTTACAATGTTATTGGCTCTTTTTCCCTTTGCAGCTTCAAAATCTTACAGGCAAAACCCTGAATACTGGACATACTCCATTCTCATTAGCACATCCATCAGCTTCAGGTTACTGGGCCCTTTCATTCAACCCAAAGTCAAAAACCACAGAACTTTCATCACCCACCACATGACCTTCCGGTATCTTATTTTAAATCACCTCAACTGTACTTGAAGGCTTTCAAAAAACAACGGTCACTGACTTATACAACATTAAAATTCTAGTCTAAATTAATGTCCATATAAGCTATGGAATTAAATTTCCCTATACTGTAGTACTTCACAAATAATCAGGAATACCAGGTAGCATGCCAGATAAACAAGCCACAAAATAAATGAGTCCACTTAATACACTCCTAATTGATAATAATTTTTTTATATTTAAATATGTGTCTATTGTAGACTATAACACTTGCATGAATTTTTTAAAAAGATCTCAAGAAAGTCTTAAAAGGGGCTACTCTGGTTGTTGTCGGAATGGATTCTGGAAGAAGAGGTTTTTCAGTAAGTTTCACTGAAGATATAATTATTCTGTTCCTAGGTTCACCTGCTCTGGACCACTCCAGCGATCAGTACTTCTATCTGAGGGACTCCGAGGAGTAACCACGGGGACCGCAAGTACCCACAGCAGCTGTACCAAGAGGGAAAATGACCTTTGGTAAAACACACCACACTTGGCAGTGACCCACAGAGCAACATTAGCTGAGAAAAACACAACAACAAGAAAGATTACGCTGCTCCAGAGAATCTTTCATTCATTCATACACTCACTTATTCTGCAAGGCTGGGATTGAACCCAGGTCTTACACGCTCCAGGCAAACACTCGATCACTGAGTTATAGCTCGAGCCCCGATTACTTTTCGATCTTGGCATATTCTAAAGATAAAAATGTGTTTTGGCAGAATGGTAACATGATATAGGAAAAAAGACATCAAATTTCAGATTTAGGTGGTCTCAATAATGCATGCCTATCATCCCAGCTCCTAAGGGGGCAAGGCAGAAAGACCCCGAGTTCAAGTCCTCCCTGGGCAACTTAGCCAGACTCTGTCTCAAGAAATAAAAAAAAAAAAAAGGCAGGAGATGTAGTTTGGTGGTAGAGCACCCTGGGTTCAAGCCCCAGTACACACACACACACACACACACACACGGACACACACACATTTCCCCCGCCAGGTACAAAGAAGCATTTTGGCCTCAATTATGCCATTTACTGTTTATGAAAATAGGATGGGCCTAGGCTATGTCCTCAACTTTAAAACAGGAAAGATAATAAGCTTATGTAGACAGGAAAGTCTTGTAAACAAAGCATTAACAAAGTGTTCTTCCAGAATATATGGCTGGGAAATAATGATAAAAAATTGGCTCTTATGAGGCATCTTCTTAATTTCAACATGGTTATCAAGAACTTTCTTATTTTCTTAGGAGGCTGAGTCAGAAGAATCTTTTGCAAGTTTGAGACCAGCCTGGCCTACAAAGTGAGCCCAAGGCCAGCCTGAATTGTATAGTGAGACGCAGCCTCAAAAAGACAAAAAAAAAAAAAAAGAATTTTCTGATTTTCTATCTACATATAATATGCAATTCTAAAACCTATTGTCAGTAATGTAAATTAACAAAATTTTATAAAATATCCATACATTTAGACAATTTTTATCATTTATGTTTACATTTTAAATGGAAGTTCTTACAGTGGAAGGATGAACACTGTAAGAACCTATTAAGTGGGCCAAAATTTACACTGAGGTTAAACCTAACAAGTGACAAATCAAAATGAAGAGGTATGGTATACCAAACTGCAAAAATCTAAAATTAACAGTCTCCCATTGCTAAAATCAACAAGGCTGAGCAGATCTGAGAGCATCCTTTAGGTTCGCGTGAGAACTATTTGACAGTTTTGTCAGCACTTGCTTTAGAAAGGACTGGAATCTTGCTGCAGTCACAGCCAGTCCTCTCCAAACAGAGAGGGAGAGATGAAGTCCTGAATCAACCACTAACCCGGCTCACTTCCCACGGCTCCCGGTAAACTCACTGGGTAAAGTTGATGTTATAAAGGAAAGACCATTTCAGAAAACATACTTGAGCATTAGCTTTTTCCTTGTTTTTCTGGTTTTGGTTCTGTTTTTGGTTTTTTTGTTTTATTTTTAATTCAATTTCAAAAGGACAATCGTAGGATGTGAAGAGGAAAACAGACAAAACCAATTTTGGCTATAGAGGATTAAAAATACCTAAGATAAAAAGCCCTGACTTCCATTATAACATACTACAAAAAAAAAAAAAAATTCCCCAAAGTTCATTTTCCCCTTGAGATTGAAGTAAATTTGCTTGCAGAAATATTTTAAATCTGGAATCAAGGGCAGGGGTCGTAGCTCAGGGATAAAAGGCGTCTGCCCTGGCATGTGGAGGGCCCTGGACTCAAACCCCAAGCACTACTAGAAGATAAACACTGGACTTTCTTGAGCAAAATAAACCCAGGAGAAAGCAAACATGAAATGAGTCCAGGCGCGATCTCAAGTTTTAAAGAAATGTCTGGTTTATTATGCAGCTTCACAGATTATTCGTCTTCCCCTTCTGCCTAATTCCTTCAATCCTGTTTGCACAGGACTGAAATATGAAGCAATGCTTGTGTCATTACCAGACTTTCTAACAGCACCAAGAGTTAAAATCACAAAATCTACAGGTAATATTTCTGCTTCTTATGTATACTACTCAGATATAAATTACTACTTAAATAATTATAAAGACACTACCAACCCAAGGATATATCATTTGAATATCAATATTTTGTTTTAAAAACTACTACCATCCACTCTCAACTCAATTACATCATCTGTATCTCACAACTATTTCAATATAGATATGAATACCAATCAACTTCTTTTATGCAGACACAGCTTAGTTTTCTAAAAAGTCTTGATATTAGAGTTTGATTACTAAGGCTAAAAATTGTGAATATTACCCAGTAATGAAAAATAATTCACTACGAAACTCTGCATAGGGAAGTGACACAATGAATGAAGTATTTCAGAAAAATTCATGTAACAGCTATGAATAAGGTGTGAAAGAGAGGGACCATTTGGGAGTCTGTGAGAATAATCCAAGGGTAACAAGGGTCAAAATACAGCAAATGGAAATTAAAAAGACAAAAGAAAGGCATAAGAAACATATGCAAAAGGTGCTGTGCAGATAGGTATTAGTTTCCACTACTGTGAAAGACCCCTGGGGTCAGCATGGTCAGGCACTGACCATGTACTCTGGGGGCCCCCACAGAGGTGGGCCATGATGGGGCTCACCCCTGTGGGGGAGTTGGGAGGCTCTGGTCCTTGGGCTGGGACAGCCCAGATTCAATCCAGCTCCCTTAGGAGGAGCTCCTCCCATCAGATTCCTCCTATCTTAGAGAGAGGAAGAGAACACCAGGCCCTCAGAGAGGAAATTTACCTTCTCCTTTCTATAAATTCCACAGCTCACTGCAAAGACACGCGGGCTACTTACCTCAAATGTCTTCACCTTTTCCATGGTGATCAGGCGCCTCGACGTGTGGCTCGAAAGCTTCTGCTCGCAGTTGCTAATGAGTCTCAGGCACGGGTGCCGGGGCACTATCTCCTCGGTGTACCTGAGGAAGGAGCAGCTGACCGTTAGGGACACTGCACGGCCACGCAGCCCGGGGCCTCCCGAAATGGGAGCTGCCCTTGGATTCTGCCGGCGCTGACAACCATGGGGCTCTAAGTCTCCGTCCTGGGATTCAACAAAAAAGTACTTTAAATTTTTTAAACCAAGTGTGGTTTAAAAAAATTAAAAGCCAGGAAGCAGCAACAGACACAGGCAAAGGCGCAGGAAGAGAGGGAACGCAAGAGTGTTCCACGAAGGCTCGCAAACACTGAAACCGCAAAACTCCACCATGACTCCCCGCAAGGATGCCACGAGAGAGGGGACGCGGAGGCACCCCGCGGGGACCCGACCTTCATCCGGGGTTTCCCGGGTTCCCCTCTGTAGCACACGCTCTCCTGTAAAGTGAAGGGCTGCTGAGCGCCGTCAGCGCCACCCCGAGGCCACTACTGCGTCCGCAAACACGAGGTGAAAAAGGCTAAAGAGGACGCCGGACCGCAGGGCTCTGGGCCCACGGGCCTGGCCTCCAGCAGAGGCCGCCGCTGTAGGGCACAGCAGCCACGTGGAAGGAGGCGACGGCGCCCGGATGCAGGGCTGTCGGGTGTTGGCCTAGGGCCCGGGGGTCCAGCAGGACGCTGGCGTCCATCCTGGCAGGAGAAACGGGCGATGCAGCCGAGGAGCCAAACGCAATGAAGGGAAGCCAAGGCCTGCCGGCACTTCCGGGAAGCTGGCGGACGGTGGGCAGAGGCGGCCTCGGGGCGGCCCGTCCAGTCCACGTGCGGGGGACGGGAGCGCGGGAGACGGAGCAGGGTCGTGTGTGCCCTGGGCCTGGGATCTGAGGTGTAGAGCCACGCCCCTGGAGTGAAGAGATAAACTTCAACAAGCGGCAGGAAGCTGGGCGGCGCCTTCTTCCTGAGGCGGGGTTCGCTGCTGCGGGAGAGGTGCGGTTTGAACCTGCGGCCACGCGGTGATGGCGACAGCTGGCGGCTCTGGAGGCCTCCGGAGAGATGCGGCTGGGCGCGCCATCTAGGAGAGGGGCCGGCTGAGCTCGGCACTCAGAGTGGCTGCGGCTCCGTCTAGCGGCTCCCGGCTGGGCTCGGGCCGAGGAAGGTGCACCGACAGCTGCAGCCCCGGTGAGTCTGGGCCCGGCCGGAGGGCGCAGGCTCGCTGAGATTACCCACGGCCCCGCCGGAAGGGTTAGGGTTAGGGTTAGGCTTGCGGGGATAGGCGCACATGGATGTGGACTCTAACATGTCGTCGACCAGTGACAGCAAAGACAAACTTGGAAGTGGATTATTTCTTTTTTCTTCCTTTCTTCCCCTCTCTTTTCTTGTTTGTTGTTGTTCTTTTTTTCTTCTTCTTCATTATTTGATCTTGTTTTGTTTTTCTGTACAGAGCATTGAACTCAGGACCTTGCACTTGCCAGGCAGACACATATGCCCCTGAGCTATATCCCTGTTCCCTGATGTTGTTTTTTACACGAGTGTGAATGGTTTCTAGCTTCTTTGTGGTTCTTCCTTTTACTTCTTCCTTCTCTCTTTCCCTCCTGTCTTCTGCACCAGTTTCCCAAAGTTTGCATGATCCCCCTTTGTCTTCTGGACTTGCTTCTGATATCTTCCTCTTCTACTTCTCTATTTTCTCCCTAACCCCTTTTAAATTTTCTTGCCTGAGGATAAAACTGACATGTAGAGGACTAACTGCATATAATTTTCTCATTTGTTTCAAAAAGATTTTGTTATATAACCACAAATCCAGTTCATACATCTAAAGATGGCACATTAGTGGTTACCTCAGTTTCATTTTCTAGGCTGTGTTTAAAATGTTACAGTTATTGCTGATTGCACCATGTTAGCCACAGTGAAATAATTATTCTAGCCAGGTTTTCTTCCTGGTATTCCAAAACTGAGTTTGCCCAAGGGTCACAGAAAATACTGTGGGTCTGTACCAAAGAATCAGGGGCTGGGCCAAGCAAACAGCAATTTCTCATCTCCAATAAATTAAAGAGGTAGGATCTTGCAACAGACTCAGAACCCAAAAAACAGCTATACCTGGAAGACACCCTTGAGAAGTAGTCATTTCCTAAGAGTTAGAAATACTAACAATAAAGCAACTCACCACAAGCAATTTATAAGCATCAACCCAGGAATTAAATGTTTAAAAAAATAAAGAAGAAAATGAGAAGCCACTTAAGATGCAACCCCAGACTTCAAGCTCATCAAAAGCAACCCAGGAGGCAGTAAGGTGGGACAATCTAAAAACCACTGACCTGGGAAAGCTCACAACATATGGGTGTCTCTATATCAGTGACTGACAGTTTTTACTTTTCCTTTGTAAATGTTTCTGCCTTTCTGAACAGTTTCTCCACACATCTGTATATGGGTGATCTTCACGCTCTGACCCAAAGAGGAAAGGTGCTGATCAAGAGTCGTAATTACCACTGACTTCGCTTCAGTACCTATCAATGGAAAGGATTCTCTTGAACTCCTTCTCTGCTTCCTTCCTTAGCCTCCCAAGTAATGACCATTTCAGCTTCACCCCATCAAATGGTTCTTAAGTGTTTGCTAGCCTCATATATAGAAATGCCGCTCTTCTTATAAAATTAATTGAATTTGGAATTTTAACACTAAGCACTGATGCTAGGAAGAATGCATTCTATAACAAGGGTGAGGCTGCAGTAAAAAGTGGAAACCAAGAAAACATAGCTTTGACTTTCACCATGCAAAGAGCAAGAATCATTGTGCTGGATATAGTGTAGTCACTAATGTTCCCCTGCTTAAAGGAAAAAACCCTTTTATTCCCTAATGGGACTGATCTAAGTATTTTCATTAAAATGTATCTTAAATATCAACAAATGAAAAATAAGGTATAAACTCCCTTATTAAATGATAAAACCCAAAACAAATTTATGCTTCAAATCTAATGAACAAAACCAATATGATTTTAAATAATACTTAGGACATAAATGATGGCAAACTATTAAAACAACATGGCATTTGGCTTCACAGCCTGTGAACATAGTTACCTGCTTTATATTTCCTTTTTGATTGGATTTTTGATGTTAAGCATAAAGGGACATCATTTGGATCAACATTACAAGGGATCCTTGTTTTGATCACTGCAGTGTCTCTCCCCCGACTCTCTACCCACGGGAGTCTGCTTCTAGGTCCCTTCACCCCCAGACACCAAAATCTGAGGGTGCATAAAATGATGAGGTTTTTGCATATAACCTATGTGCAATCGCCTACATTCTTTAAATCATCTCTAGATTATTTATAACATCGGACACAATGCAAATGCTATGGAAATAGTTATTATACTGTACTGTTTAAGGACTAATAGAAGAAAAAAGTCTGAGTTCAGTACAAGCACAACCATGGTAGACCTAACTGTATTTTTGACTCAGGGTTGGTTGATTCCAAAAAAAAAAAAAACCAGCAATCACAGGTGTGGAGGGCCAAATCTATATTAATGAGCCAAACAGTTCAAGAGGCTACTCTGCAGGTACCACACTAAAGCATTAAAAACTGCTGTCGCATTTAGTACCAAGAGACTCTGCAAACTCAGAAAATATACATCTGTATGGTGCCCTGACTATTCTGATGGTATCTTAATTCTCCATTTTTATTGCTAGCGCCTTCCAAGCTAAGTCACCTAAAACCTAAACCACACAGAAGGAAGAGGTGGATCCCCAGAGACAGCCTGGAGCAGGCTGAGGCAGGAGGAGTAGTGACCGAGAGAATGTGAGGCCTCTCGGGAGAGAAGCCCACACTCAGGGCCGTGATGTCACATGGCTTTGCGGACACACTAATCACCATGGAGAGGTAACATAAAGCAGGACTCATGCGGAGTACAAATTATATCTCTGCTTCTGCTAAGAAGGCAAAAATATCTGAGTGTAAAGACTCCCTGCTTTTTTTTCATGAATCGGTTGTAATCGTCACTCATTTCCCTGAAAATCTTCCAGGCTCAATCACCTTCCAATGTCCCTAGCATTTCTCCTCCCATTTGAGAAACCAGTGCCCCGACTGTAAGTCTTTCTGCGGGTCTAAGGCGCATCCTCTCCTGTCTCCTAGAAACACAGGGAGAATATGTTCTCAGCACCCATCTGCACCACCAAAACTGCACTTAATACAATTACAGTTTATTCCAACCTCCTACCTTGGGGCACACTGTTAGGCTCCTTGATCCTGACACTTTTGTTTGTTTTTTCAGACAGGGTCTCACAATGTAGCTCAGGCTGGCCTCAGCCTTCCCAGTGCTGGGACTACAGATGTGTGCCACCACGCCTATTTTAAAAATTTTTACTTTACAAATAATATAGTTATAAGGGATATGTGATGTTTTACATACACTAACACTAGCAGCCAGACTGCTATGGAAAGTCATCTTCCAAAAGAAATTCCGGAGCTCATCAGAAACTGCATAACTCATATGTCGTGGAACAGAGAACAAACTCCATGGATCATGGGACCCGGCCCCCAGCTACACAGGCACAGCTCTGCAGCTCCTGTGACACCAAACATGCAGAAGCTGAACGTGGGCCCTGGCCCAGAGGCAGAAAACACAGGTATTCAGGGTCATCTGCGATTGGTTGAAACTGTAAACAGTAAACCCACAAAGACCAGCCCTCTACAGTGATCTCACACGTGAGTCTGCACGGCGAGTGCATCAGAGGACCAATGACTCCCACTGAAAGGGGCAGCAACAGGCTACTGAGAAGTGGCGACAATTATCCAAGCCGGAAGGAGAATAACAACTCCGCCAGGTGAGTGAAGAGGAAAGGGCAGTGGGGACCGTGCGAACGGGGTGGAATGTCAGAACTCACAGATGCTTCGACGCTGAAAAACGCTGTCAGGGGATGGGAAGTCTAGACCCAAACTAGAGAAACAAAAACAGTGCTGGCTTGTGAGGAACAGTTTCCTCACTGCAATTTAAATAGTGAGAAAACCCTTTTTAAGGGGTTTGGGATACAGCTCAGCAGCACAGTTCCTGCCTGGCAAGTACGAGGTCATGAGCTCAATTCCCAGTACCAAAAAAAAAAAAACTCTTTTTAACCACTTGACAATTTTTCCAATACAACTGAGTTGTCAGGCAGTATTTTCTTTCATGCCTGTCGTTTTCAAAATGCCATGGGTTTAAATCATAACACTGAACTTAATTGTGTGCACTTCTTATTTTTAAACTTGAATCAACTAACAGGGTTTGGCTGTAAATTCATTCAGAGGTGGGACTAATGATCTAGACTCACTATGCCCAAAACACAGAAGTCTTAAAATTAAGCTGTGATAAGGCACAATTCAGATAAAACTTCATTTTATTCCTGGTCCAATAAAAAGCTGTGCTTTCAGGACAACACAAGTGAACTAATTCTAACCTGCTTAATCCAGAAGCAAGAAATTTCCTGAAACTTCTACAGATAACTTTAGTCTTAAATTCATTTAGAAACTGTGTTATTTTTTAAAAAAGAGGAAAAGATTTTGAGTAATACATACAAAAAATGAAAATAGTTCCTTTTTTCAGCACAAATCCAAGGGAAACTGAGTTCATTACTAAGTCACCAGTTAATCAGAATAATTCGTTTTGATAAGATTATTTAGGGTACAGGGTTGGAGATTTAGCTCAGTGGCATAAGCACCTGCCTGGCAAATACAAGGTCCTGAATTCAATTCTTGGTTAAAAAAAAAAAAAAAAAAAAAGAGAGAAAAAAGATTATTTAGCGTACAAAGAAAGAAGACAACTGAAGTCTAGGAATGAACATCAGACGATCCGTAACTTTGCAGCCCTGTGAGGTCAGGGAAATAGGCCACATCCAGTACTTGGGAGGAAGCCACCTCTAGAGAAAAACACAGGACCTCATCTGTTTTTGTTTTTTTTTTTGGTGGTACTGGGGATGGAACAGAAGAGCACTGTACCACTGGGCTACATCCCAGCCTACTTATGGGTTTGTTTTGTTTTGTTTAATTTTGAGACAAAGTCTCGCTAACTTGCCCAGGCTGGCCTTGATCTTTTGATACTCCTGCTTCAACCTCCCAAGTAGCTAAGAGTATGGGCATATGCCACCATTCCCAGCCCTTCCTTTGCCTATTCTGAAAACATCGCCTTTGTTAACATGCATCTGGGAATTTCCCCTTGTGCAAAATTACTTAAACAGAAAAGTCACTGAAGAACTATCCAGTGGATACTTTTTAAGGTTTTTAGCAATACAATTAAAGTACCTCCAACTTTACTTTTTATTAAAGAATAAAAGAAGGGCTGAAGATTTAGCTTAGTGGTTCAAGCACTTGCCTGGTAAGTGCAAGGTCATGAGTTCAATCCCTGTACCATTAAAAAAAAATAAATAAATAAATAAAAGAAATGTTTAACTACATGTGACTATAAATAATAAAGTACAAAATAAACTACTATAGATAATAAACTACAAAACTGTGGAGAATCAGATGCTAGAAAGTAAGAGAGCATAGAAAATCCAATGGAGAAGCCTCAAAAAGATAGAGGAGCCACTCCAAAGAGACTCCCACTGGCCAGATTTGGGACAATTTGAGCAACAAATAACAGCAATACGGTACGATTTAATGAATGATACAGGAATCCTTGACCCTATACCACCATAAACTTTGAAACTGGTAAATAAACAAGAAAGAAAAGAGATGTACAAAGGGAGGAGCAGGGCTGGGGATGTGGATTGGGGCAAAGCAGGAGGCTCTGGGATCAACCCTGATATTGCAGGGAAAAGGGGAGGATGAATGATAGAACCGAAAAACCAACCTCCGAAAACCACCGTGGTGGAGATTTTAAAACACGGCATCGTCTGTGTGAGTAGTGGTTCAGTGGAGAACAAGACATCAGTGTCATCTTGCGACAGCCTCCCATGAAATGCTAATCAGAGGGAGAACTGAGGACTCGGGAGAACCTGAAGGACGGCAAGAGGACCGGGTGCCCCAGGTTACCATCCCTAGTCAAGGACACTGCGCCACGAAGCGCTGGCGTCTTCCTATCAGGAAGGCACAGCCTCTGTCTGCTCACAGAGGAAACATCAGGGACCCCAGCCAAGGCCAAGCGTCAGCATGGGAGCCGCGTACTCTATATGACGCTTACAGACACAGAAGATATGGAGTGAGGAGACTAGAGAGGTAAGAGAGACCAACGCAGCTCATCTTCCTACATGGAGCAAGATTGGTAAAATCTGAGTTGGTGAGTGGGACAGCAAAGGTGATTCCCAGACTTACAGAGTTGAGAGTGGGAAGCGGGAACGCTCTTATGTCTAAAAAATGCAGAAGTGCCTATAGCGCATCATATCTCCAGCTGCTCAAAAGGTTTTAAGAGACAAACAGAAATGGCTGGGTGCTGCAGTAGGTGGCAGGGGTAGATATACGTGAACAT
Organism: Hydrochoerus hydrochaeris; assembly: GCA_004027455.1. Taxonomy (NCBI): domain Eukaryota; kingdom Metazoa; phylum Chordata; class Mammalia; order Rodentia; family Hydrochaeridae; genus Hydrochoerus; species Hydrochoerus hydrochaeris. Next base: position 220,020 of record PVLA01002925.1, on the reverse strand, counting down.
TTGAGTGAGAGTGCAGACACAAGTTTGTGGGTGGTATTTGAAATTTTTCTGTAAGCTTGAAATTATTTCGGAATGTTTTTAAATTATATGTTAGCACCTTGAAGTAAAACAGAAAACAAGTAGATGGGCAGCAGCAGGAGCAAGAGCTGAGGACAAACAGCAGGAATTCCACACTCGTTTTTCAAGCAGCATTTTGCAAAAGGAAGAGGAAAGCCAAGTGGCAACTAGAAGCCCCCGCACAAACAACAGAAAAAGTTTGTGCTTTCCAAACAGGAGAAACTTGAGGATATTTTAGTAAGGTAGCAAACTTTTTGCATAGAGATGAACAAATACATTCTATGAAATAAATTTTTCTTTTATATTAAGATCACATCCATCACTTTGGATACCAGATACATAAGATGTGGCAGACTGCTGAAATAAAGGAACACAGCACTGGAACTAAGGAAAACAATTAGCTAGCTTTGGACAAGCCATTTGACTCCTTGGAATTACTTTCCTCCTTGGAATTGTTTTGTTTTTTTGTACTGGGACTTGAACTCAGGACCTAGCACTTACCAGGCAGGCACTGCACTATTGAGTTATATCCCCAGCCCAAACTTTTTTTTTTTCTTGGTACGGAGGATCAAACTCATGACCTCACTCATTTCTCAAACATAGTGGTTAAATGAGACAATCACTGGCAAGAAAACACAGCCAGTGTTACGCACTGGGGTGTGAATGTGTCCTTACAGCTGATAAACAGAGGTGTGCCCAAGGCAAGACAGAAACCCCCAGTACCACATTTATAAAACAACAGGGCTGGGGATTTAGCTCGGTGGCATAAGCGCCTGCCTGGCAAGCGCAAGGTCATGAGTTCATTCCCCAGTACCGCAAAAAAAGAAAAAAAAAGCCAACAACAAAAGAACTGCTTCTAAGTGCTGAAGGTCCACCCACCATTGTGAAAAGACAGGCAAACCATTTCAGAGTTGTTCTTCTGAAATGAACAATTACGTGTAGTAAATATCGGAATTAAAATAATCTTTAAAAAATGATTTCACAGCAGGTTGAGAAACAACTAAATCTGGAACTCAATACTATTTTGCAAATCTAAAGACCCTATCTTTTTTGAACACCTTCTCCTGCCCTATTGCTATGCACAGCTCTGTTTATCTCTTAATTGTTACTGAGTAATAAAATCCAAGTCAATAATGTCATACATAAATAGGGCCTTAAATATCTGTACAGCTCTCACTTTGGCCTTAGCTTTAAAAGAAATGTATTGCATTTAATGTTACATAGATTTCTACCACATATTCTTTTATGACTTAATAATAACAGCTCTTTAAAAATGTAAAGACCAGTCTTAGCTCCCAGACTTTAAATATGAAGGCTGAGAACCTTATGGGGCCTGAAGGCTGCAGTCTGCCAACCCCTGCTCTAAAATAAAAAGGCTGCCCGCTGCGATCAATAAGGAGAGGCTGCTTTTCACACATATGCAGGTAAACCAAGGCGGTCCATACACATTAAATGCAAAACTACCTTGAATGAAATCAGAGATAAGGAAAAAGGCTAGATGTGCAAACATTGTTAGGAAAATGAAGGTAAAGCTAACGTTACATACTCTGGTATATACACGGGTAACCAGTAGACGAGTCTTCCGCCCAATACTAGGATCTCCGCTGCGAAGTTTAACAGGTCAAAGAACATATCGCTCAGGTGGTAGCTCAGGGAAACGGGAACATGGCTTTCTGGGCTACACAAAGAAAACAAAATTTCAAAAGCAGGGCCAACCTGAATATTTGTAAAGTTTACTGAAAGAAGCATCACACTTCTTTCCACCATGATGGGAGGAACCCACCCCCTGGGAACATCACTTACCATTTTTCTAGCGCCTTGGATATTTCCTTCTGTGACCCTGTTCTTCTCGTAGATTCTCTGATACCATATGGAGCTAAACAGAAAACGCAAGTGGTCCGGACGGACAGTTAGAAGCCACCACAGCACCGGGCTCTTAGGCACTATGGGCCTCTAGACGTGATGTGTAGAGAGGACACACTGGCCATGTGCTAGCCCAACTGAGAAAAGGTGACAGAGAGGAGACTGCGTTCTTCACAAAGGGCGATGCCTGAGAAAGCATAGTAAGGCTCTGAAAGTACTACCGATTAAAGGAGGTTCAAACAACACGGTTACTACACATAACACCTAACTCTGGAGTAGATCCTGAGGGGGGAAAAAAACGTGCCTTAAAGGATATTAATGTGTCAACTCAAAACTGGAGGTCAAACTGTAGAATAAAGTATTGCTGAAACTGAAAACCACACCCTGTTCCTAGGAAACACATACTAAGTTATCAGCTGACGATATCTCAAGTTAAGAAAAAATAAAATTATGCATTTTAAATAAACACATGTACATAGTGGGAGAGCAAACAGATTGTTAATAAAAACTCACCCAACTTTTATAAAGCCATTTAGTCTGCCAGTGAAATGCCTGGATAATTTTCTTCTGTTGATCTGAAAATATCTAACATACCAAAGAACTAAAGAAAGAAGGTCCCCAAAGTAACAATTGTGGATTTCCTACTGTCCTGTCACTGTTTGGTTTTGTTTCTTTTTACTCTTTCACTCCCTTTAAAACAAAAAAATTTTTTAAATTTTTTTAAATTAAAAAAATAAAAAGTGGGCCACTATTTACAGCTATTGCCAGAGGTGGCTGATCTACTCTTAGATCTCTGCCTAGAAAGCCCAAGACCTTATGAGGCATGAAAAATAAGTTCTTGTGTACACTGCTGAAGTCTGGTGGTTAAACAAGCCCAATGGGTCACAGAACCCCAAGTTTCTTCCAAGTCTAAAAAACACACCAGTGAAAGCAGATGCTATAACACCACAAAGGCCTGCACGTGGAGAAATGTCAACATCTGACACTCTTTTCTTTGAGATTTCATATCTTGGTCACAAGGGACAGTTTAGCTTAGTTGGTATACTGATAACCAGCTGCGTCAATATCAACACCCACATGCCTGGATAAAATAAGCTGAAGGGGAAATGGACGGCAAGTTAATAAAAAGATGGAAGCAGAAGACTCGTTAATGTATATGTTTAGAAACAAAACGTCTGACTCACTTAATTACATTAGTAATCTGTCTTAAATCCCTCACTTCCTTCTTACTGTGTGAAGGAGCTGGGTGGCTGGCATTGTGTGTGTGCACGTGGATACATTTTTGTACTTTAAATGTAAAAGGTTTTAGGAAACTAATCCCACCCAAAGGTTTGTAAAAAGTGAATAAACTCACGATCAGTGATGATTGCATCAAAATACATGCCCTTCCTCCAGGAGGGTTTGGAGGCATCTGAAACCAGGACATCAAGATAAAACTTCTCCAAACCATACTGACGAAGGTTTGCCCTGATATTTTCATCTGGTCCTCTCCATTTCTGGTTTTTCCTAGTAGCCTTTCCTGAAGGAAAAGAAAAAGGAAGGAAAGAAAAAAAGGAAAGGAAAGGTTAAAGCAAATGAAGCTTTATTTCCTGAACCCACATTTATTCATGTAAAATTTTTCATTTACAATCTTATTGTAAATGAAAAATTTTATTTTATTTTATTTCGGCTCGTAAGCAATTATTCTATTTCAAAATATGTGTTTTGAACAGTAAAACGAACATCGTGATGCCTACCTGATCTCTTACTGTCCCCCACTAAGTAAAACTGCCTCAAACACTCACTCAGCACCCTGTCAGCACGAAGCGTACACAGTGAGACTCGGCTGCGCGGACACGGCGTCCCCGCTGCCGTCGCGCCCCGCAGATGCCAGCAGCAGACAGGAGGCAGCGAGGCGCAGCGGGCCCTGCTGCATAGAGCCCAAGGCGGCAGCGGGCCGGAAGGCTCGGGAGCTTTCAGCTCGGGAGAGGAAAGTGGACGGCACTGCTGGACACTATGGTTAGAGAAGCCAGGAGGAGACGAGCCCGGGACAGTGTCCGAGACGCGCAGCCCGCGCGTGCCCTGAGGGGCCGGGTGACCGTGGGCAGGGCCTGCGGGCCGGAGATGGACAGGCTGTATCCTTAAGGACTGACCCTCTCACTAACCCGGGTGCCAGCTACCCAGGAGTCTGCTCCCCATAATCGCTCACATACTCTTCTGTGTTAGGACCACTTTACCGTAAAAACACACAGCGAGGTCACAAGGAGGCCGCGACGGGGCCACCGCGCACAGGGTCAGGGCAGTGGTCACGGATAAGCAACGCCCAAGAGAGCAAAGTGCGGCTCCGCCGCTGAGCTCCACTCACCCAGGCCGTGGACCGTGTTGTAGTCGATGTCCGTCCCGCACACGTAGGCGCCGAAGTGAGCCGACGCCACCAGGAGGCCACCTGCAAAATTGCACAGCGTGACCTCTCCGCCAGGAACCCACCCCAGGTCCCTCTCCCTGCTCGGCGCGAGCGGCCAGGGGCGGAAGGCCACGGAAAGCCACCGTCCTGGCCATGAACGCCAGGCTGAACTCGCCGAGCTGGCCACATTGCCGAGGGGATACTTTTTTTTTTGTCAAAATAATGAATATTCGGATATTTTTCTCTTGCGAATGTACCCAAAAGTACCTTGTTGCATTCTTAAAATTAAAAATGAGCACGTAAGGCTGCTTGCCCAGTTAAAAACATATAAATTATGATAACTGGGCTTCATTCCCACTAAAGTCAGAGTTTCAAACAACTAAAAAGCACATAATTCATATATGGGACATTAATTTTTTTGTACCAGGAATTGAACTCAGGACCTCACACTTTCCAGGCAAGTGCTGTGACACTGTGCTATATCCCTGACCCAGGACATTAATTCTTACCAAAGTTAAAACATGACCTTCATCAAGAAATCAAATAATGACAAATTCAAACATGGACTAATAAAATATATGCTATTGTAAAATATTGTCATTCTGGGAAGCAATCAAGAAATTACCTTAGTTTAAATTCTATATATATGAATTCCTTAATTACTAATAGCAAACACACAAAGTATAAAAGAATACAATTACCTTTCTGTTTAATTATTGCTGTGACGAAAGTGAAAACCCATGTCCCAATACAATTTATCTAAACTAAGCAATCTGTCAGATGTAAATACCTCACAGACAAAAAAGCCTAGTAATTAAACTCTTTAAAATAATTAAACTCTTGAAAATAAAATTCTATAAATTGTCAGAAAAAAATTTCACATAATAATTATAGTCTTCTTTAAATTTCTCATTTTCATCCACTTAAATTAAACCGCTTTTAGTGCCTTAGCAAGTCCTACTTAACTGCAATACAGCAATCTCTGCTAACAAAGCTGAAATCCGAACTAGTCTTAAGCCTACAAAGCGTGCAAGAGGTGGGCAAGGGGAAGAATCTAAGGCTCTTTCTTCATATGCCAGAAATGTGACGTCTAAAACTAAGACAGGCAGTACCGAGCTCAAGGTCTCAAAGCCAGGCGCTCCTCTGTGGCCACTGACTTCGCCGCCGAGACGGTGTTCCCACAGGTCACGCTCCCTTCCTTTCACTCCCCCCCCCCCCCCCCCCCCCCCCACTGCTCCGTCCCCTTCCCATTTGTAAAAGATCTATCTCCTTGTTTCCCGTTGTCTATTTTTTTATCTTGCTTTTCAATTTATTTAAACTTTGGGTGTCTCATATAAGGGAAAACGTGCACTATTGAAGCTTGTGTGTCTGATGTATTTCACTTAACTTTATGGATCCGTGGTGCATCCACTTTCCCATAAATGACTCAGGTTTATCCCTCTTTAGGTCTGAGCAGTTCTCCATAGCGTATAAATATATCCATTCACCTGTGGGTGGCCATGTAGGCCTCTAGAAGCTGTCATAAACTGTGCTGCTACTTACATGGGTATGCTTGGATAGTTCTAAGACCATGCTGCTCACTCTTTTGGGAAAATACCTAGTTAGGAATAGCTCTACCACAGGCATTTAAAGCACAATCTGGTAAAACTCCTTACAAGTACTTTGCTCATGCTTGGGATATAGCTCAGTGGCACAGCGCTTGCCTGGAAAGCCTGAGGTCATGAGTTTGATTACCAGTACCGGAAAAAAAAAAGCATGAAAATCCTTTAACTGACTCATTCCTATCAGGAAGAGAAATGGGTGACTAACAGAATAGCAGAAAACAAAACCTCTTGTGCATGTCCTGAAAGCGCTGATGCGGGAGGTAAGAAAACAAGAGACCTCGCAGGCCTCAGTCCACACCTGGCACAGGGTGCACCCAGGAAGGGTGCTGCGCATGACGAACACAGCCCTCCCCCAGCCCTTCGGCAGAGTCACGGCGTCCCTGTGGTGCTGCCGAAGAGTCGGAGGCTCACCTGGAGGCGCTCCTTGGCAAGGGGAACAGCACCGCTCCTGGGCCCCCAACAGAGCGGTAGCCGTGCGGTTAGAGGGTTCTGGGAGGACCCACCTTGCAGGCGAATCATCTGCCACAGCTCAATGCCTCTTCCGCCTTGAAACTGGTCTGTTTCTTGGCCCGGTCACTGTGCCATCGTGGGGAATTATTTAGTTGTTCTTTGGATTACCTGGACATATTTTTTGCCTTCAGTGAAACTTTGCTTGGACTTCTCTTGGAAGCTTTTTGGTGGAAAACGGGGTCATTAGAAAACGAGCCCGGTACAGCAAGGGGGTGGAGGACCAGGCTTGCCCCTGTATCCACGCCATCGAAGGGAAAATCCCAAGTATGCGATCTAAACTATCAAGTCAGTATGGCAGTGTCTCATTACTTCAGCATGGCCAGGGCAGTGTGTTACAGGAAACAAAATACAGTAAGTGAGATCCTTCCCATGATACAGAAATGATTTTTTTAATCTGTAGAGAATGAAGTAGAAAGCACTGCAAATGTGAAAAAATGAAAGACCAGGGTTGCTTTCTGCTTAACAAGGGAAAAAGAAAGTGAAGAGTATTAATCTAAATGAAAGCTCTATTTAAATAAACACTAGCAGCCTGAGCAAAAACAGTACAGTGAAAGACAGAACTACTACTGAACCATCAGATTCGGCAAAAGAGGACCACAAAGTTTCAGGAGGAAGGCAGGAAAAGGCCTAGACACTCACGAGCTCAGTCTACAAACTTCCCTCTTCCTCTCCAAGGTGTCCTCCCAGGAGCAAGAACCCCAATGTCCGCATCCTATGCCAAGGCCTCCCCCTCCCCCTGCACCTGTGACACAGAGAGGGGAAGAGAAAGAACAGGAGCCCTGTGCTGCCGAGGGCGATCAGCATACATGTGTACCAATTCATCAGAAAGAAACAGACCTTTATGACTTTGAGCCTCAATGTCCTTGCCTGCTACAATAGTCACAAATTACGAACACTTTGGAAATCAGGCAAAGAAATGACTAGAAAATAAATTAGTGGTCAAATTCTTCATCATCACCATTTAGTATTAGCTATATCTAACATCTTTCCCCAAAAAGGAATCTCAGCTCTTAGGAAAATAATCATTAAAACATAATAATAACCAGTTCAGTTCACTGAATGTCTATCACGAATCAAGCAATTTCCTAAGAATATTATATACCCACATTACCTATTTTATGTCTTACAATATCATCACTTCACAAATGATTAAACTGCAACATACACAGGTCATGCCCAAAGTCACATAATAATTGGCAGAGTAAGCATTTTAGACATTATGTTCATACGCTTTCTTTTACAACACCAGTTGAAGTAAATATGCATTAGCTCGTCTTGCATAGCTCAGTTATTGTTTGGGTGTTAAATGTCTTCCAGCCATCCATGCATTAAAGGATTCCTTCCAGCATGGAGCTAGAGGGAGGTGAGGTTTGACAGAAAATCCTCATGTCACCGGGACTGTGCTCTTGAGTGAATTGTGGAAACCTAGCCCATCCCTCTTCCTCTTCTGTGTCTAGGCTATAAGGTAAGAATGTACTTGGCTATGTGCTTTCTGCGACCGCCATGTGACACCCCGCCAGGACCCTGACATCAGTGGGTCCACCAGACCATTGCCCAGAACCTCTAAACTGTGAACCAAACTCAAAACTGTGAGGGCTTTCTCTTTATAAGTTAACTGCTTCAGATAATTTTGTTATAGCAATAGAAAGTTTACTAACATACTTACTTATTAGATACACAAAAGGAAAATGTGTTGGTAAACAAATTAAGTAAGTAAAATTGTATATTCAGTAGCACCTGCATACCATTCCTAGGTCTTGTATCACATCTAGGCAAAGCCTTGCTATATGAGGTATTCCACATGTTCACAATGACCAGTCCTTTAGCTACCCACGAAACAGCAGGACTTCTTAACGAGTGGGAGCTGACCCAAGGATATGCATCCTCCCCATTTGGAAACTAGAGATATACAATGTATAAAATTAAAAAGAAGATGAAGAAGAGAATTAAAATGAGAATATATCATTAAAACAGAAAAAGTGTGTTTCTGCAGTTCATGTCATTCTCAACAACAGTAGCAAACTGTCTAGAGAAAAAGAAAAGGCCTTAGCTACAAAAAGATTTCTATCCTAATCTACAAACCTGAGAAAATCACAAGTCATGAATAATCTGTGGGAAATACATTTGGGAAAATACATACACTTCCACTTTATACCTTTAAGGTGGAAAAAAGAATTGCATACACTTAAAACTTTTTAAAAGAAAATGAAAAAGCAATCCAAAGATAAAAATGTGAAATACTTTGTAAAAAACTGTGGCCAAGGAGGAAGGCACAGAGCTACTTATGTCTTCAGCCCCTGAGAAGGAAAGTCCTCCATCACCGAGGGAACGCCCCCAGGCAGAGGAAAGAGTGACCTGCAGACAATTGTAGGTTACAGCCAGTTCCAAAACAAAAATATCCCAACTGACATAGGTCCTAAAGCTAAGTCCCAAAGCTGTGTTTGTAAATGATAAATTATGAAAATATATTTTAGCTGCATCTTTGAAAAATCCACCTCTCATTTGACATTAGCTGTCCTATGAGCAGTAAATTGACCAAATCACACTGCCCACTGTTAAGAGCTGCCGCAAAGCAAGCACAGGCAGGTCTCGGTCCTCTACCACACTAAAGCAGTCAACATCCTGACTGCTGTGAAGTTAGCATTTTATAACATGCTCAGCCTGGTCTATGTCAAGGGCAAGAAGTGTTATCTAACATACAACTCTTTTTAACTCTATGGTCTGGTTTTGTTCCCTTTTATTGTTTTGTTTTATTCTCTTCAAAAATAAGACTAAGAAAACAATACAATGAATCAAAGAGTTGGTCCTTTGAAAGAGTAGATGAAGTGGACAAACCCCTAGCCACTCTTATTAAAACAAGAAAAGACCCAAGTCTATGCAACTATGAATGAAAAGGGTAAAATCAAACAGATCCTGCAAAAATCCAGATACCTACTCCAAGTACCTGTACTCTAGTAAGATAGAAGACACCTGAGAAATGGTCAGATTCCTAGATACATATAAATTACCAAAGCTGAATCAAAACAATATAAAAATTATAAATAACCCAATATCAGTCAATTAAATTGAAGGTGTAATTAAAAAACTACCAACAAAGAAAATTCACTGTTCAACTCTACAAGACATTTAGAGACAATCTAACACCACTACTCCTCAAACTCTTTAATGAAATTGAAATGGAAACAATTCTCCCAAACTCATTCCTGGAAGCAAGCATTACCATAATACTAAAACCAGACAAGGATCCAGTCAAAAAAAGGGAACTATAGGTCAGTCTCCCTAATGAACATAGATGCAAAAATCCTCGATAAGGCACTAGGAAACAGAAAGCAGCAAATCATCAAGCTTATACACCATAACCAAGAAGGATTCATCCCCAGGGTGCAGGGATGGTTCAACATACACAAATCAATAAATAAAATACACCACACATTAACAGAACCTAGCACAAAAACCACATGATTATCTTAATAGATGCAGAAAAAGCATTTGACAAAGGTCAACATCCATTCATGATAAAAAAGGAAAAAAAAAACCTACAGAAAATTGGAATAGATGGGCTTTACCTCAATCTCATAAAAGTCATCTATAACAAACCAATAGCCAACATCATACTAAATGGTCAAAAGCTGAAAACTTTCACTCTGAAATCATGAACAAGGAAAGGATGCCACTATGACCACTTTTATTCAGTATCATTTTGGAAACTTTAGCCAAAGTAACCAGACAACAGAAAGAAATAAAAGGAATAACATTGGGAAAGGAAAAAATTAACTTTTATCATTATTTGCAGATGACATGATAATCTACATAGATGACTCCAAAAACTCCATCAAAAGACTCCTAGATTTAATGGCTAAATTCAGTAGTATAGCTGGATATAAAGTCAACACTCAAAAGTCAGTAGCATCCCTGTACACAAATAACAAACTCACTGAGAGAGAAATTAGGGAACCAACACTGTGGGAGGCCTCCAAGCTGTGCTCTCCTGAGAAATGAAGCCCCTTGCCTCCACCTTTTCTGAACTTTACTTCAACCACATTCATGGAGATATGCTGAGCTGGCTACATTCAACTAGATGGTCCCTTAACTGGCTAAAAGAATGTGATCGAGTCCAGCCAAGAAGCCAGTGGGGGTTTGAGCAAAAGCCTGTGAGAATCCAGGGCTAAGACCAGATAACATCTCAGCTGACACCATGGGACTCAGAAAGAATTACACCTTTCTGGTAGTAAAGGTGGCAGTCTTGTATACATCAAACTATCTGTTTCATTGCTAATTAGGGGCCTCTGTGCCTGGTATGGAATTGTTTTGTTTCTCCTTACAGCCAATGCCTGCAAAGTTCATTTTCTCTAGCACTCTGGTGCAATCCCTACCCACCTCCCTGATTGATACCAGTAAAAGCCATGACTTGTGGCCTTTTGTTCCACAGAGAATACTGGTCATCTCAAAGACCCTCAAGGACAAAATATTCCCTCTTGTCTTTATTTTGCATCCATGTGTCATATTGCCAGGTAGGAGATGTGAACCCACCACAGGGTTTTCAGTACAACACCTGTTACAATAGCATCCAAAACAATGGACTATTTAGGAATCAATCTACTAAAGGAAGTAAAAGATCTTTACATTGTAAACTACAGTACTTTGAAAAAAGGAGATCAAAGAGGGTATCAGAAAATGGAAAGATATCCCTTATTGTTGGGTTGGAAGAACCAATATAGTGAAAATGGCTACATGTCCAAAATTGTTACACAGATTCAACACAATCCTGATCAGAATACCAATAGCATGTCTCACAGATCTAGAGAAACCAATCCTAAAATTTATTCAGAATCACAAGAGACCTAAAATAGCAAAACAAATTCTAGGCCACAGGGCATATCACTATCCCTGACTTGAAATTATAATACAAAAGTACTATGATAAAAACAGCATGGTATTGGCAAAAAAACAGATCCAAGGATCAATGGAACAGAATAGAAAATGCCAAAACAATTCAAAACACACTTGGTCAACTTATCTTTGACAAAGGGGCCAAACACCTTCCCTAAAAGAAAGATAGCCTCTTTAATAAATGGTGCTAGGAAAAAGTGGTTTTCCATATGCCAAGGATTGTATTTCTCACCAGGTACTAAACAAAAATCAAAATGGGCCAAAGATCTAAATATTAAAACAGAAACACTAAATCTGCTGGAAGATAGAATAGGTTAAACTTTAAAGACATACATGTAGGCAAAGACTTTCTGGATGAAACCCCAATCACGCAGGAAATATTACAAAGAATCAACTAGGATCTTGTCATACTAAAAAGTTTTTTCATGGCAAAAGAAACCAAGAGTAAAGATACAACCCACAGGATGGGAAAAATGTTTTACCAACTACCCCTCAGATGAAGGACTGACATCTAGGATACACAGAACTCCAAAAAACAAACAAACAAAAAAGTCAAACTTCTAAATAAAGAACCAATCCAAAAATGAATTGTGTTTCTCAGATGGAGAAACACAAACAGCAGATAAATATATGAAAAAAATGTTCAGCATTATCATTTAAGAAATACAAATTAAAACAATGGTGAAATTCCACTCACTCAGAAAAAATGGCTGTTATCAAGAAATCAACCAATAATAAGTGCTGGTGAGGCTGTGGGGAGAAAGGAAACCTCTGCTGTTGGGAGGAGTGTAGACTGGTGCAACCAATATGGAAATTCCTTTTTTTTTTCTTTTCTTTTCTTTTTTTTTTTTGTTTTTGTACCAGGAATTGAATTCAGGAGCTTGCACTTGCCAAGTAGGTATTTATGCCACTGTAAATTCCTTAAAAAACCTAAAATTGGGGGTTTCATTTGACTCCCAGGTATTCTCCTTCTTGGCTGCTTCCCTAAAGAGCTAAAGGCATCATACCACAGTGATATATATGTACATCTATGTTTATAGTGACAAAGTTTGTAATAGCTAAATCTTCAAAACAGCCCAAATGCCCATCCACAGATGAATGGATAACAAAGATGTGGCTTTTATATACAGTGAAGTACTACTCTGCAGTAAAGGATAGTCTTGAGACATTTCTAACTCAGTGGGTACACTTTGAGACCATACTGTTAAATGAAATAAACTGGACACACATTTTAAATATCATATTGTTTCTCTGGTGTGAGAAACCAAAAGGGTAAATAAGGACTAAATGGATAACGTACTGGAAAGGAGGAAGAAAATGCTCAAATGGGAAGGGGAGTAGAGAAGGGGGCAAGGAACTGAGTAAAAAGAATGAAACAACAAAAAAAAGAAATCAAAGCTTTTGTAAATAAGGAGGGAAGCAAGGTTGAAGGGAGGCGCAGGGAATGAGGAACAAGGAATAAAGATACATTATGTACTGGTACAAATTCCCTATGATGAATGTGATCATTATGTATATCAAAAATGTGCCAATAAAATTAATTTAAAAGGTGGGTGTGGTGGCACGCGCCTATAATCCCAGCACTCAGGAGGTTGAGACAGGAGGATTGTCAAAAATTCAAGGCCATCCTTGGTTACATAGTAGGCTCAAGGTCAGCCTGGACTATAATAGTGAGACTGACACTGTCTCCAAAAAACTTAATAATAACAAAGCAAATGAAACCATGTCAACAATACCAGAAGCTAGCTTAGAATACATGGGTGTGCTCTGTTCTTATTTCTACTTGTGAGTTTTGTATAAGGTTGATGTTCTTTCCAATAAAACTTCAAAATGTAGAGAAAGTGCTTAAGATAATGAAGTAGGAAATAAAAATAGACATATGTTGAAGGTGGAATATGTGTAGATTCTGGTATAGTAATGAGTTAATTCAAGACCATCAAACACCAAAAATCTTGAAATCTCTTAACAGGACACCATTCCTTCCTAATCACGTGAGGTCACAAGACTCCTCCATTCATGACGTAGTCCCTGGCTGGCAGAAAAGCTCTATGACCCTGGGTGAGGGCGTGAGCTCTCGGGTTGGCAGTTTGAGATTGAACTCTGTGAGCTTTCATGAGGTACAAAGTTGGTCAAGTCACACAACCGCCCTCTATGCCATAATTTCAAAATTTTCGAAACTATCCACTAGCTGCTCCAAGAAGTAAATTAAATCATAATACTGGAGTGACAGATGGTACCTATTAATTAGCATTCTTGTCACTGATACCAAGTCCCCACGACTTCACAGAGGAGAGGTTTCATTCCCTCACAGGTTCAGTCCATAGTCAGCTGGTTCCAAGGCAGAAGAGCATGGGGGAGCAGAGCCGGGGAGCAGTCCCAGAGAAGAAGGGGACAGGCACCAGACAGACCCCAAGGTCACGCCTCCAGGACCCACCCAGACACACCTAGAAGCCTGGTCCATTCATCCCTGGGAGGATCCAAACCCAATCAAGATGAAACCACAGAGCTGAGGAATTCACCAGGCACTGATCACAAGAAAGGAAGAGACAGCAACCATGGCTGAACTGAACTAAACTAACCCTGAATCCTCCCCAGCTATGGGCAACAGCAAGCAAAAAACAACCTGAAGGCTGAGGCAGGAAAATCCCAAGGTTAAGCCCTGCCTGGGTAACACAGCAAGAACCTGAATCAAAACAAAAAATGATAACAGGCTAAGTGGGGTGGTGCACACCTGTAATCCCAGCACTGAGGAGGCTGAGGCAGAATTTTATTGTTTCTTTTACCTTGGAATTTTACCCTGAGTTCATTCGGAGAACACTCCAACCCAGTAAAAGCAGCAACTTCAAGCCACTGGTACTCACTCATTTAATACAGTCATACTTACTTATAATTCCCACAAACCAAGTCAAAGATCAGATGACATGCTGACTTTTTCTCCATCCAAATATAAAATTCTTTATTTAAAAACATTAAGACTTTCTTTTTAAATTGGGTATGGTGACACACACCTGTAATCCCAGCACTGAGAAGGCTGAAGCAGGAGGATCGCTGTGAGTTCGAGACCAGCCTGGGTTAGATAGTGAGTTCAAGGCCAGCCTGAACAACACAAAGAAAGCCTGCCTTAAAAAAGGAGGTGGAAGGTATAGCTCAGCAGCACAGCGCCTGGCTGGCAAGTGCAAGGTCCTGAATTCATTTCCTAGTACAAAAAAAACCTTTCTTTTTAAATTCTGTCATTCAAGTCCTTTCCCAAGAGTTTTCAGATTTAAATAAACCATAGAGCTTTATACCATTTCTGTAATGTATGTTACTACAGGGTTTTCTGCTATTAAAAATATGCATAGATACTCCCCAGTACTGGGTTATTAGGAACAAAATCCACAAAATTCTATCAGAATCATCTACAAAATGGCACGAGCGTGAAATACTATTCCACAAGTATAAGCCTGTCTCTAAAAATTAAAGGATCATTTGTCCATTTACTCTCTCACCAGAAACAAAGCTATGATCTTCACTGTCACATCCAAGCAACATCTCCACAGCGGTGTGACAGTTCTGAAGAGATACCTGTCCCCACAAAGGGGTCGAAGACAACATCGTTGGCCTTCACCCGCCCATGGTTGGCCATTATGAATGACAAGCCGGCGTCCATGCTTGTGTTCCCGATAAAGTGCCTCTTCTTGACACTGTAGGACTGGATCAGCTCTCTCTGCCCATCTGCGATCTAGAGCGGAAGGAGACAGGCCTCAAATTCACAGGAGCAGGCAGAACAGATCTGAGAGCGCGACCCACAGTAAAACCAGGCAGAATATCTTCCCGCTTGCTATTACTCCAAAGTCACCGCTTTAAAATAATGGGGTCACGGCAGTCATTCACACATACGGTGCTTTTTAATGTCTTTTCCTCTATTTTTTTTTCTTTTCAATCCAAAAGTTAATTAAACTGAAATACGAGTTATCCCAGACAGGAACAAGCCATCCCCATCTCTTTTATCTAAATACCAATAATCTAAATCGGAATAATCAGGATTCCCAGCGCCTGCTCAACCTCTGACAACCCCGGGGGGGATGGATGGGATGGTGGGAAGGCACTTCCACTGCCTCACAGCCAAGGCCGGAAACCTGACACCTCCATTCACAGGCTCCCTCACTGCTCAGCAGGCCACCCTACCCTCCCTTTTACTAAAACAAAAGCAGTCCGCAGCCTGGCTAGGCGGTGCACCCCTGTAATCCCAGCACCCTGGGAGGCTGAGGCAGGAGGATCAAAAGTTCAATACCGGCCTGGGCAGTTTAGCAAAGCTCTGTCTCAAAATCTTAAAAAACGCTAGGGATATATACCTCAATGCAAAGGTCCCAGTTCAAATCTGGCAAAACTTGTTTTAATTTTAACAGGGACATTTCTTTCTCCATAGAAATACAAACCACAATCACATGCGCTTCACCAAAAGTTCAATACCGGCCTGGGCAGTTTAGCAAAGCTCTGTCTCAAAATCTTAAAAAACGCTAGGGATATATACCTCAATGCAAAGGTCCCAGTTCAAATCTGGCAAAACTTGTTTTAATTTTAACAGGGACATTTCTTTCTCCATAGAAATACAAACCACAATCACATGCGCTTCACCAATTTTACCATAGAGCAGGATTGATTCTTGACGTGCTTCATAGTTCCACGCGTAAAGAGTCAGACACAAAGACAAGTGTTTGGCTTTTGCTAGAGATCAAAACCCAGATCAAACCCCTCCCACATGACAGACAAGCACTCTGGCACTGAGATATACCCAGGGCTTCAATTAAGTCTTCGTTTGTTCGTTTGTTTTTTTGGTTAGATTTTTCAGGGTTTTGTTGTTTTGTTTTGTTTGTTTGGACACAAGGTCTCATTATATAGCGCAGGCTGATCTTGAACTCACTGTGTAGCCCAGGTCAGCCTCGAATCTGCAGCAACCTTCCTGCCTTGGCCTCCCAAGCGGTGGAATTACAGGCATGCCTGGTAGTATGCACTTAGTTTAAAAAAAAAAAAAATGAAGCAGAACACTTCCTCACCCATCTACCAAAATAAATATTATGTGGCTTCTCGGGGATGCAATTTGGGTTCAAACCATAGTCCTCCAGAATACAGAATATGTGCTGTGGCTCCTTTAGGTTCACTTTTCCTTCAAACGGTAGAAATTCAAGTGCCTAGAAGATAAAAGGGATGCTAACGTCCTCTAAAATTTTATAAAGACAAGTACAGTAGCTGCGGTGTAACTGCAATACCTACCAGGTACACCTGGTGTCAGCGCTAAGCGAGATAAACCGCGAAAAGCACAGCACCCAAGAAGCAAACACCAGTGTCTCAGGCGACCGAGGACCACAGCGGTCCCCAAGGCACTCGGGCTGCCTGGTTCACTTACATCAATCCGTTTGACTTTTTCTTCCTGGGTCAGTGTTTTGTTAAACGTGTGGATTTTTATTTTATACGTAGAGTCTGGGTGCAGAAATGGAACCTAAAGTAAAAGCAGATGAAGTTTGTGAAGCTCAGGGATGGCAGAGACTGCACACGCAGGCCCCAGGGAAACCACAGCTCGCCACGCACCATCTTCTCCACGGGGTAACTTTTAAGAGAGCTGTGCAGCTCCTCGGTCGACTCTCCGTGACCCCACAGCTCAAATATGGACCTAGGAAGCAAACAGAGAACTTGGTTCTTAGGGAAACACCTAACAGTTATTCCACCAAGCTTTTGTGCTTGCTCCACTAAAACAATCACTGCTTATTTTTCCCTAAGCTACAAATGAGAAGTTGTATCCTAGAAACATCTATCACTCATGTCCCAACACGCAAGGAAGGTAAACCTTGCACAGCACAAGGGGCCTGGGCCCCGGGGCCTTGAGCAGGCTAAGCACCCGCTGTACCACGGAGCTGCACCCCTCCCCCGGCACTAGATGTCTGTCCTAGATCGACTGGCCCAGCAGTCACATGAGAGTAAATGGGAGAAAAGGTGGCTCCCGACAGCTTCTCAGTAAGACAAATGGACCAGATTAAAACGTTACTGTGTGGACCTAGGGATTTGCTACATTTTTTCACTCCCTTTGGGGTTTGCGCAAAACAGTCCATGCTAAAAATAAACTTAAGTTTTGATCCTTATTCTACGGCCAAAAAGAAATCTGAATTTAAATTAGTTTTCAGTCTTAGATCTTTCAGTGAGACAAACAGCCTGCTGCAGCATGCATACTGCAGGTTATGGGTTTATTTTTCTTCTGTTACAATGAGGTTGCAGATATTATCCTTTAAAAACTGAATTCTTCTTTTTCTTTCTATTAATTTATACAATACAGACCTCTACAGTAAGGTATACAGTAAGGTATACCTCAGCAAAGGAAATTATACAGAGATTAAAAAGCAACTAAAATTTATTATGTATTATTATTATTACAATATACAATTACTGATTTTACCATTCATCACATATATGAATCAGAAGATATGAGCTTTAAACTTTGTACTCCTGTAGCTGTTTCATTTTTATTTATTTATTTTTTGAGGCAGTGTACTGAAGATCAAGCTCACGACCTCACGCTTGCCAGGCAGGCACTTATGCCGCTGAGCTAAATCCCCAGCCCTAAACCTAGATATATTCTTATTTACCTTCTTACAAAACTACATATATAAATTCTCATTTGCATTGCAAACAAAAATATATGTAGTTCTAAAGAGAATGTAATTCTATGAAAAAGTTGTCAATAATCTATCAAAATGTTCAGGGGAAAAACTGAGATAAAGAAAAAAGTATCTATCAAAACAAAATTTTTTAAGAAAAATGAAAAAAAAAAAGGGAAGAGGTCAGTGATTAACCTAGAAATACTCAAGATAAACAATGAACAACTTCAATAATTTATACCAAGATAGACTGTGACAACTCTGTTCTCCAAATACAACAGCAAAACACGTCACAGCGATCCCCACGTTTTGTCATCTACTCTACCACACTGTTCACCCTACTAAAAATTATGTGCAAGAAAAGCATTTTGGGGTTTTTAGTTATAATTAAACACCAGCTCTTTCCTACATAGGAATACAGTATTTAATCCCATGCTATATTCCTGCTTAATATGGCACTTTGGAGAAACTGTTCTATACAAATTTATCTCATCTCCACGCTCAGCATCTTCATGGTTCTCAGCAAGCCACCTTTTCCCTGTCGTCCACCACCATCCAGTGGTAAATGCTTGTAACTGCGAGCTCAGCCAGGTTCCCTCCACATTCCTCTCCCTTTCACTAACATATATTCCAAAAGAAAGGGAGACAAAGTTTCTCTTACTTGGCACACACTGTCCGTTTCATTAAATTTCTTGCAATATCTTCGGAGGGAATGTTAAGAATCCAAAACGGAGACTGAAAGAAACAGCAAAACCCATTTACCTCCAAGGGGCTACAGGCCAGGTATGCTTAGATTCAAAGACCAGCAGGACAAATTCCTAACTGCTACCTTCATGGAAGCATAACTGATCTGACCCTAACCAAAATAAAAATCATTCTCATAGAAAAAACTGATTTCTTTTCATAGGTTACTTTTTCCTGCAACAGTGCAGTGTAAGAACACTTTCATACATGATCTCATAGATGAAAATATCAGTAAATTAAATTTAAATCTATTTAAGGTTAATTTGGCATTTGCTTTTATGTAGCTTGTCTGAAAGAATTAATGCATATTACATTACAGAATATAAATCTTGGAATTTTTACCTTTGTCAAGTTCCTTGTATTACAGCCTTATGATCCAGCTATTCCTTATAATACAGGTATTTTATGTTTTACTTCTAAGTAATGAATTTAAGTTATTAAATGGTCTCTCATTTTCTAGGTAGCCATGGTACTAGGGATAGGTGAGGAGCATTGTGGGATAACAATGATGTAAGTCATGGAGTAAACTCTCAGTAGATGCCTAAAACTCTACCAAGTTCCAATTCAAAACACACCTCAACAGAGGAAGACAGTTCTTTTTGCAGTGAAAGAACACACACAAATTATGATGTGATTGGTGAGTTAAAAACTAAAACTGGTGCTGCGGTTGTAGCTCAGAGGTACAGCACTTGCCCTCCAGTGCCCTGGATTCAATTACCACGGCTACAAGAAAATAAATAAATGAATAAAATGGAAAGTAAATTTAAGTTTTGTTACCACGGCTACAAAAAAATAAATGAATAAAATGGAAAGTAAATTTAAGTTACTTTCCAAAGCCACAGTTTTTTTCAAAGTATTCTTTTCATTTAATTGCCTCTAGAAAAAGAAACAAGTAATCACACAGAGAAATGTAAGCATTTTAGTTCTCTACAAATCTAATGTTTTATTTATAGGTATTCTACAAATGGTCAAGTAAAAATTCATCTTACCTTTCCATAACTTTCCTGATTGCTAGTGAACTGACCTCCAAAAAGTGAGAGCAAAGACTTTATTTCCTGTTTTGAAAATATTATAGAGAGAATACATTTTAAACAGAGAACTCAAAGTCTTACTAAGAGAAACAGGTCTAATATGATTAAAAGATAAAAACAGAGTGGCCTGAGATCCACTTCAGGCTTTTAAGTTTCAAAATCAGACAGCTACATCTCAGGGTGCTGAACAACTTCTATAGTCACAAACATACTTTAGTAATTCTTGACAAATTTTAGACAACATGAGAGCTGCCAGAAGACAAGATCAAAAAATTGATGTCTTGATTTTAAAAAGGAAATAACCAATTATAGGCACTACAGATTAGGTAGCCTAAAAACTGATCAATGAAAATAAAGTAACTCAAAAGATGATTTGAAATTATTTCTAATTAAAAAGAAATTAACTACAGAGCATCACTGTAGCTTCATTGAGCACAAGAGCATTAAATTAATCTTCCTTAATAATTGTACCAAAAAAACAATAATTGTACCACTAAGAACACAATACATTATTTAAATATATCAAGCATGCAAAGTTGATATCAAAGTTGGAAGTTACCTTTTTATATTGATAAATGCAAGATGGTTATGCAAATTTTACGATTTGTACCACTAAATAATTGTCTCCTTGCACATAAAGCAAGCAGAATACCCCCACCTCCAAGTTCCCACCCCAAGATCAAAGTATGAGAGGTTTGAGCCACTAATGCCATTTCTATTTTTCCTTAGTCTATGCAAATTATGTGTTGTATTAGAAGGGGCTGAACAGACCCTGCTAACACAGACAGACCCCAACTAGCACAGACTACCA
Source organism: Hydrochoerus hydrochaeris (assembly GCA_004027455.1). NCBI lineage: Eukaryota > Metazoa > Chordata > Mammalia > Rodentia > Hydrochaeridae > Hydrochoerus > Hydrochoerus hydrochaeris. The sequence continues at coordinate 199,498 of PVLA01002925.1, read as the reverse complement.
GCAAATCAGTGAAGGTAGCCCAGATGTCATTTTGTGACATAAGTAACACAAACTTGAACGGGAAACACTGAGAATGACAAATCAAACTGAGGAAAATTTGATTTTCATTTGCAGATCTTCCATATACTAGCTGTGATTTTATACATGAAACTTAACTCAGTGATTCACAGTTCCCTTATACTTAAAAGAGTAAGCATAGCTCCTTCGTGAAGGGCACGGAAACTTAAGCTGTTATTAGAGAAATTAAAATGATGACGACCTCCACACACACAGTCCTTGAAGTTCAGTGTTTCAAGAAGTCAAGCAAGACATAGAAAAATGAAGCTACAGATTAAGTTACTTAAGTCTTGCGTGCTTCTTTTTGTTCCCATATGAAAACATGTTGTGAAATTGGCTGTGTATTTAGCACATTCAAAGTTAAAACATCATTTGAAGCTAAAACATCAAAATCTGCTGCTTCTGGAATACACCGTAGAAAACCAGCAACAGGCTAAACTATCCATGTCTCAAGAATGGATGGGGCCCAAGAAGGCCACTCCTGAGAATGAGATGACAACTCTCGCGGGGAAGACGGCTACTCCCGAGAGCAAGCGGCCACTAGCAAGTGCCTGCCACGTACGAGGAAGGGCTGGCAGAAGAGGTGGACCACAGAGTTCTTCGTGCAGCTTTTATTCTTTCCGAGACATCAGCTATTCAGATCCCTCTAAATTAGGACACAGGGAGGCACCGAGGATTCGCTTTCGTTGCCTTTGCGTTGGCAGAGGATGCGGAGGCAGCTACTGACAACAGGAATGAATCTGAGCTCTCTGGACGCACAATTCATGTCCATTTCCCCAAACCGATGAGAATGCAAGAGGGCTCTTCCAGGTAGTTCGGCCAGACGATGACCAGGTTTTCTGGGAGACTCTTGGAGAGAATAAAGAGGAAGGGGCAGGGACTCCCCAGGCAGAAACCCAGGAGGGCCAGGCCCCAGCAGAAGAGGCCCAGCCCAGCGGGGATGTCAAGGTACATCACCCCAGTTCACAAACGCGCGCGGTGGGGGGGGGAGGGTGTCTTGCAAAGCACAGCAGCACAGGGCCAAGGCCACCACTGGTAAGAGCTTCACCCTCAAACACCTAGGGCAGCCGAGTGTATCCCCTGCTTCCCAGGCTGTGCTGCCAGGGCCTGCCCTGGCCCAGCAGAGGGTCCTGGACATGTTCTTTGCTAAAATAAATCCTAATTGTTTTTTTGGTTTGTTTGTTTTTGTTTTGTTTTGTTTTGTACCAGGGATCAAACTCACCACCTCACGCTTACCAGCAAGCACTTCAGCCACTGAGCTAAGTCCCTAGCCCTAAATCCTGACTCTTTAAAAAAATAAAAAGAAATAAAAGAAATGGGGAGGGGAAGTGAAGAATTATTTATGGATGCATTAGCTCCACTACCCAAAACTTAAGCAACCACACAAAATTGTAGGTAACTGTGACAAGCCAAGTTTTATTGTAATCAAAATATGTTTAAAATATTCTTTGTTTGTTTAAAATATTCTCATCAAACTACTTGAAAAAAGCAAAACGCAAGATTTTCATTCATGGCAAATTCACTTTGCAATGGAGAATCTTTCTGTATTAAGAACAAAAAGGAATTGTATACTGAACACTGGGTATAACAGTGTGGCATGATGGAGTGTGAGTCATTAATCCATACCATCTATTATTATTTTTGCTAGTCACTTTTTCAGAACTATTTGCATTTGGTTTTTTTTTTTCTTTTGTTCTTTTGTTCTTGGGGGGTTGAAGAGGGATAGGGTCTGGCTATGTAGCTCAGGTTGGCCTTGAATTCACTATATAGCACAGGCTGGCTTTGAACTTGGAGTGATCCTCCTGCTTCTGCTCCCCCAATGCTGGCCACAGGCATGTACCACCAGGCTTGGCCAGAACTATCTGCTTTAGAACCAGCAATAAATACAGACGTCTGAACTGTACCTTTAGTATAATAACATTGGGAGCTGGGGGTGTAGCTCAGCGGTAAGGCACTTGCCTAGCATGCACAAGGCCCTGAGTTCAATACTCAGTACCACCAAAAAAAAAAAAAAAAAAATATATATATATATATATATATATATATATATATATAAAGTTTTCAACTTGATAAACTTTTATCAGAATTAAAACTGAACCATGATTACATCCTAATCTCTCATTTTACTTCATTAAGACAGCTACCTGCCTTACAACTTTCTCACTGGGAGATGATATCAAAAGCATAGTTTGTCACTTTCCTTCTGGGATGAGATCCTATTTCACTAAACTTGACATTTATAGAGCAAGGCACTGAGCTATGAAAAGCTTAATGTTTTTATTCCTTAGAGCTAAAGGCCTAGCAGAATTAATAAAACATTGAAATCTACAACTGAAGTGTGAAGTGCTCTTAAAGAAGCAATAGCAAGAAAGTGTTAGGGTCCAAGGGAGAAAGTGATAGCTTCATTTTAGAAGTGAAGAGTCGTGGAAACTGGAAAATAAGGAGCATCTAAATCAATGGCAGCCAACAGCCACCTCCAGGATGCCGAAATGGGAGATTCCTTCCTGCTGGGAAGGAAGAGCAAAGCTGGACATCTGCTCCAAGGCCCAGGTGGTTTCAAGAATGAGCCAGCAAGACTAAGGAAAGTACAGGATTCCAACTGGAGCCCTCAGGTACTTGACCATTTTCAAAAGCAGTAGTGAGTGGAACAGCCCTGTGACACACTCCCGGAGCCAGAAGGATGAGAAGAGTAGAAACACTCCTGTTCAGTGATTCAGTTCCCTTCCTGCAACCAGCCTGGTAAATGACTTGGTCACTTAGTGAGGAGTTGTAAATAGTGTGTGCATTATAAAAGTCACAGCAAAGAATAGCCACAGGGAACACCAGATTGAGAACTTTGCTTTTATTTGTATAACTCATATGCAGTACTGTAATGTATAACAAAGCAAAAGTACAGTACTGTACAGTATACCGCAGCCAGCAAAATTACAATACTGTATAAGCAAAGTGTACTGTATAAAAAAAAGACATTGAGGCTCTAGAAAGATGTACAGAAGCATATTTTTTTTAAAAAAAGGTTAGTCATAAGTCAGTACAATATGCCTGGTTATAAGTCTTAAACGGTTGTTAACAGGTTATATCTGTATAGGGCCAGAAGAAAAGACCTGAGGAATCACTCAACTCTAATTGGGATCCCACACCCAAGTGATGGCAAATCTTTTAGATTGTTCAAGAGACAAAATACCAGCTGCAGCACTTGTGCCACATATGCTATGTGCAGAAAATGCCCAGGTGTTTAGCACCAGTCGAGCCTGCTCTGTCTCTCTGAGTCTGGAATACCCAGCACCTCCGCTCATCTCCACTCCTTACACGAGCACCTCAAATACAGCACAATCAAAATGAAATCTTAACATCTGCCTGTATTCTCTACTTTGAGTAGAGACACAACTACTATATCCAGCCAAGAAGTCATGCTGGCTGGTTCCTCTTCCCTCTGCCAGCAAGTCCTGATGACCTTATCACTTAAGAGCTTTCCCAGTCTCTCCCACCCTCTTACAGCTGCCTTAACCAACTCGAAAGACTATACGAATATATATCCTAGCTAGTCTCTGGCTCCAGTCTTTTTCTGTCCAATCCCTCCCCCATATTGCTCTCAAAATCATGGGGAGACACATTTTGCCACTTCTTTGTTTAAAAGCCTTCAATAAACTCCAAGCCCAGGGTATTCGGGATTTTCCGTTTTTTGGCCCCACCTACTTCCCGTTTTCTCCCTACCACTCTACCGCGTACATGGCGACCAAGTAATAATGAACAGCTTGTAATCCTAATGTTGGATCAGTGACCAACTAATCTTCCAGTAGCTTAAGTGTCACCTCTGGAAGGCTAACATCCCCACCCGCAGAGTGCCTCGCTATATCCCCGTGTGCATCTCCGTCTCTGCACTTCCAGGCACTCCACAAATCTTTCTTGAACAGATCAACACTTTTCCCGACTTCTCAATCATCTAACCTCACCATCGACCTCTTTCCTGCGCCTGTGACACTCAGAGCACTTCAGGCCGACTCCTGTCGGAGGTCCTCATCCTGTTAGACCAAGAGCTCCTGGAATCTCTGAATCCCGGAGCCTGGGAGCTTGCAGAGGAATGAATGAACGCGCTCAGCAAGGCCGAAGGAGTTCGTCGGGAACATCTCTCTCATACCCTCCGCCAAGCTAATCCCCCAGCCCAACAGCCCAAGGATAGGGGTCGCAAGACTCTCCTGGTTCAAAAGATCCTGATTTGGTGTATGCGCTGCAGTGCAGATCACTTTATCCACAGCCATCCCACCCGCGGTCCTCTCCCGGGGACAGTGTAGAGCTCGCCGAGGGCTCACCGGCAGGCGGAATTCCAGGTGCTCCTGGGCCATAAGCAGCAGATACCTGTCCAGGGTGCGCGACAGCGCCATTGCAGCCGCCCTCTCTGCGCCCGCGCGGCCACGTGGGCCCGCCCCCTTCTCCAGGCTGGGGGCCGCTACCGAGAAGGCGGAGCCTGGCGGACCGGAAGCGGAAGCTCGGCCAATCTCGCGCTGTTCCGGCATTCCTCGCGCCCGCAGTAGGCACTCAGGATTTATTGAAGAGGAAACCTTTTCTTTGGGCCTCCACGCGTGAGGCGCTGGTGAGGTGCTAGTGGGTTTCAGGAGGAAGCGGCCAGGAGACAGTGCAGTTCCCGGGATCCTCCTACCGGCAATGTACTTCCAGCTTCTCTGCATCTCTTTAGATCCTTTTTCAAAACTAGACTGGATAAATTTGAGTCATTTGTAGGAAACTGGATGCACCCTGAGACTATAATGCTCGGTGAAATAAGTCAGACTCACAAGTTTAAATATCGCATGGTTTCCTGGTAAGAGAAACTCAAGTATAATTTAAAAAGCAAAGTAGAAGATAATAGGAAACGGGATAGAACTTTGGCAAAGGGAAGGATGGGGAAGAGGACGGTTAAAGAATGAACAGTGTGTAATGTACATTCACCAGCTCCCAAGATGAACGTAGTTATGTACTGTAAAACTGTACTAATGAAGGTAAAAGTAAAACGATTGAAATTCACCTTTTCAGTGTAGACTTCTGCAACTGTCCTAGGATTCTAGTACTGACTCACTTGCACCACTCTTTAGCGCTCTGTTTTTGTATTTTTGCAACAGTTATCAAGGGACTGTGCCTTATAAGCCAAACGCGGTAAGTTCTTAAGGACCTAGGACACCGCCTGTGTTTTACACTGCAGTTGAGAGAAACCAAAACAGTATCTTTCTCAAAATAAATAGTAATTATTAGGTTGTATTATTTGTTAGCCTCACAACTAATCAACAGCCAACACTACAATAAAGTCATTAAAAGTTGCTCAAACCATTTGCATAAGCAGCTTTCTAATAATACAAAATATGTATTTAAATACATATGGTATATGTACCCTTGCTTTTGAGAATACTGAGATCTTTGTTTAGACCCATTTATTGTACATTCTACGATGATACTGCACAAAGTACAAAAGAGTAAGGATCTTACATATCAGCCTCATGTCAGGAATATTGTTGATACTTAATAAAAACAGGCTAGGGCTGGGATTTAGCTCAGTGGCTTAAGCCTGCCTAGTAAGCGTGAGGTTGTGAGTTCAATCACCGGTACCCAAAAAAAAAAAAAAAAGTAAAAACATGGGCTAACAATGGCAGTCTTAGACTCAAACTTCAGTTCCACCATCCACCAGCCATATGCTTTTAAGTAAATTTCATAACCTTGTGGGCTGGGGATTTAGCTCCATGGCATAAGTGCCTGCCTGGCAAGTATGATGTCATGAGTTCAATCTCCAGTACCAAAAAAATAAAATAAATTTCATAACTTCCCTGAGTCTCACTTTTCTCCTCAGAAATGGAAAAATACTGCTTCCTTCTAAAGAGTGTTAAAGATTATGTGGAATAATGTTCCTAGGCAGTTTAACACCACCTTGGATGGGGCCAATAAAAGGAGGACATTTTTCTTAACAAAACCTATGAGAATTCCTTTTAGCAAGAACTCTGCCATTGTTAGGAACACGGTCTCATAAGCCCACTTAAAGTGTATTACTGAGGCGCATAGATACCTCTCCCGACCCCAAGGCTTCAGAAGCCTCTGTATGAGACAAGAGACATTGTTTTCTCTTGAGAAGAGAGGCCATGGTGAGTCAGAAAGCCAAATTAAATGTTAGCAGAAGGATGTTCAGTGTTTGAATTTGTCAAATCTTAAGTAAAATTACTAAATACTTGACATTCTGTTAGAACAACTACTTAGGGAATCACAAAGACCCGCTGATTTGCATACTCAGATTAATAAGGTACTGTGCAGACAAAGCAAGTAAGATTCAGAGTCTACAGAACCCAACTGGAATGGGGCATTACTGATTTTTCACCTGGGATCCTTTGTGCTAAAATACAGAATTGAATCTCTACAAAAGTTTCCTTCCAAAAGTGAGTGGGAAAGCAACTACATCATGAATCTCAAAGTTGGATACAGGATTTGAGATTAACCCTGCACAGGACATGAGGGTTAGTGTGGAACTACTCTGACATTCAACTTTGAGGGACCTGTTTTTCAGCTCACTAGAGTGGTTAAGGAGCAACATGAGAGTAAGGACTTTGGCAGGGGTGTTCAATCTAGCATTAAGACTTTCTATTAAAATTGTACTGTAAGGAACAAGAAGATACAGTCTGCCTTCTGGGAACTGACCCAAAGCTCCATTCATGCCCCATCTACCAAGGTATATGGTTAATCTTATCATCTTGATTAGTTTAAAAGATGCCTTGGGGAATAAAACACACTTGTGGGAGTGTCTGGATAGGTCATGACCAGGAGACTGTATCTGCTAGTTTCAGCTCCTTCCTCTCTCTCCAGCTCTTTTCCTGTCTCTCTGCTTCCTGACTGACATGATGTAAGCAACTCTCTTAGGCCCTCTGCCATGATGACTATGCCTTAGAGCCAGCTGTCCATAGACTGAACCCTCTGAAGCTGTGATCCTCTATGAACCCCTCTTCTTTAAATTGCAGGTGTCAGGTATTTTGTCTCAGCAAAAAAAGATAGCTAATACTCAAGATGGCCCCTTTAAAAGACTTACTTTGCTTTGGAAACTGTTGTTGTGTAAGTATTGGAGTCTCTGGTGTAAGCTGTCTATTAAAAAAAAAACCACAGGCCATTCCTAAGAAGTAGCTGTAGGAAGCTGCTGAAGCTGGAGATTGATCACATGTGTTGGGCTAAAGCAAGGCCAGCCCTGCAAACACAAAGCCCAAAGCAAGTCACATGAACAAGCTGTTTCAGCTCCAAGAAGACAGGGGTCCCAGGCCAGCCAGGCAAACAAATTGATAGGCAGCAGGATTGAAATTGAAATCATCCTCCTGAGCGTATAAATAAACATCCTTCAGTGGTTGAGCAGGTCCTTGTCTCCCTTTAGGAGGGAGGGCACCATCTGACCCCAGGTTTGGTCTCTTTGCTTTATTTTCTTATCCTTTTACCATCTCTCCCCCTGGGAACATCTAGAGTTGAAACTGCCACTACAAGTAGAAACCAGGAATTGGAGATGGGAGTTTTGTGTGGATTATAACATGCCACTTCAGGATTAAGGCTAGGAGGACAAAGTCAGAGAAATTAACAGAAAGTTAAAAGATTCCAGCAGGAGAAATAATATGGAATTCAAAGCTTCCCAAGCACCTGTCTCAATCTAACGTTTGAAAAGGGGTTACATACAATATAGAACCAATGAGAAGGATTGGTTCTTCATGTGTACCAAGACTAAAGATTTTTGTAATTAGGAAAGCACAAGAGGCTTCTGAACAATTTGAAGGATAAAGGTTTATTGGAACAAGTTATTTAAGAATTACAAGAACTTTACCACAGTGAAGCATTCTTGAGGGAGTTCAAATTTCATACCATGTGGAAGGCAGCTGTAGTTAGTCTTAAAAATATAGTTCAAAAAGAGGAGAACAAAATAATCCTGGTTGCTGGATGCAAGACTGAACAAGCTGAAAATCTGAAGCACCAACTCAGACTTCAGCAGTAGGAGTTAAATTAAGTATAACTCATATCTGTGAGGTCAAATTTCCAACAAGCAAAATCTTCCAAGGTACAGAAAAGTAGATCCTATTTTGTGAGCTAAATATGAAACCAAAATTACAAACTATGCCCTTTAATTTGCTACCTGGGAAGCAGATCCTGTGTGAAGGAAAATGAGCTGGAGGTTCAGCCTTCTCTCCTGGACATCTGTGAACTCTAATGCTGTCATGATTCAAATACAGTCCTCTACCCATTTATAAACAAACATAAGGTAGCAGCCTCATTGAGCCAAGCTGGAAGAAAATGCTCCTCTTATCTCAGCAGGTGACTAAAATCAAAGTTTCTCCACAGGACCTACTATAGGGCCTGCTAAAATTTCCTCTAAAAGTCAATCTTTAGTTCAATTGTCTTGTTTACAAAGCAAAATGATTTCACTCTTTTACTCATTTCCAAATGCATGACAAAACAAGATCTGAATATTAGCCACACTGCTGTAGGGTTCAACCTGGCAGCTTATATGGGCTTCACATAGCTTTGAATGGGCCCCCATTTATTATTTCCTTTGGGTAGAACTTGTAAGTCATGAGTAAAGTAAGATCACAATATATTTGGCTCATTTTAGTGAATTTTTAGTCTTCTCATTCTTCTTCCCCTCTTTCCTTTTTCCTTCATAAATACAAGAAGCATGATTTCTAAAGAATCTTCTTTCAAGTGATTTGCAAACACTGCATTCCACTCACATGGGGTAGGTAGCTCACCTTCTACATACTTGCTTAAGCTCATTTTCTACTTGTCTGCCTTTTTTTTTTTTCATGACCTTGTGCTTGCCAGGCAGGTACTTAAGCCACTGAGGTAAATCCCCAGCCCTTCTCTGCCTCTTTTGACCCTACTGGCTTCCCATGAGTAGGAAACCTATTACATAATGTTTGGGCTCAGAAAACAATTCCCCCAAAATAAAGGGCCCAGAAGCAACCTCAGAACAAAGTTTCTCTGTGATATACTACCCATTATCTCCTGTTCCACTTCCTTATCATAAGGCCTGCTAGAGAAACTAGAATTTTTCTTCCCCAAGTGAAGTCATACAAACTAGAGCCAAAGCAAGGCATAGAGACAAAAAGTATTACTCTTGGAGTGGGTTCGTAAACAATATAGGAATCCAAGCAGCCAAATTGATAAATTTTGGGATTTTATTAGCCGAACTCAGCGACCACTCGTGTAGACCCCCGTTTCAGAGTCAAACTGAGTGGCCCCGAACTGGAGGGTTACAGGGCATTTAAAGCAGAAAACCACAAAGACATCCTGTTGGAAACAGTTTAGCGACCCTAGGACAGGGAGCATCCATAACACCTGGGAAACAATTAGAAATACAAAATCCTGCCCCAGTCTCAAACCCGCTACTTCAGAAATTTGGAGTATGGGTCTAAACATTTTAAAGAAGCCCAGCAAGTGGTCCAGAAGCATACTGTCATGGATTAAAAACTGGTAGGCAACTTAACACCAGCTCAGTTAAATCAACATGGTGCCAAGAGCTTCTCCAGGATGGCCCACCTGAGGAAAGTTGCCAGCATAAAAGGAGACATGGCATTGTGGGTTCTCCTAAGTGTTGTTGTTTGGAGCCATTGGTTCTCCTGGAGGAGCTTGTCATGCTGGCTCCCCTGATAGGAACTCAGCTGTTATCATCAGAGGAGCTCAGGATCTTGTCACTAGAATGGCTGCAGTTCACTTTGGGGGAGCTCTAGTCCTTACCTTGAGCATTGCTTCCTGGCTCCAGAGGGGAAGGTATGTGCTGTTTAACCTCCAGGAGAAGCTTGTCACACTGGCTTCCTGATATGAACTCGACTGTTCTCAGCATCAGGAGCTGAGGATGGCTGTGGTACTTTTCAGGGCAGCCCTGGTCCTTATTTTGAGCAGCCCTTCTTGGCTCCAGTGTAGAACCCTCAACCTACTGGCACTGCTCCTTCACCCTGCTGGCACAGACTTTCTAGCTTCCACTGCTGACCTCTGAGCCTTCCCAGTGCAGATCCCTGAAACAGACTTGCATGAGCCATTGCTGTGGGCTGTAGGCCTCCAGCTGGACTCATGGGAGGCACTGTCAGGGGCTCCAGGTCTTCATCTGGACTCATGCAGGACACTGCTGTGGGATCCAGGCTCTCAGCCAGATTTTCTAGGTCTTTAGTGTTGTGGACAGATTTCCTGTACTTTAATTCTGGGTGACCATCATAAAATAATATTATAAATTCTGTGTCCTGTACGTAATTCTCCCTAACTGCTACACATACTAAGGCTTGAGAAGAACCACCTGGAAAAGAGGAAGGGAAGGAGAAAAAGAGGGAGTGGAGGATGGATGGTCCCAGGAAGCCCAGGGACCACAGAAATTAGACTACTTTGTTGTCTTAACCCACTTTTAGGGAATTTATGTAATTTGCAAAACACCGTGTATACTTTTCCCATGTATACATCTTCATGCATGAGGCCCTAGGGTTAGGTCCTAGATTCAAACCCCAGAACTGTGTCAAAACAGGGAGGACAGGATGAGGTGGAGATTTTAATACTGTATTTCCTTGAATGGTCTTATGATGACACATGAATTGTCCCCCTAAGACTCATGTATTGAAAGTTTGATTCCCAAGGCAGCAATGTTCAGAGGCTGGTGCTAAAGGATGACTGAACCTCAAGGAAGCTGACTTTATTAATGCACTGACCCACTGATGAGTTTATTAGCTCTGAAGGGTAACTCCTAAGCCCTTCTTCTCCGGGTCTTTCTCTTCTGTTTCCTGGCTGCTATGACATACACAGCCATCTTCTGTCACTTTCCACCATGATGTTCCTGTTTTGCCATGAGCCTAAAGGCAGTAGTGTTGGCTAACCATGGACTGAACCTTCTGCAACTGACAGCCAAAATAAACCTTTCCTTTGTTTTCGGGTATTTGGTCAGCGTAAAAAAACAAAACAAAACATAACCCAATAACTGCATTTGACCTAGGCACAGTTTATTTAATGCATGACTCTTAGTTGTGGGTTTATCTCTACCTGTAATACTTTATTTTGTTTTTGGGGGTGTTTTTTGTTTTTTGGTACCAGTAATCAAATTCACAACCTCACACTTGCCAGTCAGGCTTGTGCCCCTGAGCTAAATCCCCAGCCTGTAATACTTTAATAACTAATCATACAATGAGTATCTGATTCTCAATCAGTGGAGTTAGATATTTTCACTGTTAATTTAAGTTGAATTAGAGATCTGCACATTGCTGCAATAAACAGATGCCAGCAATTAACAGGAACCAGCTTCATGTTAGTGACTTGTGCCTAGTACATATTGAAATAGTAATGAAAGTTGTATCAACTTAGTAGCTGACATTTTGACATCAAAATCTAGAAATATGAGTGTTACCATAACAAAGACTGCTTCTGACCTTGAATTCGTTGTAGGGAAGAAGGTGTATACATCTCTGACAGTGCACTGAGGATTTGACAATTTATTCAACAGCTTTCATTTGAACTTGTTTTTACTACTACTAAAAACAGTCCAGACAGGCAAACCGTGACACAGTATTTTTCCCTTTTACTGAGATTTCCTTTAGGTAAGTAAACAGTCTGAAATAATTTAATTTTACAATTAAATTTAATTAAATTAAAATAATCTATTTTACAATTCCATGATCATCTAAGTAGTACCATAATATACATAAATAATCTCAATACTACTTTAAACATTTCTTAAGACAGGTTATCAATTAGCTTTGCTTTGAATAAATGCCATGGCTAGGAGTTACCAAACAGACTAACAAACAGGCTAAGTGAACTTCAATTGTAATTTGATTACTAATCTTTACAAGTAAAGAGAATGTCTGCTAAAAATGTGTTTCCAAGGGCTTTCCAACAAAGAAAAATCTACTGAACTTATACTGAACTGGCTGATCACATTTGTACAGTTTTTTAGGCATTTCACAGTTCCTTAAATCCTTTCATGTTATTATAACACTGTGGATTATATCATTCCACATTCACACAGTAAAACATTCAAACAGTGAACACAATGAAAATCTCTTCCCCAAGGCTGGTCATACTTTAACAGATTTATAGATACTTGCAACTGTTAATCTGTGCAAGTGCTCCGTGAGCTACGCCACAAAGCAGGGCTAGAACAACCGTAATCTCATTCAGAGAGGGGTCACCTTCCTCAAGCTCCCTCTCCAGCACGGGTAAGCTGAAAGCTGGATATTCATGACAGCTGTAAAGTCAGTGACACAGCAGTTAGAACTCAGGGACCACACGTGGGCTCCACGTTCTATACTGCCACTCTGCCCCCCTAACACTGCATCTGGAAGCCTCGGTTCTGGCAGGCCACTCTTAGCAGCGTCCCTCCCTCCACAGCCGCCCTCTGAACGCAGCCCTGCACTGCACCCCCAGAACACCCTGAGTCTGCCTACTCTCTGTGTCAGGAGTTAAAGGCCAACCATCCTCTCTCATGTCCTCCTGACCTGGGGCTGGGAGGGTCTGGTGTGAGTTAAACGTTCCACAAATGCTTGCTGAAAAAATGAATGAACCAGCTAAATTCCAGGTGATATAAACATAAGTGTTTCATGTGAGATGAAAGCTGGTGGTCTCAGCCTCTTCCCAGCAATACAACACAGCTCACGCTCCCACCCGTGTACGCAGCACTGCACCGCACACGGACACCACACAGGACTTTGCTGCCCTCACACAGACTGCAGATCAGCAGCTGAAAGTGATTTCAATGAACATTGTGCCAGTACTATCACTATTACACTGCGAAACTAAAGTTCCTCATTAAGCCTATCTATTTCCACTTCCAAGTCAAGTCTTTTTATGATACAATCAAGGTTTAAGTACTTTTCATTTTAACTTCCCTTTGTTACAAAACCCTGTTAGTTTTAACACAATAATAGTGCCCTCTTAGGTGTCTTGCTCTGCTGGGTTTTAGGGATTTTCTGTAGTCACACCGCTTGACATGTAAACTCCTGTTAGAAATTACACTGGTAGTCCTCATTCTCCAAAGTCTCACTGTCTGGGGCTGTACTTTCTATGTGTCAGTTACCCAGTGGGTCAACTGAAAACAACAAAAATTCCATTCATTTTAAACCACATGTCAGTCTGCGTAGCACAGTGAAGTCTCATGCCACCTGGAACACGAGTCACGCGTGTATACACTACTGACGATATCAGCTGTCACAGCAGCATGCACCTGCACTCCACTAACCTTTACTCTATTTTGTAACAGTCCCAAAGTGTAGGACAGAGGCTGGCAAGCACATTACAGAAGTGTACTCTTACACACATGCTGTTTATGAGTCACTGTTGCTAATCTCTTACTGTGTCTATTCTCAAGTTGCACCCCAATACAGGTATGTATGTGTAAGTAAGACCATAATATCCACATAACATATACCGGGTCCTGGGTACCTAAGGGTCTCAGACCACACCCTTCATGACTAATAGGGAACTACTACATCGTGTAACTTGCAGGACCAAGTCATTACAAAGATGCTAGGCTTTAAGAAGTGGAAATCAATATAAAAATTTGAGTAAAAAAAGACACATATAATTTCTTCCCATCAGCAAGATCAGAGATGATTGTATAGTATGGTATTATTTTGGAAATTTATGTGTACAACTATAAACTATCAAGAAATAACTTTTTCTCCTTCACAGTAATAAAGTTCCAAAAAACGACTTCCTATACCAACAATTTGGTATTCATAAAGAACTACTGAGAAATTATTCTTAAACTTTTTAAAAATATAGTGCCCATCTTGAATAACAGAATTTGTTTTACATGGAATTTTACCTACAGTTTCTTGCACTTAACATCCTAAGAGAACCATTAAACCAAAGAAGTTGATGACAAATACTTGTACAACTGTATCCCACATCCCAGGAGACAGACATTCAGAGAAGAATTAACGCTACCCAGAGCAGCTTCTTAGAAAAACCCCACAAACCTTGAAATTGCAGTTAGACCTTAAAAGAATCAAAGCATTAGTTTATACTGAGCCAAGATTAGGAAGACCTTCCACTGCTGACATTTTCATGTTCTTAGTTTTTCAATCAAGTAGTCAGCCTGTAATTAAAAAAAAACAAAACATGTTTTTATTCTAGATATCAGAGCCTCTATCAAACAATTCTGTTTGCATTCCTCTTACAATAAGCCATCCCTATAAAGCAGGGTACTACATATTCTGCTTCTAAAAATACCTTCCCCCAACCAAAAAAAAAAAACCCCATAGAAATATCTCTCAAAAATATCTAGCAATCTTAACAAAACTACTGTGTTGTAAAGGTATTCCACATTATCTATAAACAAGCAGATTGTAAGCTACATTACATATACATTTAAAAAATTGCAGTAAGAAAAAAAAACATATTAAGATTTTAAAAGGAAACATGGAGGAAACTTAAATGCTCTCCAAAGTGAAAGGCTCTGGACCACATGACTCCACGGTGACACGCTGAGAGCTAGGCAGTTAGCGAAGGATAGAGGTGGCCAAGGGCGCAGCGAGGTGACTGATGAGGCAGTGCCACGCAGGAGTGGAGAGGCCAGATCTGCGATCTGCTGCGCAGGCCCCGACTGCAGCCTCCGGAGGCAGGGACCCCAGGGCAACATGCACACGCACGCTGGCGTCACAGGCACCCTCTGTGTTCTGTCCCCTATTTTGCTGAGAACCCACACCTGTTCTAGAAAATAAAACCTGTTTTTTAAAATCTAAACTATAGTCTTTCTCAATCATCCTTTAAAATGTGAAATGCTAAATAAAGGATTTTCAAATAAACTTCAATAACATTATCTTGTTTTTTCAGTCAAAATCAAGTAACATAGGCTACTATCAAAGTCCCAGTTTTAAGAACAGTTCAGACGGCCAAGACAAACCACTAACAGATCTTACCATCTTTCTAACTAAGGTTTTATGTAAGGTGATGCATCCTATCACTGGGCTCTACACACAGCCCCCAAAAAGTGTTTAAACTATATGAGGGAAACCAAGATCTTAAAGAAAACTGGAAATACAATAAGGGCAAAAAATTCTTTTTTAATCCCACTGATTTTGCAAAAAGACCACACCTATTTTTCAGAATGTCTAACTTACTTATTTCAAATACAGACAACCAACAGAAGTCTTAAATGTTTTAATTAAATGAAATCATCTGGACGAGTTGAAGAGAGGCATATATCTGAAGCACAAAGTTTCCAGAAGAGTTACACCCCCCACCACAGGGCCTGACCCCCAACCCCCTGTACACTAGGCAAGCTCTGGCACCGAGCCACACCCCTCACCCAATCCAAGCTTCTTCAATTTCTTCTGGACTCCAGCTAGAGTAATAGCACTTATTACAAACCAATGTCAGATAAACACTATTTTTGACGGTTATTCAGATACAGGAAATAGGTGTGGTGGCGCAGGCCTATAAACCCAGTGCTTGGGAGGTTGAGGCAGAAGGATCACTGCAAGTTTGAGACCAGCCAGGGCTCCAAAGTGGGTTCAAGGCCAGCCTGAATACACAGTGAGACCCTGTCTTTAAAAAAAGAGACAACAGACAAACAAACAAACAGATATTACAACTATTGGCTCCCTTATTACCATGGATCCACACAGTAAGAGCCCGGTAAATTACCAGTCAAGTAAGCCCAGCAAGTCAGTAACTAAGAAAACTATCACACCACACGCCCACCAAGAGTGGCATCTTATCCCACTTTTGCCTCAACAACACACAATTCTGCAGTATTCAGGGCTGAAAGCTTCAACTTCAGGCCAGCCAGCTGAGGCTAGAATCAAAGCCCCTCTCTAGGGAGCACAAACCAACCACCAAAAATGACAAAAGCTCAGTTTCTATGACATTGGTGATGATGACAGAAGCAGCACGTAGTAACTCTCACTGAGCGCTGTGTGCTGTACTATCTACTGACCGCAGCACTGGGGATCTAGCTAGTGGCCGTGGATCTAACAGGGCTTCAAACACGAGAGCTAAGCTCTTGGGCATCCAGCTACATCCCTAGGCTTGTGAGTTTGACACATGAATCATCTCAACACCTCTTTCCAACTCTCCAAGTGGGCACTGTTACCTATGTGCAGGTAATAAAGAATCTGAGCCTGACCTTGGGTGCAGCTCAGTGCCACAGTGCTTGTCTAGCACATACAAGGTCCTGGGCCCACCTCCGGCACTCCACAAGAAAACCCTCAAGTCTTAAAATTGTATGTAACTTATAGATGGTCCCTTAAGTGAGCAGCAGAGCCAGAGTTTGCCCCCGGTGTGATAGCAGAGTCCAAATTCCTAGCACTGTGCTTTTCTACTTCATAAGGTGCTTATAATGAGAAGTCTTAGTCATGGATTGTCCTCCTACAGATATGGCGGGCTGAAAACCCCAATCCTGAGGATTTTATTTTGGTAAAACAGGAGATCAAGCCTAGGAAAGCTGTGCATGCCCTGTGTTGCCAAGAAGTACAGACCTGCAACAGACAGGACAAATAACTGGAACTTACCGTGATGAACCAATAGGAATTCACTCTGTAAACCAACTTGGACAAGAAGCCAAATTGGCTGCCAGGCGCCAGCACATGCAGGTGCAGGTGGGAGATGGAGCAGAAGGGTGGCGTGTGGAAGCCCATCCTGTAACAGACGTGAGGCTGGCTGACCATCTCTCCACGGCAGCGTCCACTACTTCCCAGGTCGAAGCACACAAGTACTCAAGAAACCCGACACAGGTCACCCAGGACACATATGCTGTCACCTGTATATGATTTTTCTCCTGCATTTCAGAGTATCTGCACAGCTCCTTTTCACACTGAAGTTCATAGCAATGAAAACTCTCAATCAAGGAAGGCCTTAGCAGCAAGTGGCCTCAGGATAACTTTTATAAGTTCTAAGTTGACATTTTCTCTTATCTCTGCAGTCCTTATTACACTAAGCTTCAATTCTGCTAAGGGAGGCACCCTGCAATGGGCTACAAAAATGACTGGACTACTCAGGTACAGCAGCGGAGCTCCTGTATTCGAAGGCACGGCCAGCAGAGGGCGCTTTCTCCTGTAGTAACGCGCAGGCATAACTTTTGTTGTGACAGCGGATTTCAGGCAAGTGTTCTATCAGCTACAGCCCCGATGCTTTTGAAACACGGTCTTAGTAAATTACCCAGGCTGGCCATGACCTCCCAATTCTGCCCCCACCTGCAAAATCGCCAGGTTACTACAGTGCACTACCGCACCCAGCATCGCCTAAATTTCTTATTGAACACTATTTATAACTGCTTGCTTTATAAAACATTTACAAGAAAACTCCTTAACTAGACAAAAGTTATTCAAATATGATTTAGCATCTTCAAACTCAGTTTACAAGCAGTTCTACAAGCCCGTCTACGCTGAGTGGAACAAGGCCGCCCTGGAAGGACTCAGGTTCCTAAACCAGGAGCAGCGGGGGCTGGGAGGGCGGCTGGGAAGTGGATTACGTATGGGGAGCACACACTGGAGTCAGACCTGCAGCGAGTAGTGAGGAAGTGACAAGCCAAGGTCACTGGCCAGGGGAGGGTGCTGGGTTCAATCCCGAATCTGGAAGATGCTCAATGGTCTGCTCACCATTTCATTTCAGAGGTGAAAAACCTAAGAGCTGGCACACCAGCACGTGCCTGCAGGCACAGCTCCCTGGGATTGTTACTCCAGCTGGACTCCAAGACCAGCCCAGGCAATACAGCTAGACTGTGATTAAAAACAAAAGAAGGAAAAGGCCCTGCACGGCACAGCACGGCAAGGAAGTATAACTACAGCTCGGGGCTGCCGCCTTCCGCTCACTCCACGCTGGTTCCATGGGTGCCAGGGCCGCACTGCAGCTTCAAGCCAAAGCCCTGTCAGCACCTGCCCCGCGTCCTTGCACTCGCACTTGGAGGACGCCACAGCTTGCTGAGGGCTTTCACATGCGCACTGGAGCCCGAGAGCAGGCAGAGCAGCTGTCACCGAGAGAGGCAGAGGCTGCGTGTAGGTTCCCACTCGGGAGTGTGAGCAGCCCTCCTCCTGCTGCCTGCCTAACGTGAGGTAAATCCACACCTTTTATGGTCAAAAGCACTGCTCAGTTTAATTAAAACATTTTACTGAACATGAGGTGCTTTTGCGCCAAGTTTAGCAAATGCTAGAGGTGAATGCAGCAGTGATTTCAAGTTACTTTCCTGCTACAATAACAAACCTAATAAGGTATTTTTGGTCTTTTTTTTTTGCTGCCTCCGGGATGGAACTCACAACCTCAGGTTTACAGAGCGGGACCTTAGCCAACTAAGCTAAACCTCGGAGCACCTAATAAGGTATTTTTAAATCATGTAAAAGTCTAAGAAAATTCACATATATATGAATCTATAAGAACACACACACAGAGCAGAGGGAAGCAGACTCACAACTGTTTCAGCCCCCCACTGCTTGCATGTACTTCTCGGTTCAACTATCACAAAACTCAGTCCAGCATCCTTGATTTCTGACTTGTACGTACCTCACATCTGTGAAGTCCGTGAAATTATTCTTTTCGAGGATGGTTTTTCCAACAGTTACCATGTTCTCAACTGTAAAATAGGGGAAATTACTCTATAGGAGACACTAACATCGCAGTAAGTGAGCAACTTTCTTGGGTTTTTTGGTGGTGGGACCCAGGGCTACACCCCCAGGCTGACTTGAACTTGAGATCCTCCCACGGGAATCACTTCAGATTCGTTCAGCAGACTTATTCAGCAGCCTTAAATCACCCAGACCTGTGGGGCCACAACGGAAGGAAATGAAGGCCCAGGCAGCACCCCCAGGCAGTGTCACCTTCACAAAAGGTCAGGAGCACAGGCGGACTGCGGGCAGCTACGGTGGCCTGGCTGCTCAGGTCATCTGACCACAATGCAGTCGCATGCTACTCATCAGTCAGCTGAGTCATTAAAAAGAAATTGTTCAGATTAAGAAGAAAACATGCTTGTTACGGCATTATTCACAGTGGTCAACATATTAAATTAACCAACACATCTACCAGAGGGTGAGTGGAGTGTATCTGTTTCTGCATCTGTGTCAAAGAGAATAGTATTCAGGCTAAAAACAAAAAAGCAAGCAAGCCTCCCACGGAGGACCCGGGCCGTATGCCAAAACCAAGCACCACCCCCAGTCCCGGTACTGAAAGGCCATGTATCGCGCTCTCTCTGCAACAATCACTAACAAAGAAGACAACAGGTAAGGTAGTGAGGGATGCTAAAAAGTAGATGTGAACATGCCGTCATCTTACCCAGTTCTATGTGCTCTCTGCTCAGATCTCTGCAATTTCTGATGTGCTTCTTTGGCACCACGAGGTAATGATGCGGTGCGGCCGGCTTGATATCTCTGAAGCAAACCAGGCCTTCATTCTAAAGGGAAAGCCACACGCACTTGGTTAGCATTTAAAAGCACTGCGTTCTGGCATGACCAAAACATCCCAAAGCTCTGACAGCGAAAGGTTCCTTCTGTCATGACTGAGCTTTTTAATCATTTTATGATTATGGATCATGTACATAAAAACAAGTGTTACTATCATCAGATGGCCATTTAGTCCAAGGACTAAAAAGCCCTAAACATAACTGCAAAAAACCAATTGTGAGTAAAGTTTGTAACAATTTCATTACCAATAATCCTAGAACAGTTAATTTCATGATACATTTTCCCATCCTACCTTTAAACCAAGATCTTCCTGTGCTTAGTAGGTACTTATATTAAAGGTTGATCAAATTCCTCTTCACGTTTTTTCCAAAGTAAAATTTTCCTCAATAACACCATTTAGCATTTACATATCCAAGGATTACACTTTTAAACATTTTAAAGCAGTTAGGAATCAATACATTTGCTTCACCTCTACTTGCCTCTTTACAGGCCTAGGTTTGAACTGCTGAAGTGGTCTTAAGCGTGCTGTAATAATTTATGGGCCCTGAGTTGGGGATACAGCTCAAGAGCAAAGCACCTGCCTGACAAGTGTGAGATCATGAGTTTGACTCCCAGTACCAAAAAATAAAACATCATGGTCTCACTGCTTCGTTTGACTATCAGTAAACTAAAGAGTGATGCAGAGCTCGGTTTCTTCCAGTTCTGACCTAGGCTACAGTAGTGAGCTCACAGGCGATGACCTATGCTTTTGTCCTTTCTTCTGGAAGCTTCTTCCCGTGTCTTCCTTCTCCCGCCCAGCGAGATCCCATGGTCCATCACCAACACTGCTCTCCCCTCCTGAGTTCTTAAATTATCTCACCATTTATCCACGACAACTGCACAGAGACCCCATTACTGAATCAGTGTAACTGTCCATGGCTCCGTCACCGGCCTGGACTCCTGCTGGGCAGTCACACCAAGCCGACCTGACACTGAGCGCACACAGCCCTGGGGACCCGCATCAGTCACGACAGCTGTTTACCCAGCCCTCTCTCCTAACCTGTAGTCACTGCCACCCTTTTACTCCCTTCCTCTCCTCCAGGGTTCACAGGAACCTTTACTGTACAGTTTCTCCAGACTAAAATTTTACGTGTTCCACTCCTTTTTATTTTTCACCACGAAATCTACTCAATCTTCCCCGTTATGTTGTTTGCCGTCTAATTCCTGCAGCCAGAATGCAAGCTTGACGCAGGCAGGGATTGCACGCTGTGCCTCCTTCAGCAGTGGCCAGGACAGGACAGTCACTACACAAAGGGCCGGGCTGTCACCAACTTTCGGGGACACAGGAGGTCCCTGAGCCGCTTCAGACCTCTCTGCATGAGGACCTAAAGGTGTTCTAAGCTCCAGCGTCTCCTGCTCGCCACCTCCTGCTTAGCTGTCCTCTCCTCCAGGAGCTGGACCGCTGGCTTCAGGAGCTCTCAGGGCCGGAGACTTCAGAGCCCGAGTCAGGACTGTGCCACTGGCACAGGGCGAGCAGAGCGGAGGTCACCTCCCTGGACCTCGGGACTGGGCAGGGTACAGGTGACAGCCCCCTCCTCGAGGCCCTTGCATTCCTTCTCCTTCACTGCTTCCCCGCTCTGCCCCTTCACAAGGCTCCGTCCACCTGTCCCTCACGGTGCATCCAGACAGGGCCACCATCACTCCTTACTGCACGGTGGCTCTGGAGGGATCCGCTGAGAATGTATTTTTCCCTCCTGCCAGCCTCCATTCATGACCAGCACGGTATCAGATGATGGAGACATAGTCAGGTCTCTTCCTGTCCCAGGACTCAGTCCTCTTTTCAAGGTCCACCAAACTGATGGTTCTGCCACGCCTGATGTTGCACACCTGTAATCTTAGCACCCTGGGAAATTCAAGCCCAGCAGGGGCAACTTAGTGACTCAGCAAGACTCTGCCTCAAAATAAATAAGAAGTGACAAAGCGCTGGGGATGCGGGTCCGTGCAAAACGGCTCAGGGCTCCATGGCCAGTGTGTGTGTCACCACGACCATAGGTAGCAGAGGGCACTGAAACTGGCTCCCTCCTCTGTACCCATTCCACCCACGGGCTTATTAGTCGGCCCAATGTCCATCCTTTCATTTTGTCCCCAAGGAGTCTCCAAAGCCAGGTACTTGGAAGGAGTTCCATTTATTATTAATGAACGAAAACGCGACGGCCACCAGTCTTCCCAGACCGACGCTCCGCAGGTGGTTTCTCTAAAGCCGGGCAGAACAGCTGCAGCGAAGACTGTAAAGGGCACCTGTCCAGGACGCCGGGGCGAAACTCAGTGCCCGGATCCCAGCTGCCAACGCTGCTGCGCAATTCAGGTTATTAAGTCACAGTTCGACTTCAGACCCAACCCTCACCTGCCTGATTGTCGCCGACCCAAAAGCCTTTCCCGATTGCCATTACTGTATTTACTTTCTACCAGTTGTCTTATCGGCACTGGTACTGTGTTTGGATGTGCTGAGTTATAAACCTCTAGAAAGGCGGGGCGTGGCGGCGCACACAGTGACCGAGCAGTAGGGAGGCTGAGGCAGGAGGATCGCTGCGAGTTCAAGCCAGCCTGGACTACACAGCGAGGCGCTGTCTCTAAAGACACAAGTCAGCAAATCGTCTAGAGGAGGCAAAAGACACCCCTGGAATAAAAGCCGAGGCCCTAAAGCGCCGCCCCACGCCAAGCACCTCGCCCGGCCCCCACGCGGCTGCGCGCCCACCTCGCAGTGCAGCAGCTCGGTGCCGGGCTCCTGCCCCCGCGCGATGCGGCAGAACACGCACTTGGGGTCGCTGTCCCCGGGCTCCCCGGCCGGACCCGAGGCGGACGCCGTCTTCCCCGCAAGGGCGGGCTCGGCCATGGCGCCAGAGCCGGAGACGCCGCTCGGGACCTCTGGACCGCAGCCGCCTCAACGCCTCCCCAGCTGGGCGCAGCGCCCGCCGGAAGTGCAGCGCGCGCCCCGCCTGGCCGCCGGAAGTGGGGGTGCGCTGCACGGTGGGAGGAGGGCTTTGCCGACGGAGGCCGCTAGGGGGCGAGCGGGGCTCGCGGCTCGCGGTCGTCCCGCCCCTTGCGTCTCGTTGTGAGTGACGTCGGCCGAGGTGCAGGGCGCGCCGCGCGGTGTGATGACGTCAGTGCGCTCCTCCGCGTCTGTGCTGGTCTCAACCCCGCCAGAAAGGAGGTTCGGGAAAAGGAGGTACGGTGCTCTCGGGCTTTCTTTCGCCTCCCTGCGCACAGGCGATTTTGCGCAATAAAAATAAATAAGTGATAAAAATTCAGCCTGTAATAGGTGCCAGCAAAGGCCATGTTTCCTGTCTTGTGTGTTTTTTCTACACAGTGCCAGGATTTAAACCCAAATTTCAACTTCGTATCTGTTTATTTGCGTTTTGTTGGTGACAGAACCATCTAGATCCTCAGCTCGCATTCCTCAGACTCAGCTAAACCTGAGCCAGGCCTGGCGGACCTTACCTGTGGACCGAAAGCTGAGGCAGCAGGATCTCGAGTTCGGGCTGTAGAATGAGTTCACAACTACAAAGCCAGAGCCTGTCTCAGAAAAATAAAAAAGGAAAGTATATTTTGAAAGAAAAAAAAAAGAATGAATGCAGATAATCCGATATTCTAGTTGACAGTCTGATATTCCAGAAATAAGTTGCCATTGTTTCATGACGCCTTACCTAGATCGTGGCGCGGTAACCTAGCTTATTGCCTGACAGCTTCTGTCAGATAAACCCTCTGTCACTGTTGTGCCCAACAAAGTTTTTGAACTTGAAGCCAGTTTTTTAGCTTGGCGTTCAAGATGGGCTATGCATCGACCTCAGCTGTTTATGATGTTTGGCTTCTGCTGAGCACCTGCCATGTGCCATGTGTTTCCAAATCCTCAAATCAACAAGCTTGGCTTTGTAGACCCCACTCTGGAGATGAGGAACAAACTCAGATTCTCCCAGTGCCATGCAACTAACTGTGACAAAGTCCAGATAAGATTCATCTAACTTCAGAACTCATCAGTCACCAGCATGGTGGCGCATGGCTGCTGCAGAGGTTGAGGCAAGAAAATAGAAAATTCGAGGCCAGCCTGGGCAACTTAGTGAGACTGTATTGTAAGATTAAAAATCTGGGGATCTGACTCAGTGGTAGTGAGCACTTGCCTAGCATGTGGGGCCCTGGGTACAATTCCTAGTACTGGGGGAAAAAAAAAGCAAACAACCATCTACCTTTTTGTACAGCTTGTTTGTTTTTGTTTTTTGTCTGTTGGGTTTTTTGTGAGACAGAGTCTTGCTGTGTAGTTCAGCCTGCCCTTGAACTCACTATGTAGCACAGGCTGGCCTCAAACTCACAGCTGTCCTGCCTCATTATAGGCATGTGCCACTGTGCCTGGCCATACACCTTTTTTAAAACTGAAAAAAGAAAAAACTTCCTTGGACTAGCTCATTATAGTAGTTGTACCATTGGTATTTTTCAATTCGGAAAATGCATAATAAAAATTTGTAGTGTGACAGTCATTTCCATAGCTGCACTGCACTTTCACATCACCATATTTTTATTCATGCTGTTTCTTCTGAAATATCTTTGTTCCATTTCTGCACAGCCAAATTTCACTCCTCAAGTGTCACCACCTTCATAAAATTTTAGCCAAACTGAAGCAAGCACTTCCTCTTATGACGTAATAAAGGGTATTTCAGTACTACTTTTGTAGAACTTACCATTTCTGTCTTATGGCTATTTATGTATGATTTTTGCTACTAGCAATTAGATTCTTTGACAGTGAAAGCAGCTGACTTTGACCTTTCTACGGTACAGTACCTAATGCAGTGCTTTGCATGTAGGTAGACATCTGACAGTCACCTAGTGAACAGGAGAATGATTAGAAGCACTGCTTGGGTGTCCAGGTTTCTCAGTGTGTAAGGAAGCTTAACAAAAGTGAGCTGATTCACATCTTCCGTGTGTATTCATGCATATAAAAGCACACACAGACCTCCAGTTTTCAAGCTTTTGGCCAAATTCTGGAGGGAAGAGGACTGCAGTCTACAGACATTTCACCTGCCCGAGTTCCTTCTGTTCTAACCACTGCTAGAAGCCTGAGATTGCTCCTCTCTCCTGGGCCTTTCAGGAGCTTTCCTCCTATTCCCAGCTTTGAGCTTCTTATAGATGCCCTCTGTGGAAAAACAGAAAACAACACAAAGTATTTGCAGATTGTGTAGGGAATGTGCCTGCAGACAGTGTAGGGCAGGCATATCTGCATGCAGTGTGGGATGTGTAATGGATGTCGTGATGAGGGTTTCATGGGAACCACCATTCAGGTTGTTGGACAATACATTAATGTTAGATTTTCAGCACAATAAAAGATAAAAAATATAATATAAAAGTAGCTTTTATTATGAGGACATGGAGAGAACTCTATGGCTACAGAAGCCATGACCAGACGGGGGGGCGGCGCATGGGATGTACATATAACCTCTGACCGGGGGTGGTGCTTAGGGTGGGCATAGATGACGTGTGTGGAGCTGATTGGAACCTTCTGCACATGCAAGCAGGAAGGGGAGTTGCGATTAGGGCTGAGGAAGAAGCAGGAAGTGGTAGGTGGTCCTGCTTTGGTCTTCTGCCACATTAGACCACCGCCATGACCATACAGTAATTTATTCTAGGGCAAAATCCTTTCAATTAACATTAAATCTACTTGAGAAATGGAACGCTGCTTCATAATTTATAATTCCATCCATGATAATGTGGCCCAAGCTATGTGTCTTCCTGTGCTGAGTCACAGAAGTTACTCATCTTCCTGTGCTCAGGCTTTGTACTCATTCATCTAAAACATGGAGATAATAGTGCTGCCTAGTGCATGACCGGGTTGTATCAGGACATCACTTTGTTTGACAATAGTGTGGGCTACAGACGCGAGTCTGAGTTCCTTAATCCATAACAAACATGAAAAGCCAGCCTTGAATGTCACCTTCCCCATCACTGATGGATGGATGTGTTACTTTGCCCCTCTTTGCCAAGAAATCCCTGAAAACAGTTATCTGCACTCTTCTCACCCTGATCCTCCCAATGCTTCTTTTTAGGTTTTCCCTGCCATTCTCCATCCAAACACACCTGTCCCATTCACCAGTGGCCCCCATGTCACCAGCCCCAGCAGTTCTCAGCCCTCACTTGTCATTGTCCCTGGAGAACTGTTTCTTCTTGAGTTCTGAGGCACCACCCTTCCTGGGCTTCCCCACTTCCTGCCTGGGCTTATAGAAAACCAAGTGGGCTGTTCTCCTTGAATGCAGAACTATCGCCTCTGCGTTGTTTAAACTGGACCCTGTCTCAATGTATCAGTATGTGCAGAGCTGGCTGTTACTTCTTTATGCCTTCAATTGGCCCTAAGCAATGCAAAGAAGGCCAGCTAAGGTATGGATATGTAATCTTTAAGACCAACTGACAATTTCCTCTTTCCTCTCATGGTGTTCCCTGTGAAATAGTTGAACCCAGCAGGATGGCAGAGCCAGAAACCTCCAGGAAGGCCAGTTGGGTGGGAACCTCAAAATAAAGGCCATGACTTTCCAGGGTACAAAAGTTTACATGTCAGAAGCTGAAGCAACAGCGTCCTAAAACCACTCATACGCTACCCTGATTGAGCTTTGCAGAGTGGTCTTCCTGCATATCTTTCTCCCTGCATGTTGCAGAGCTACTTGCTCTCCTCCTGGCCAGCTCGGCTCACCTTGCTCATGTGATTCCCACCATCCTCACTGTCACTCATCCTTGAACCTCTCGCTTCTTCACAGGATAATAAACTCTAGGAGAGGCCATAGATCAAGCCTTTGTCTGCATATCCTCACTTGGATTGGGCTTCCCTTGGCTGCTCTTAACTTTGAATCTGTCTTGGTGTCTTTACTCTTGCCTTGGGGTACATTGGAGGTGGTAGATTGGAATTAATTTGCCAGGATTCCATTTCAATGGGATTACAAATATAACTTCCTAGATTGTGAGAAGGACTGGAAAAGGGATTACAATATTTGGGTTACAATTTTCAATGTTTGGGCTACGATAATATGGGTTATTCTTTCTCTTTTCAGATACCTCTTCCAAACCTGTCTCTGCACTGAAGGGCTTTGGTCACAGGTCCTGTGTCTATCTCACTTTTTTTTTTGTCATCTCACGCAGACCCTGACTTTAAACATATTTCCTGATGATTCCCAAATTTAGCTCTCCAGTCGGGTCTTCCTTGAGCCAGACTTGGAACATCTGGTCCCCTATGCCACCCATTCTTGTGTGGTTGGTGTGTAGCATGTCTGAAGCTGAGCTCATAAGGGCAGCTCCTCTCTCCTGCTCTATACATCTCGCCAACATCTTAACTAAAACACTGCATTCTGCCTCAGTTTCTGAGTTTTTGTTCTGAGTGGTGGCAAAACGGAGTGTCCTTACACTACATGGTGAGCAGGTTGGGGATGGGGCGGGTCTGAGAGGAGCTCCTCGTCAGAGCCATGCAATCCATCACATCTCAAAAAACGTGAAAAGAAACATGCTGTGCAGAGTGAGTCCAGGCCAATGAAAGCAGAAAAGAAATACAGTCTGTGGCATGAGAACAGGCCACTAAAGTGAGAGGGTGCACAGTGGCCCTAAGACCAGTGTGCCATCTTTTACAGCCTTTTTCTGACATCAGAGCTAGGCTGTCCTATCAGAAACCTGATTGATGGAGAATTGAAGTTAGTGTTTTCTAATTGGTCCCAGGTGCATGGCTTGGAAACTGCTTTGCATGTGGATCCTGGTTCTCTATGGTCACCATGTCATGTCCACTTGCCCACTTGGCTGGCACATCCTAATCTCCAGCCTCAATTCTCTTACCTAGCGGCAGCAGGTGACATGTTTTCTTATTTCCTCTTCTCTTGATACCTCTTCTTCACTTATTTTAAGGCCACTGCATTGCTTTGGTTTTCTTTCTTCCTCCTAAGTTCTTCCATCAGTTTCTTTATACTTTCCCTGCAAACTGTGCTGCAGTGCCCCAGGGCTTAGTCCCTGGTCTTCTCTACATTTCCTTCCTTGGTTCCATCCCATCTTAAAGCACTCAGTGTGTGGGGATGCCCTCTGCTTCTACACTTAGGAGGAACAAAAATGTTCTTTTGGTGGGGACCAGGAATTGAACTCAGGGCTTTGTGCTTAACCAGACAGGGGCTGTACCACTGAGCTATATTCCCAGCCCTACCTCTACACTTAGAATTCAAGCCCTATCTTTCTCCAAATAAAAGTCCAATGTACTTGGTATTTCCAACTCGAATGTCCCATTGATTAAAGTGATGATCCCCCAACTTTTCTGTTAGTCACATGCTTTGATCTTGGTTAATGACAAGGAAATCGTCGCAGCTCTGGATCTCATCACTCCGAGCTCAAAGCTTCCCTCACCTGACTTGCTCAAGGCCATTCTCCAGTAGCCAGGACAGAGCTGGGACCAGAGTCCCTGCTGTCTAGCGGGGGCCTGCACCCCTACCCTCTGAACTGTGAATTATCCATGCACACATTAAATAAGGTACAGGGCAGTATGTGTGGTGCAATTAAGTGTTTGTTACATAAACAGGAGGTTTGATAAGATTTTTTTAAAGAATATGTTAGCACTGTGATGACTAAATGAATGAAATATGGCTTGAGGTTTTCCTTCTTGTCTATCTGTATATTTTTTATTTCAATACATGAAAATATATTACTTTTGTCACAAGGAAAACATCCAAGATTTTAATTCAGGATTCCATATAAACTTCATTTCCTTTACTAATTCTCTGAGTCATACATAATCTCATTCCATTCATTTTTCAGCTGTGCGATCATAATGCCAGGAGATACAGAATATTTTCAAGCAAATCTTTTGCTGTTTCCGGCAGAGGTGGACTTTCTGAGCTGCTGGGCACATGGCTACTGAGGCTTTGCATGTCTGTTTCAGTGAGGATGTAGAAAGTGTGTTACTGGATTTCTCCTAATCTGATTAAAAGATCGCCATGGCAGTAAATATCTCTTTTTCTAGATTCTAAATGGAAATTAACTGACAATAAACATGAAAACTTTCCCTGGCTTACATTTAGTAAATAGGAATAACTTCTTGCTGTTTTGCCATTGCCTCAAGAATATTAAGATCTTTCCAAAGGTAAAAGAGAAACAGGCATGAACATGTTTCTGTCTGGATTAAGAAAAAGGAAACACTTAAAGCTGTGCTGTTGCCTGGCATCGACCATTGCATACATCTATTGGCGTCCATCTGCCGGAAGGGTGTGAAATTTCTGGGCAAGAGAAGAGGACTGAGGAGTGTCTGTGAGTGGGAAAAGAGACATTTCCAGTTAGTGGCTATTAAACTGCTTTAATTAATTAAACCCTCAGCACGTTTGAACTGTAGCAGGTGCCCTGAAGTTCTAACTTGTGTCTGTTTGACTTGTGTCTTTTGATCCTTTACTAAAAGATGCTAAGACGGTCTGTTGTTCTTAAATGGAGGTTGTGTGAATCATTTGTAATGTAGAGGTTAGCCAGAGAAAACAACCTCTGTGTGTGTGTGTGTGTGTGTGTGTGTGTGTGTGTGTGTGTCTTCTTGAGACTGCGTCTTGCTATGCAGTTCAGGCTGGCCTTGAGCTGGCTTTGTGGCCTGGGCTGGTCTTGAACTTGTAACGATCCTCCTGCCTCAGCTTCCCAAGTGCTGGGATTACAGGTGTGCTCCACCACACCCAGAGATCAACCCTTCTTATAACCCCATTTCTTCTCCTGATAAATTATTTCTCTGATAAATTATTTATTTTACCTGTCTCCAGAATATAATGCAGATACTTCTGCTTTCTTTCACAAAATACTTTTAAAAGCCCTGGTTCTGAAAGAATTGATAGGAATTCCTTTTTTAAAAATCAAGAACTGCATTGTACTTGAATGTTGTATTCTTCATAAAGAATTCATAACAATCACCATAATAATTCTAACTCACCTTTATCATTTTATAATTTTTAAGGCACATATTTGTATATATACATGTATTCGATTCTCACCAATACTTGGCAAACAGGATCTTGTTACCCTTTATGTTTTGTTTTGTTTTGTTTTGAGACAAGGTCTTGCTGTGTAGTTCAATGTGGCATTGAACTCATTGTGGAGCCCAGACTGGCCTCAGACTCACGGCGATCTTCCTGCCTCAGCCTCCCAGAGTGCTGAATTGAAGGTATGTGCCACCATGCCCAGTTGTTACCCTATTTTTAAAACAGAGAAAATGGGACACAGGAAGGTGAATCAACCTGCTCAGGACAAGTTGCCTGTAGACAGCAGAGGGTTTGTCGGCAAGTAAGGTGCTGCTCATCTCCCTGGGCACAACAGCAACGGCTGCTGTGTAAGCCAGCGCCCTGGGGCTTCTCCAAGGCGCAGCGCCCCTCTTCCGGTCACATTCACACCTGCCTGAGGTTCTGCCTAATCTCAAAGCCGCCTCCGCCAGGGCGCTCATCCTGGTTTTTACCAGTTACTCTTAGTTGTAAACAAGTCTTTTTTATCCAAACTCCTCTGCTTTTTTTCTCCAAACTCTTTTTCTACCACTGATCTCCTTTGAAACGCTTTCCACTGCAGAAAACACCGTCTCACTGTAAGGGCTTTTCATCCAATGCCTCCTCCCAGAGCCAACCCCAGCTTCCTGAAACTCACACCTGCCTTCCCCCAAGGGCATCCAAGGATATCTCTCCCTCGAGGCTCAACAAGCAGAGACTGCTTGCTCGTTCCACCCCTCAGACAGTGGAGAGATTTGGCAGCAAGACTGGTGTTCTTTCAGGTTCTTAATTGCCAGCCCCCAGAGACGCCATACCTGCAGCTCCCAACTTTGAGTCTCATCGGACAGCCTGAAGCACAAGCCTCTTATCTCCCAGATTCTGGATTATTTCCCATCAGCATCTGGCTCAGGACAGCTGCCAGATCCCTGCCATCAACTCAGGTGACTTGAACCCATGGCTTAGGCTTCCAGAACACCTGGGTTCCACTGCCTATACTCCTTTCTGAAGTAACCCACTCCCCCGGCAAAATCCTTGTGCAGTCTTCACCCAGAGTCCCTGGAAAGCTGAACTTCAGCGACTTCACATGCCTGCAAACACCCGTGCCAGAACCTTTCACACTCTTCTGACTTTCTGGTAATTTCTGATCTTAATCTTTCTCTCAGCTCTTTCCATCCCTGTTACAGCTTATGTCTAGAAGTCCCCCGAAAGCCTCATGCAGTCGCAGGTGAGGCTTTCTCAGAGGTGGCTGAATTTGGAGTGTGTGACACTGGGATTGATTCAAGGGCACTAGGATTAACAGTGTGACTGCTGCTCGCTCTGAGTAGCCTGGATAAGGTGTAAGGGACAGAAAGAGCTCTGGTCATGCCTTGTTGCTTTGTTACCTCCTGCTCACCATGAACTGTTTCTCCTCTGCACACCACCCTGCCTTGGAGCCAGTTGACTATGGGCTGAAACCTCCACAAACTGGGAGCCAAATAAATCTTTCTTCCTTTAACTTTAGGTGCCTGGTATTTTGCCTCAAAAATGAGTAAAGTCACTAACACAGTGACCCTCCCATCTTCCCTTCCTTCCACAGAGACACCTCAGCTCCCCGAATTGTGGTGCCTCTGTCATTGTATAATTCATGTAAAGGTGGAGATCATACAGGTAAAGTGCGTGAAATAATAATATATGTGTTCCATATGTCCATGGTTCTTCCCTGAGTTTCTTGCTGGTATTTCTAAAAGTCACATAACCAAATAAACCAGTGCAAATACATGCCCAAATCTGCAAAATAAAACAAACTGACGCAAATTCTTCTTCATTCCTCTCTAGATATTTGCAAGTTTGAGACTTAAGAAAATACCCTTGTAGGCCTGGAGGCATGATGATTTGTTCTCCACAGAAGTAAACAGGATTAACAAACTGACAAATATCTTTTATTCCTAAGGCAAGAACACCAAAGATATCAAGATAAAGGAGATAGATTTCAAAACATAACAGAAGACATAAAGAGATCTCATGAAAGAGAAAACACAAATGCCCAACAAACATGAAAATACTCTCTTCATGAGTGATCAGAGGAATGCCAAGTTAATGATAAGATAATATGCATTCTTGAAATTGGCAGAAAAGTGAAGTCTAAGGCTATCAGCTGTCGAGTGGGCACTCAGATGTGTGAGAAAATGATGCAATTGCTTTGGAAAATGTCGAGGTGCTGTCTCATAAAGCTGAGCACCCACATACTCCAAGCAGGACAAAACTGCAGGCAACCCTCTCCACAGAGAGGAAGAGCCTGAGTGTGCAGCGGTAGAGTGGACTGCTCACGAAGGGAGTATTAGACACGAACACACAGGCGACACATCCCTACAGTAAAGTCAAGAAAGGATCACAGAAACAGTGCGGAAGAGAAAGGAAAAGATTATGTCCCTCAGAGACAAATGTGCTAATAGGGGACGGGCAAACATTCCATTCTCAGCACACTGTCTGCAAACAACTGTGTGTCTTTGCCCAGCCAGCATGGCTCTGGCATCAGTGGCTACTCTGTCTCATGGTGCCACAGTCGAATGTAGTAGTCTGTTCCTGACCAAAACATGATGTGGCACAGGACTGCTTGATGGCACTTTCCATGTGTTTGTTCCCTTACTTTGCATAGTGAGGTAGATATAGTTGCTCTCATTTTGCAGATGAGGGAATTGAGGCAGAGAGCAATTCTTGGTTTATGCTAGGTGAAGGCATCAGGATGTAGCTGACAATTACATGTTTACATGGTGGCAGACACTGCTACTTTGCTTATAGTACCTGTTTTAGAAGAGTGTTCTTCACAAATACCCTTCTTGCTTCCTCTCCCTCCCTCTCTCCCTCTCTTTTTTGTACCGGTGATTGAACTCATGACCTTGCACTTTCCAGGTGGACGCTGTGCCACTGAGAACCCCAGCAGCTTTCTGTTTTTTTCTTTCTTTTTCCTTTTTGGCCTGGTAAATCTTCCTTCTTAAATTTGACCCCAATGAATTAGGACTAGAAGACCCCGTTAGCCACGTCTGCACTCTCCTCCCAGCCCCATTACCAGAGTGAACATCAGCTGACAGCTGGACCCTCATTTAAGGCTCTTCTGAACCACTTTTCAGTAATCGCTTGGAAACTCAGAAAGGGATTCACTGCCAATGCTCTAACACCTCGAGGTCCAAAGTTTTCAGGATGCTCTCAACTGCTAGGAGACCCCAGAATGCAGGAAGTCTTCTCCAAGGGGGACTGACTCATCCCCTCAAAATCTCTCCCCGCACTTTTGTCACCTAAAGGGAAGAATCTTGGGAGCTCCAGGACCACTCTCTCCTGCATGCTGATAGAGCATTTCACGCCTAGAAGCCCACAATTCAGCATTGTGTGAGGGGAAGGGAAGGGAAGGGCCTGGGGATCCAAAATCTGTGCTTTGGTTTCACCTCTCCCACTTGGCTGGGGATGCTGGGACCATCCCATAATGCCTCGGGGCTCACTTCCTTGCTTCCGTTAGGTACTTCCAGCCTGTTTGTCCAGGGCCTCCTGCCACGTGCCACACCAGGGCTTGGGCCGTGAGTGTGAGTGAGACACAGGTAGCTGAGAGGAGTCTCCTTTCCTAAGGAGAGGACTGAGGAGGTGAAGCAGAGTGTGAGCACCAGCAGGTGGGATACTGTGAAGAGCTGGCTGTGCAAGGGCCCTGTGGTGGCTGAGAGGTCAGCTCCGGGCTGGTTCTGTTTGAAGACCTCTTAGCTGTAAACTTCATTGGTTCTATGACGTTAACCTCTGGAAGAAACAGCTCCTCCTCTCCAGAGGTTAGAGTTTTACCATGTTTGTGTTGAAACATCAAATAAAATACAGCATATGAAAGAGAGGCAGTCAAGCTACATAACTGTCACCCATCCATCTCTTCCTCCGGCTCCTCTCCCGCTCTACCAATAGCACACAGATTGCTCCTGGCCATGCAGTGGACCGGGCTCTGCGGAGCAGGTAGAGGTCTCCTGCCGACCTGGCCTCTTCTGGCCTTGTGACCTTGCCTAAAGAAGTTGTCATGTCTGAGTTGATGATTAGAGGCCTGTGGAACGTGCATCTGATTCTGGGGAGGTTGTTTCTAACTGTCGTGAAGTATGGGGGTGGGGGGTGACTTAGCATAGAATAAGCACGAAGGAGACGCCATCTAGAGGAGATGGAAGAAAGATGGGGTGAGCAGAGGTCACGGTGAGAACCGCGCCTCTCACAGAATCAATTCACCGTTCGCCAAAAAGTTAGGACCCAGAAGTTGGAAGCGATTGATAAATAGTAACAGTAACAAACCCTCCTTATGGGTGAAGCAGCGCATGTCTTAACTGTATAAATTAAGCAAAATCTTTGCAACATATGACAAAGGCCTAACTTAAACATCAGTAAGACAATGAACAATAGAAAAGTGGCCAAAGGAAATGGATAAAAAACCAAGAAGACATACAAATAAGTAATAAACATAGAACCAGGTTCAACCTCATTCATAATTCATGAATTAAAATGACAATAAGGTACCATCTGAGTGAAAATAAAGATGACATGGGTAGTATCAGTGAAGGTACAAGGTGACCAAGTAACGGTTGCTAGTCTTATACGACTTTTGAGGAGGAATCATTAAGTTATTTGGGGTTGTTTGTTTTTTGGTAGTGCAGGCTGGCCTTGAACTCACATGTAGCCCAGGCTGGCTTCAAACTTGCAGCAATTTTCCTGCCTTAGCCTCCCAAGGGCTGAGATTACAGGTGTGCACCACCACGCCCTGCTAAAAGTTAAATGCTAAAATAAAAAGTGCATACACTCTTTGGTTCACTGACAAAAACTGTCCTACAAATAGCACATAAAGGTACTAAGTTTTAGGCACACAAATGGGCGCTGAGCGTTGTCTTCCTTCCCCCCTTGCTTAGGCTTCCCTGATCTTGCTTAGGTAAGAAAGGAGGGAGGAGAGAGGAAGGGAAGGCAAAAGGGAAGAAGGAAGGAAAAAGTGTTTCTCATTTAGTGTTTTCATGACTGATGGTGACTACATCAGGGCTAACTGTTGTGAGCCCCGAAGTGGAGAGGTCGGACCATTGGTGAACGCCCGATGGCTTACATAGGGCACGACTGGTCTGATCTGGTGGTCTCTCTGGGGCTCCCGACTGCCCTGCGTCCTCACAGGCTGGCACTGCATACCCTCCCCAGGCGCAGACAGGCTCTCCGGGCACTGCAGCTGGTCCTTGGACAGCGCTGTGTGAGGGATTCTTGGGGTTTTATTCTGCTTCCTTTATTATGGTTCCAGAGACAGGAAGCCAAATTCTGTGTAAGGGATGAGTTTTCTCTTTCCTGTGCTCCACACGCATCGTGGGTGGGTGCCTGTCAGAACACAGCGCCCCTGCAGAACTGCCTTGAATAGTGTCATGTCCAGGACAGGAACAGAACAGTGAAACTGAGGCAAGGCCTAGGCCCGTAGTGGTGAACCTATGGCACGCGTGCCACAGCAGCCTGTTTGTTATCACCGACAGCTCTGACAGGTTCGCCAACCCTGGCCTAGGCCCTGGGAAAGGTTCTCATTCCCTTCATTAGAGATGGGGATCCGCGGGGAACCCTGCTTTCTAGCTGCTTTACAAACTGACAGCGTAGAGTGGGAAGCCCGTGGAAACTCAGGTAGCGCCACAATGAGTCAAAATCCATACGGGCAGCGGCGGAAGTTCTCAGGATTGACACGCTTGCCGGGGAGCAGCTCAGCAGCACAGCGCCTGCCTGCAAGCGTGAGGCCCTGCGTTTGATTTCCGATAGCAAAAGAAAGAAAAAAGAATTGAAGTGCTCTTCCGCTGAGGGACTCGTAATCTGAGGAAGACTTGGCATGGAGGCCTTGATAGAGTGCTGTGGTCTTCCACGTGGCAGCTGCTGGCTACCCATTGCATAAATCAAAACAAATGAACATGAAACAAAGTAGCAAACCCAGCCTTCAGGCAGCCAAGATGCACTGCAAGGGCTCAACCTAAGTATGGTGCCTAGCACTATCAGAAAGAGCCGCCGACATTCACGGGACATTTCCACCACCGAAGAACGTTCCGTTGGGCAGTGCTAATGTAAACTAAAGGTCTCCAAAGAAATTCTATCGAGAAACACCATTGTGATGTCAAAACAGCATTTTGAAGTCTTCACTGACCAGATCAGGGAAGCCTAAGCTTTGTTTTATTTTGAAATAGAGGGTAAGGGAATAAGGCCCTGAGTTTGGAGTGAATTGGGAAGCTTACTTTTCTTAGCAAAGACACTTCCTGTCAGGGGTCACTGTGGATAAGTGTGTGGGGAAGGAGGTGGGTACAGATGGGACAAATTGGGGGTGAATGCTTCCCTAGAGTGGAAAAAAGGATGTGACCAGACTGGACAGAAAGAAGCAGTCAGAGGCACTTATCAGACTTGTACAAGGGTGAGCTGGAACTTCCCTTGACTTCTGCCCTCCTTAGTTTTCTCCATTTCTTCCGTCTGATTCAATTGGTAAAGACAGTTCAGGCATCTAAGCTTTAAGAGATTCTCAGTATCTTCCTCAAAAAGAAAGCAGTTCTTTGCTTAGTCTTGTTTCACATGTCTCTGAACTCTAGAACCGAGTGAAGGGCAATTAGGTTGAGGGCAGATGTACGTCTCACACTGGTTCAGGGCGTCTGTCCCTCACCCTAACACTTCCAACAGTCTGAAAAAAAGCTGGTTTCTTCCCGCCCAAGGCTTTTGATGTGGACGTGTAAAATAGGAATTTAAAAGCAACAATGACTACCTGAGGGAGTCTTCCTCTTAGGGCCTGAGCAGCAGAAAATGCATCAGACAGCGGGAAGGCGTTGCTT
Source organism: Hydrochoerus hydrochaeris (assembly GCA_004027455.1). Lineage (NCBI taxonomy): Eukaryota > Metazoa > Chordata > Mammalia > Rodentia > Hydrochaeridae > Hydrochoerus > Hydrochoerus hydrochaeris. The sequence continues at coordinate 163,291 of PVLA01002925.1, read as the reverse complement.
AGGAATCAGGAAGCACAGCGAGTCACGTGTTGATGGCCGCGAGCAGGAGAGATCAAGGGATGAGGAGCAGAGGAGAGTGGCAGACAGGTCTAGAGCTGTTGGGAACCCCGAAGGGAGCAGCTTCCTTGAAATGAGACCCCGAAAGAGGCTTGGGGAAGTAAGGGGGAGTTCCCCAGGCGGCAGGGGAATCAGAACCGAAGCGCCGGACCTTTGCAGTCTCAGCCGTCTCATTATTGTTTTCCAAAGCTGCCTGGTCTCGTAGACAAGCCTTGCTGTACTGTGTGCTTCAACGCATACCGTGCTCTGCAGACAGTGCTTTTTCCCACACTGCAGACCTGTGGCCACGCTGATGGGAGCAGGTCTGTCAGGGACATTTTTCCAATCATTTGTAGGCACACAAAGGTGCACACATTTTGGAAATGAATGTGTTTGTGTATGCTATGAATCATAATGCGACTGCACAGCAGTGGAAACATGACTGTTACACATGCTGGGAAACCAAAGCATTCCTGTGCCTCGCTTTCTTGCAGTCGTCTGGAACTCAACTGACAATATCCCGTAGACAGGTGGCCCCCGATAAACACTCAAGGAATGAAAGACCAGGAGAGCAGGCGCTCTGAATGCGTAAGTTCCTTTATTGAAAATACTGGGATAGCACTGCGTTACATATGAGTCAGTATCCATAAATGATGGGTCGCACATGTCCGATTGGACAACACTGCTTTACACAGAGAACACAGCAGCTGAGATGCGTTCAGGAGTACAGGGCCATGGACTAACCCAGGGGAGCGTGAACTCTGCGAAAATGACTGTTGCTTTAATAATAGCACATGGCTGCAAGTGGCAGAAATGGTCAACATGGTCATCCTGAGACAGTCCTGACACCCCACACAAACTCACGGCCTAAGGAGCAGATCAGTTGAACTGCCCAAGGGTTGGGCGTCAAGAGATCCCAACAGGAGGACTTAGCTGGGAGGACAGCAGGGTCTAGAGCACTCACTTGAACTCGCGTGGGATGGGAGTGTAGTGCGGTAACTGCCAGCCAACAGGAGGTCGGGGAGCAATTTGTCCTCTGGTAAAAAAGAATAAATAAATATTCTGAGAAGGTTATTTTTTTAATGGAGACATGTAAATACTGCCTGTTATTAATTTTTCCTTGCAAAGATCACTGGGGAAATCACTGGTGATGGAACATTTTTCAGCTTTGGCTATTACTCAATTTTTTTCCATTAACAATCTTTGGTTTTCATAAAGTCTGACAATAATATTGGTTAAGATTTTTTAAATGGTGTAGACATGGGTTGCTCTTCTAAAAACAGCTGCTCTAACATCCTAATTTTGTATGAATGCCTTTCTTCATATGATGTTTTCTCCAACGAGAGTTTAGAAAGCAAGATGACTGGTCCAGTTGTCATTTTGACCTTAGAAATGTAGAAATTAATCAGTTGGTCCCTTTTAAAACAGAGGCCTGCTCACCAATGTCAACAGTGGGGAGGGCTGTGCAGAAAAGCACTAAGAAAATAAAATTTTTGTTACCAGCACACAATTTTAGAAGAAGCAAAACATTTTCTTTTCAGCAGCAGGGTTTGTTCTAAATCTAAGTTCATGATGGTATCCATTTTTATGAATATGAACTCATGACTGTGAGAAATGGTATTTTCTGCTTTACACAAATTTGTTCAGCATAAGCAATTTAAAATGTACCCTTTTAATGACTAAAACAAAATGCTGCCCTATACAGCAATGAACCTTGGTCATGAGCTTTTAAAAATTCAGAAATATTACGATCACCCTAAACAATCAGGGCAAAAAAAATTAATATAAAACTATAAAACAAACAAACTTGTTTCCCACATAGCACAAAATGTGTACATTTCAACATCTGACATATTAAAAAGAAAAAGACCTGCTAACACATTTCAGACAAAATACTAGATATAAATAAAACATTAAAAAAAATCATACATTCCTTTGAAGTTCTATTTCCTCTCAATTTCTCTAAACCAGATTAACCATGAAAACAACAGCTATACATTTTGGTAATGAAAATTATGCTGATAAATACACAAGGCATGTATATATTTCCACAGTATCTATTTTTTTCACAGTTACCAAAAATAAAAATTGCATTCAACTCATACATCTATAAACACTCTGATTCCTTGTGTGGGTCTGGGAGAAGCGAAAAGGATGAAGTCTTTTGCCGCGATCTGGACGTCGAGGTCTGTGTCCAGCGCCTGCCCTCCACACGTGCCCTGCGGGGTCTTCCTGCGGGGTGAGCATGCTCAGAGCTGACGGCGGGAAGGAAGCGCTGTGGTCGGATGAGGCAGCGGGGCTGCACCTTCTCCATCGGCTGAGGGGGACGCGGAGGCCGGCCCCAGCTTTCTCGTGCGATAGTTTAAGGTGGTCCAAAGTTCACTCGAATGTCCACACCTCGAGGTCCTGAACTATGAAGTCTTCCTTTTTGGAAAGAATATCATTATGGAAAGTGCTGCAGGAGTTGCTTCGTCCATGGTATAAATCAGCGTCGAGCCATAAACCAAATCGCCCCCTGAGAAGAGGTCAGAGGAAAAAGGTCAGTGCCCTGGACCCTCCCGTGGCCGCCGGCTGGCTTCTTCCCTTCATGCCACAGACAGACACAACTCTAAACTGCTCCCAGGGTAAGTGGCTTTGTCCTTTTCATTTAAATAACCTGTCTTTCCTAACACATAAAGGGCAGCGGTCTCAGTGAGGCGCGTGGGTAGCCAGCTTGCTCTCTGGGTCCCAGTCTCACGGGTGAGTCCAGGCGCAGGGATTATTAGCTAGAATCCACCAGACCTGGCTATTCCCGTCTATTCTATTCTGTTCTCGAAGAGGTGACGACATCACATTACAGCGACCCATGCACACTGTGTACAGCAGCACAGCTCGTGGGAGCCGAACCTGGGGAGCAGCTGCTATGCCACTGACCAATAGAGGAAATGTGCTGTTTGTACACAGTGCAGTGCTAGTGTGGCATAAAGAAAAACTGGAGTAGTCTGCGGGAAATGGACACATTTTAAGATCATAATGTTAAATGAAGTAAACCAGACACACAAGCTTAAATATGCATGGTTTCTCTTACATGAGGAACCCAAGGCATCAATAAAGAGCAAAATGGGAGAGAGAGAGATGCTGGGAAAAAATAGAAATAACAGAAAACAGGGAGACAGATCTTTTGTACCTGGGGAGGGATCCAGACATGGAGGGGCACAAAAGAGGAAATAAAAAGCTCCAGGACATGTGTCTCTACCAGCCCCACTGCCAATGCCACCACTGTGCTTTGCAAACATGTATTAAAAACACCCTCTCAGTTTAAAGTGCTAGAACAGCAGAAACGACAAAAACCTTACCCTCCACCACCAAGTTCTAAAGAACTTATGTCTCCATTGATAAAGTACGAGTTTTCTCCACTCCACTTAAAGACCTAGGGTAGAAACACAGCGCACAGCAGACACCTTAATCTGGAGTCAGCAGTGGGGAGCCTCCACCAGCACCCCTGCACGGGAGGGGACCACCCCCGGCTGTGGAGTGGGGGAGACCTCTGAGCTGTGCACTGGCTCGGAGCTGAACTGGGAAAGCCACCCCCAAGGCACCGGCCCCGCGTTTGCTGCTGCAGTTGTGAAACCTGACGGGGCCCCCGGAAAGCCAGAGCTGCTGTCACCCTGGCTCCAGCTGGCAACGTGACACTGGGAGCTGAGCAGTCCTCGCTCTGAGGCACACACCGTACCTTGAAATTAGGGCTGAAAGTGTAGAGAAAGGTCTCTCCTGTGCCATAATAGTGGTCACTGAACTTGAAGGGGTGAGTTGCATAAGCTCCAAAAACCTGTCAAAAGAAAAGCACGACCTGGATGGCTCTTGGGGCTGAGCCCCAGGCAGGGCTTTCTCTAGCAGATCCGACAGGGTCCTGCTCTGAGAGGGCACTCCCGCTCCCGCCGGGATGATCGCCCTTACGGAGGAAAAAGAAAAAGACCAGAGAACTTGGGGTGAGGAGTAAGAGGTGCTGGGGACCTGCCCGGAGTAGCTGTGGGGCGCCCACTTTCCCTCCCTGTTCTCAGAGCGGAGCCTGCAGCACTTTGCTCTGGGAGATGTTACAGCAGGGAGAGGGCTGTGTCTCTGTGCCAAAGACGCTCACTGCTATTCCTGAGATTTATTAGATTTTCTTGAATAAATATTTCTTCTCTTGCTGTATGCCCTTAGGACAATTTCCAGAGACTTGAGGGGACTGTTGCTTTTCTAATTTGTACCAGTTACAGGGTGCAGGGGGGCTGACTCTGCAGAGCTTCTCGGTGCTGTCATTCTTACGTGACAACTGAACATGGCCCATCTGTAGATAAATTTACAGGTTCTGTTCTATCATGTGCTCAAGAGCAGCCAAGCCACGTTCTCTCTGATCAGCAGGGCAGGGAGAACACAGCTGGTGTCCAGGCGTCTTCAGCCAGCAGGAGCACTGCCAGGGACCCCACTTCCTGACACAGGGTACCCTGGGGCCATGGGCTCCCTCTGTACCTGCTCAGTGTGGCTCGTGGCGTTCCCCGAGACAGCTATCATTGGAAAACAAAGAGCTAATCTAGGCTTTGGGTGTGGATTTGTGTCTAGCCCTATTCGTCATAAAAAACATAGCAACCAACTTCTGCAACATGTCGTTAAATCTCTCAGTAATTTCATTTAAGAGTCACGTGTTGTAACAATGCTTGTTCTTTCCGCAGTGCTGAGGACTGAATCTCGGGGCCCTGAACCTGTTAGGCCAGCACTCTGCCACTGAGCTACCACTCCCCCCCCGGGGGCAGGCTCTGGGGACCCCAGCTTAGCCAGTGGGAGGAAGCCCTGGAATGGCACCTGCTTTACTCCGCAGCGATCTCCCCATCTAGACTGGCTTTACCCAACTTTTCCAGCTTTAGAGGTTGCTGAGTACCATGATAGTTTCCTAATCATGTCCAGCATAGGAAAAAACAAAAACACAAAAACCTTCCTAGAATGGTGGGGATCTGTGCCAGTTGCTTTTCAGAGAGGATTCTGGATACATGTGGGTGACACAATGGTGGGCTTTCCTTCAAGTGAACTGGCAAACCCCAGCAGCCGTGCACTCTGGGGAAGGGAGTCACTGGAGGCGGCTCTGCTCTCCTTTCTCAGGCCATGCTGCCCCGGGTGCAGCCTCACCTGGTTGTCCATGTCCTTTATAACCAGCAGCACAGGGCTGTCCAGGGACGCCGACTTCCGGTACAGTGTCTTCAGGCTGGTGCCATGCTCCAGGGTGCTGTAGGCCAGTCTCCACGGGTACCCCTGCACCCGAGCCGGGAGGCGCCGGGCCAGCTGCCAAGCCAAGGGAGGAGAGGTCACCAGACAGCACTGGCACAGATCACACAAACTTGGGGCACAAAACGAGCACTGTGTCGCAAACTCATAATCACAAGTCTACTGACATAGGGCCCCCTCACATTTGCCCCACCCGCACACCAAGACAGAGAAGGAATGTAAGTGCCTGACTGTACTTCTGTTGTCAGGATGTTCTCTGTGTCGGGGCCTGAGTGTGGGGTTCCCACGCCACCCCACGATTCTGTGTCATGCAGTGCATCTCTGGGCAACTTGGTAGCTGCATGAGCACGGCAGAGTCTGACCAGACATGACATCCTAGCCAGGAGGGGACGATGTCACACACAGGGGCCATCATGGACTGAAGAGGGGTTAAGCTGTGTGTGACGGTGCATCTGAAGACACAGATCAAGCCAGAGGAGGAAGCAGGAAGTGGACACTTACTCTTACTTCAAACCTCAACTCGACTTTTACTGAACACTGTCTACTTTTAATGCTGTTCTTTTCTCAGACTCATGCCTGTAATCCCAATGCCTGGAAGGGTGGGGCAGGAGGATCGCTGAGTTCAAGGCCAGCCTGAACTACACTGTCTTGCAAATGAAAAAAAAAAATCTTCCCAGACCCAGAGCTGCTCCAAGCAACTGCGGCTTCCAGTGGAGGTAGGAGCAAGGAACGTGCTTTATGCTGGCAGTCGGGGGGAGCCTGCCCACTTAGGTAGCACCTGTATTTTTCACCTTCAATATTTAGCTGCCAAAAATACCAACAGTGTACATCTCCCGAAAATATCAGAAGAAGCAAGGGAGAGTGTTCAAATCTGTTCCAACCAGCGTCCACATGAACCCCGGGGTGGCTACTGGGCCACATCTTTTGGCTTCCCTGGACATTTTATGGGTCATCTGTGAAGTGAGGAAGCTGAGCTGATGATTCTTTAAGGCCTCTGAAATTCTGGTTGCTAAACTGACTGATGACAGATGCCTTAAAAGAGTCCCTCCCAAGGGTCAATGTAAGTGCGCTACACAAAACTGTACAAGGTTTCACAGAACACTAAGCACAGGGAAAATTACAGAAAAAGGAAAGCCATTCTGAGAGTGATTGTCCTGCACCCTAGACATCCCGGCCCTGGAGCCACACAATCGATCACCAGTAGGGCGGCCGATCCTTGAGAGGGCGGCTCGACGCCTCACGTGGTGGAAAAGGCCGAGGTGGCTTCTTCACAGCACACGGACGGACAGGCTGCCCCCGCCCCTCCTCTCTGAGCCGGCCCCGCCTGGCAGTCACCTGCTCCACATGCATGTTCTCCAGGAGCGCGCTGTGGGGCTGCAGCACGGGCAGCCCGTCCTCCTCCTCCTCCTCCTCCTCCTCGCTGCACGCACTCTTCCTGCGCTTCGCCTCCTCGACGGTGATGATCTGAAGGAGCACACGACAAGCCCGGCACAGGGTCACTCCTGCAGGTCCTCCACCGCTGAGAAGCTACCTCACTCCCCTCCACGCAAAGGTGGACCCGGGTGCAACGGGACACGGGGGAGAGGCCTGGTTTTCCCACTCTAGACCGGAGTGGAATCGGGACCCCACAGCCGAGGCATTTCATACGCACGAGCTAAGCACACACTTCCCAGGCTCCCACAGTCGCGACTGCTCCATCCTTGGGTAAGAACTATTTGTGACCCACGGGTAACTTATGCTCCTGAAAATGTGTGAAATTCCTCCCCAAGTTAGCCTGCAACTAAATTTAAGGAAATAACCCGAGATCATTCAGCAAGTAAGTCTTCTATAAATATGGAGACTGGGACAATGAGGACAGCTTTTAATTAAGGCTGCTGGTGTTTCAAGGCTGTGCACTCAGCAACCACAGCTGATAGAAATAACTCGTGATAACAGCGACCAGGAACCAGTGGAGCGCACAGGCTTACTCTCATAGCTAGGTTACAGCACGATAGACAGTTTGAAATGAACAGAAGTATTCATCCCTTCTAAACTGAAACACCTTATATTGTACACATTTCTTACTGAATTGTAGCTACATTTATGAACTACCAAAGTCCTTCTAATCTTAAAATCCATTTTCCCTTCTTACATGCTGGATAAATGACTAAATTATTTTGAAATTAAGTTCCTCTAGACAGCAGATTCACCAAAACACCTATGACCCAGTAACAATGGCTTTTGTGTTACAGAGCAAAAGCGCCTGTTACACCCAGTGAAAGTTGTTAGAGGACATATTATGAAACTACAGGCTGACATGCACAGAGCACCCAGGATCATCAGAGACAGATTTCTGGCAGGCAAATCAGCTTCTCATATCCTGGAGAATTTATACAGAGAAAGTCCTTGCAAAGAACCATCAGTGCACTGCTTTAAAGGCACTTGTCAAAAACCAGGGCTTGGGCAAACTCCCCATTTTACTAAGGGCATGAACGAGGCTGTGGGATGATTGATCTGAAATGTGGATTTGAGGTTCTGGAGGGGAGGGACAGCCACCACATGCCTCTCTGCTCTGGGCCCAGGACCTGCACGGGCACTTCCCAGCCCAGGAGCAAGTCGCTGCACCCGGCTGCCCTGGCACAAGCCGGCTCACCTTCACGAAGGGCTCCTGGTCAGGCCTGGCACAGTAGAGAATCTGAATGTCCATGGGCAGCCGCTGGCCGCGCATGCTGGTGGCAGAGGGGGCAGTGCTAGCTGGGGGGGACCGGCTTGCTCGCGCTGCCTGCACGCCTCGGTCACTCACAGCCGCACTGCTGCGGCTGTTTTGTAGTCTCAGACTTCCTGCGCGCTTAGGTTTCTGTTTCCCTTAGGAGGGGTTTCGGCAGCTTGGCAGGAACACACCCAAATTAGGATTCACAGTGAACGGACTTCCTGTAGGGCTGGGACTGTAAAATGACACTTTCACCTTTGAAACCGGTGGTTTCCTAGCAGTACAATCCAACCCCATTGTTTGAGGAGTTGTTTTTCCTCCTACTTTTCTTCCCAATTACCCCTGGGCTAGCGGCTTTCAGGCCCTCCCTCTTCAGTTTCCTTTCAGCACCTTCTGGTAAATCTCCATTTGGAAGGTTCTGTCTCTGGCCTCAGCTGGGATCTCCAAGGATGGGCAGGCTCTTCGGGTCGGACCCTCTCCATACCGTGCCTATTTGCAGCAGATGAAGGGACTGAAAGGATGGGAGACACCACCAGGGTGTGAAAGGTGTCACCTTTCCTGCAGTTGTGCAAACCAGCAAGCAATGTAAAATGGACCATCTAACACTTTTAAATTCATTTTAATGACTGATCAGCAGAACCAGTCCTTCTCTCCTCCCAGATTAGAGGACAGGGGCAGACAGGAGACAGAGCCCCTCTGGGTGGATTTTTACAGATCTTTGGATCTTTCTGTGACTTCCAGATCTCAGTAGCCTTGCAGGTTAGGGGACTCCTATGGGATTTGGTGCTGTTGTTACAGACAGTTAAATTAGGTAGAAATATTACAGGCAGTCACTGTAGGAGCCCAGATACCTTGCCACTGTTGGGGGAGACAGACACCTCCCACTGGGGGCCAGACCTCAAGACAAAACATCAAACAAATGCACCCACATACTTCCTAAGGGTAAACATCAGGGATTAATATTCTAGAGGTATAACCTTGAGGCAGGCAGGAAGAGCCACTGACCCACCCTTGCAGGAAGAGCCCTGCTGGCTGCAGGACTTGCTACCCCCTTTGATCTGATTTAACCACTACGGCCTGAGCAGTTATGCTCCTAATCTTACCAGTCACCCATAGTTGTGTCCCACCTCGGGTCCAGCTTGAGATTTCACATTTTTCCCCACCTGGGACCTGCCTCACTTCGTGGTTTTGCTCTATATAATCTCTAGAAAGGGCAGAGTCCACTCCGGACCCCTTCTGTCCCTTTCTCAGACAGCAGCTTTCTTTCTCCAATAAACATGTTCTGCTCTTAACCTCCATTGTTCCTAGCCTTCATTCACTGATTTTGGAGAACTCACATGAGCTCGTAGTGGGCCTCTAGCGGGTCGGGTGTTTCCTTCCCCTGCATTGGAATTGCACTGCCACGGTGGCCAGGCTGTATGCGGCAGGCACCAAAACACATGCGGGCAGAACGCCTGGGAACCCGCACCAAGGAGACAGCCCTGCCAGCAGCAGCTGGCCTTGGAGGACAGCGACCTTCATCAGGTGCTGCCCGGGCTGGGCAGTGGGGATACAGCTCAGCCAGCTCAGGGTGAGGTGACAGGAGAGGGACAAAAATAAGCACAAGACCTCCACAGGGTACAGGTACTAAAGAATGCTGGGACCAGAGCGAGGAAGGATAGAAGAAACACAGGTAGGTAGAAAGGACACACAGAAAACGGGAATTCTAAAATTGTACTTCTAGAAAAATCATAGCTTTGGAACACAAGCCCAGCTTGATTTTTTCCCTTTTTCTTTTGCCCAAAGGTCTCTTTGCTCCTTTTCACTGTGGCCCCTCTCCTCTCCTCCCTGGCACTGCCCCTCCTCAAGGTGGCAGTGATGCCAGCGGGCAGCAGCTGACACAGGCAGGTGGAGGAATGCACATCCTGGCTGCCCCTCTGGGAGACGCCCTGGGACCCCACGAATGCACCCAGCTCCGGGCCATGAGGCTCCTCTCTCCAGCCCACACTTACCTCTGGTGCGCCGTTTAGATTTCTGTGTAGCAAACACCCTTATGATGCCTCTCACTGATGTCCTAAAAGCTCTTTCTTAGGAGGGAAGGGAAGTCAGGGAACCTGCAAGCCTGCCCTGTGGCAGGGGGCCTAGGCTTATCTCAGCTTTAGGGACTTCCTAGGACCTTGTCTGGTGACACAGAGGCGCATCCACAGTGAACGTGGACTTTTCCTGGCTCTGCTTCTTGTGTCACAGTTCGTAAGAGACCCCTTGGGGTGGAGTGATGAGGTGGGGACAGCACTGGATACTCCTGTGTCCCCAGCCTGGAAGGCCAATGTCATGCCACCTCTGCCCTCAGGGCAACCAAAAGCTGGAGACCAGCACCCGGAGGAAAAGGGCAACGAAAATACATGACAGTGAAGATGGTAATCAGATCTATGGTGACACTGGGGGAGGTAGTGATGTCACCTGGCTGGACAGCGACAGGAAAAAAGGGCAGCTGAGAAATGGGAGACAATGAATACAAAGTGTAATAGGAAAAGCAGAGAGTGATGCCATGCAGAAGGGACAGGAATGGCACTCTACCCCTGAACCAAAAGACAGCGAGCGATCGCAGGCAGTTAGAGGAGAGAGAGGGAGCCAGGGAAGTCCTGTCTGACAGCCTCGTATTTGCAAAGATGACAGAAAGGGCACTTGGGAGTTACAGACCATGGAGGATGCTTGGAGTTTCAGAGAAGGGCAGAAGGGTACACCTAGAGACGGCTAAAGGATTTCTCACTATCGGTGAGGACCTGGGTGAATTCTCAAATCAGGTACTGGGACTAGGTCTTTCCCCCTAGTTGATACCTTCTTGCTGTTTTTGTTTGTTTCTCAGACAGGGTCTTGCTTTGTGGTCCAGACTGGTCTTGAACACATGGGCTCAAACGATCCCCCACCTCGGCCAGCCGAGGAGCCGGATCTATGAAGGCAGGTGCACACCATGTCACCACACCTGGTGACAGGTTTCCCAGAGCCCTCCTGGGAGCAGAGACAGTGTGAGGAGATGTCATGCCATACAGCAGGCAAGAGAGAAGGGATGCAGGAGGCCTGGGAGGGGGCCGCCCATGTCCACCGACCATCCATTCAAGGCGGCAGAGAAGCAGCCCTCTGGGGCTGGAGGCGAGCAGGAGAGGAAGGGTGGCCAAGGGACTGCCGCCAGGGACCGCCGCCAGGGACCGACCCAGGAAGGTGAAGCCGGGGCTTAGTGCTGAGAAGGAGGAGCCACTTTCTCCGGGGCTCCTCTGCCGGCCCGCAGGCCTCAAGCACAGCAGGCAGATGGAGCCCGCCTTGCCCAGGAAGGGACCTTGGGGCTGGCAAAGCGTGGCCTGTCAGCCGAATCCAGCTCAAGGTCCATTTCTTTGTTTTTTTGTCTTTCTGAGACAGGCTGGCCTCGAATGCACTCTGTAGCCCAGGCTGGCCTGAACTCGCAGTGATCCTCCTGCCCCAGACTCCCGAGTGTGGCACTGCAGGTGCGTGCCCCACACCACACATCTATTTTTGCATGGCACACAAGGGAAGCAAGCTTTGTAATACATTTTTAAGTGGTTTTAAAAAAATGTAAAACAAAGTGTTTTGTGATACAAAGTAACTTGTGGTGGGAAGACAGCCGTGCTAATCCACCGGTCACCGGGAGCTGACTGTGCACCGCGACAGCAGAGGAGAGTGGGGGTGACTAAGCCCCTCACAGCTGACAGTTTACGAGCCAAGCATCCGAATCTGAACCCCTCACTGCAGGAACCAAGGCAGCCTCGTCCCAGCCGCGCGCTCACCTCCCAGCTCTTCGTGGTCGGCTCGCTGAAGAAGTTGTCGATCATGTTCAGCTCCTCCTTCTCTACCACCACGAAGCCCTGCTCTTTGGCATCTTTCCCATAGACATCCGGGGACCACTGGACAAAGAACGTGTACAAGTGATCCACCCTGAAAAACACGGGTGCAGTGTGGGTTAGCGCCCAGTCAGGTAGGGCGCCAGCAGGGTCGCAGCCAGCCTTTCCTGTTGGGTAAATTCATTTCGCTAACTGGGAGGGCGCCCACTGACGGAGAAGTTAGTCACCCCAGAACGCTGGCACAATACCAGGCTGAATGAACACACGGTGTCCCTCTCCATGCTGCCGTCACAAAGGATCTGTGTTGGGCTTCCACACTCCTATCTGCCCGGGGGTCACACAGTGTCAAGACGGTGTGGTGTGTGGCATGAGTGGCTACACAGCTGCATTCCCCTTGTTCTGCTCTAACTCAGGGGACTCAGTGACCCTGGAGCGCACACTTCCTCCTTTTCAGGAGACGCAGCTGGTAGAGCTCGTTCCTTGTATGAATCATATTGCCCTGCGTTTCTGCAGGCTATGCTTTTATCGCCTTTTGAGCTATTTTCTTAAGATGAGTTCCCAGAGACAGGATTAAGGGGCCAAAGGACAGGACTTTATAACTGTCACTGATCTTATCAAACGAAAATTCTGCTCACAGTTTCCACGTTTTCCTAACAAACTTGCTTATCTTTTTGGTAAAACGAGTTTGCTCTATTTAGTTTTACCTGACTCATTTGCCACTGGAAGTCGAGCTTTCTTTTGTGAATGGGCTCTGTGATTTGTGGCAGGAATATTTTTCTTTTCAGTTTGTGGGAACCTTTTGGTAATGTAAACATTAACTATTATCAAATGTGTTTCTAGGCTGCTACTTCCTTTTTCCTAGTAATTATGTACCCCTCCCACAGCGGGAAATTAGCAAATTTCATAAATCCTAAAGGTATACATCCTTTCAGATTGCTCCTTCAAAATGTGGGAAGCTGTCACCCGGAGGATCAGGGCTGTGCTTGGCTGGATTCTACTCTGCCAGCCGTCCTGACTGCACAGAGATGAGCTGCTCACGCTCACGAGGCCATGGTACCGGCTTCCGGTCCAAACGCAGCCTCCACGTGGCTGTGAAGATAACGTCTCAGTGGGGCTGACGTTTAAATCACTTCAGGAGAGACGACCGCCCTGCATAGTGAGCGTGGGCCTCTTCCAATAGGGAAGAGGAGGGTCTCAGGAGAAAGAGACCCAGGTCCCCTAGGAGGAAGACTTATGCCTTTCAGCTTCCCTCAGACCTGATTCTGCAACATCAACACTTCCAGCCTCTGGAGCCCCTGAAAATGCTAGCGCTGCCAAGCTCCCCAATCACAAGAGCCAGGTCCTTACAACCAACCAATCAACTGCCTTCTTTGCACTTAACACATCCTATTGGGGTGTGTGTGTTTTGAGGGATACAGTGGACTAATCTCAAAGGTTATATACAAGAAACTCACCGAAATGCTTCTGAAGAAAATGTTGAGTGAAGGGAAAGGCACAGTATTGGCTACCATATGTATCTTTAAATTATTTTATTTTTGGAATACACAGTATATTTATATAATTCAAGCATCAACAGTCATTCGTTGACTCATTTATTTATTTATAGGCTTTTTGAGATGAAGTTTCACTACCTTGTGCAGGACGGTCTTGAACTCACTCTGTAGCCCAAGCAGGCCTTCAAGTCAAGGAATCTTACTGCCTCAGCCTCCTGAGTGCTGGGATTACAGGTATATGCCAACCTCAACCTTATTTAAAAAGCCATTTCCAGGCAGGGCATTGTGGTACGTGCCCTAAGCCCCAGCACTCGGGAGGCTGAGGCAGGAGGAAGGGCTTGAGTTTGAGGTCAGCCTAAACTACACAGCGAGAGTCTGTCTCAAGAAACAAAAGCAACAGGAACCATGCAAAAGTCACTTCCTTCCCATATCCCCATCCACCTCACAGATAAAGCTGATCACTTCGTGTCCTGTGTGTGCAGTGCTAGGGTGTCAGTATGGACAGGCGTCTTTTTTGTCTTTCTTCTCTTTATTCCTGTATATCTTATTTTTTTCCACTTCACAGTATATCCTGATACCTTTCTACATCAGAAGTAGACAACAGCTTCCTCATTCTCTGCATGGCAGTCACGTGGTGGACTCAAGGCAGTGTACGCTGTCATCCTCTGTAATTACACTCGAGGTGTCTCCAAGATTGTCCCGTCATGAAGACAATGCATTTCTGCACAAGTGTTCTCTCAGCGTGTACCTACAAGTCCCAGGAAAAGTGCGGGGCACATTCCCAGAGCTGATTACATTGCAAAGTAACAGTGTGAAGGGCACTGCTGGTAGGTTTAGCAACTCTCTCACACCATGGCTTCCTGTAGGATTACCTCACTTCTGACCTCCCAACTCCCTAGTGAGATAAATCGCCACTCCCAAAAGGTCAGGTAAGGTCAGATAAGTACACAATTCTAACTCTCAGCTTCTTCCATATTTACACATTTGACACATAGTAAATGTATTTTGCAGCAGAGTTAGAACCAAGTATGTATCATTGTAACTTTTGAAAAAGGAGATGTTACGTGTATAGTCACATTAGAAGAAAATATCAAACACAGGAAACACAAATGAGTTCCTTGTGAGCAAGAGGGGGCAAAGCCCTTAATCCCCAAGATAGATCTATCAGGTGCCCCAGTGTCTTCCCCGGAGACACAGACAATTTCACAGAGTGTCCTATCAGATCAGCCAGCCTGTGGCCACGATGGATCAAGCTAAACACAAGATCACTCTGCAGTCAGGTCTAAACGCAGATAAAAACACAGATGGCGACCACGAAAATGACCGGACAGCGCCCTAATGCGAGCATCAGGAAGGACTGTGTCACCACCAATCGCAGCGCTGGTCAGGCTGGTCTTCAAGTGAGATCTGTGCTTCCCTAGTCGGGGCCCCACCCCCCCACCCCCCAAAACAGCAGCCCAGCTCAATCTTCTTCGACATCACCTCACTCCAACCTAGATCCTGCCTGCCACTCCTTTTTACATGTGTGTGCGTGTGTACGAACCTGTGTACGAATGCCCACGCAGTGCTGGGAATGGAATCCGGGGCCCCTGACGTGCTAAGTCAGCTCTCTAACCACCGAGCTACTCTGCAGCCCTGACAGCCTCTCTGTTCTCCACTGTCACAAGCAAACCTGCTGTTAAACTGTGGCCAAGCTCCTGTCAGATGCCGGCTGGGGACTCTGTCCTTGGACAACCCCACACGCCTGTTGTGTGTCAGTGCCTCTGCCTTGGGCGCCTGTGTGCTGCTCTCTCAGACTGGTGGGGCACCAGATCGGCAGGGGTTCTCAAGTCACCCAGCAGGACCGAGGCTGGACTAGAGCAGCCACGTGGTCACAGGGCTCTGCATGGTCCCTCTCATTCTGCACTCGCTTCTCTGCCATTTCCCAGTTGACATGTATATTAGGACATGCAGCGTTTTTATTCTGTCTTGCACCCACTTCCTAGGATATGATGCATGGTGGTGCACACCTGGAACCCCAGCCCTTGGGAGGCTGAGGCAGGAGAATCACTGAGTTTGAGGCCAGCCTGGGGTACACAGTGAAGTTCAAGGTCAGTTTAAACAGCACAGAGAGACCCTGTCTCAACCAACAAACAAAGAAACAAACAACCAACAAGTAAGTGAACTGTGGAAAGTGCAAGCTGGTAAAGATTTGGGGGAAAGAACCTGTCTTAGCGGCTGCCAATCACCCCCCTTTCTGGAGATGAAGACTCCAGGAGACTGCTCCCAGTCTTGATTAGCTGTACACACGGGTGGCAGGCAGGACCCCTGACTCCAGGAGGAACGGGTCCGGGCTGCGGGAGGGCTGCAGCTCCAGCCATCCCTTGGGGCCGTGGATAGGTGGAAGGCAGGAGAGAACACAGAGCTGAATAAGATCCTAAAGATCTCCAGGTCTGAAAGTCCAAATGTCTGCACCCCCACTCTTGAGGTTCAACATCACTAGAGCTCTTCCAATGAGTCCAAGTGGTCCTGACAACCACAGGAGAGGAAAGTGCCCCCTCTCCTTGTCATCACCCCAGGAGAGCCTCTCTGAGGGTGCAGGGGGCACTGACCCGGTCTTCCAGGATGGTTCTAGGAGCAAAGCAATTTGGGCCTGGAGTGGAACTGCTCCTGAAACCCGATGCAGCCCTGGCACTTGGGCAGTGGAAGGTGGTGGCCGCGCAGGTGTGAGTTGCGCTGGTGTGAAGGACTCCTGCCCGCTGCGCCCTTCTCTCCAGGAGAGACAGTCTGGCAGGAGTAGCAGTCGAGGTGACCGGGCCTGCTGCTATTGGGGCCACCGAGTTTCAGCGAGTGGTGGATGCAGCTTTGGGTCTCTCTGTGCCCAGGGAAGTGTCATCTGCGCTGCCAGGGCTGCCCTTCACCCCAAGAATACATGGGCTTCTCATGCTGACAACAGGTGGGGGGTCTCCAGGGAAGAGGAAGGAAGTGTCTTCCAGCCACGTATGGCAAAAACTCAGCGGTGTTGGCGCCTTGGTATCCAGGAAGCACCCTGCTTTGGCCAGCGCTACCCACAGTGTGGGGCTCCTGCCACAAGGTCCTCACACGGACAGCAGCAGAATGAGGGCGGGGAGCCTGCGCCCCAGTACAGGTAAAGGAGCTGAGGCTCCATAGGACCGAACACAGGGCCCGATCACCCCAGCTGGGAGGGTCCTCTGAGTCCACGCCAACTGTCTTCTTCATAAAGCCGAACTCCAAGGAGGACAGCACAGGTTTCCATCGTCCCTGTCCCGAGGCGGTCCCTGACTTGCTTGGCTCTGAGCTGTCTCAGTGAGGCCTGCATTATACTGGTGAGGGGTCCTGGGCGGCTATGCCGTGCCACCCCCGTGTTCTGCACATAGCAAGTGCTGGGGTGCTGCCAGGACGGCTCCCCTCATTTCTCAGGCAACATCGCCCCCACAGGCAGCAGACCTTCCCTGCCCTGCCTCAGGTAAGCTCCGCAGCAGACACTCTGAGGGGAGAGGTGCACTTCTGATTCTGTGTCCAGGCTCGGGCACATCCCACTTTGCTCGTCATAAAGACCTTCCCCAGAACCACCCCTGGCTCTCTCTGTGCCCCCACTGCCCCAGGGAGAAAGTGTTACAGGCAGCTGAGTGAGTCAGATATATTATAGGCAGGCACACAGGGCCGGTCCCTCAAAGGAGCTAGGGCACAAGTCCAGATACCCTGCAGCCTTGCAAGAGACACCTCCTGCTGTGGGCCAGCTCTCAAGACAAAAGGCAAAGCAAATACACCCACATCCTAAGGATCCACAGTCCAAATCCTTCTCCATCACCTGAGAAAGACAGGAGTCAGCATCCACCCCCCCCTGCAGGAAGGGTCACGGCCCTTAAGCGTGCCTGCTCACTGCACCACTCATGTCCCTGTCTGCTCCTGATCTGAGCAATTAGTCTTACTGGTTGACCACAGTTCTGCCCCATCTATGCCCACCTTGCGAGTTCCCATTTTTTTTCCACCCATCGTCCCATCTAACCTCGTGATTTTATTCTATAAAAGTCCCTAGAAAAGACGGAGTCTTTGGCAACCCACTCGGGACCCCTGCGTCTCTCTCAGACGGAAGCTTTCCTTGTCTCAATAAATATATTCTGCTCTTACTGACGTTGTTCCTGAAATTCATTCTTCAATTTTAGAAGACACAAACTCCTACTGGACATATAGTAGGTAGGGACTTCCATTCCCCTACATCAGAAGGGCCTCTGAGGCAAAAGTGGAAGCAGTGAAGAATCAGAATGACCTGCCCCGAAGAGGTGGTATGACGTGTTTTGGGTTCAAACTGCTCACTGGGAAAGGCTCCCCGTGGAAGGAAGAGCTGTCCCCCTCAGCCCCACTGGGCTCCTGCGTAGCCCTTGTTTATGTTATTTATACAATTTAATTGGAAGAGGAAGAGGATATGACTCCATTTTCTTTTCTGAATGATAGTTGCCTTCAGTTTACTTGCTCTAATTCTTGGAATAGTTCTTTTTGGGGGTTTTCCTAGCTGTGAGTTTCCAGGACTTTACAGACCTCAGATTCCAGGAAGACTTCAGGTTCTGGATTCTGCTCCTGGTCCCCTGCCTTCCCTCCTGCCTAATTCTTCCTCCTGGTGACACTACTCAGCTCCCCTGACCCCTCGCCCTCCACCTCCCCAGCCACCTGGCCCTCCAGGCCCACTTTCCCCTCATCCACCCGCAACCCCGGGCTAGGGAACCGTCCCTCTGCCCGGGTCTGTCCAAAAACCTCGCAGCTCCTCTCCTCTCCTGCCGCTGCGCTGGCTTTCCCGCGTGGAATGGATACAGTACGCCAAAGGCTTGGGCCACCGGCTCGGGTCCCACGGCCCCCCTGCCCCACAGCAGCTGCCCCAGATCCCTCTCCACACCCCCAAGCTCCCACCCCCCCAGACTCTGCTCCTCACAAATTTCCTGCTCCTTCCAGCCCACACTCTCATCCTTTCCATCCTCTATCTCCTTGACTCCCCTCCTCATCAACCTTGGTACTGGGCTTTGAACTAAGCAACTAAGTGCTCTTCCAGTGAGCTGCACCACCTGCCCTTTTAAATTTTAGTTTGAGACAGCATCTCTTGCTAAATTGCTCAAGCTGACCTCAAACTCGAGATTCCCCTGCCTCAGCCTCTAGTGTACCTGGGATCACAGACATGTGCCAATTAATCACATTCACCTTGGTCCAGAAACCTGCTAGTGTTACAGGGAGCTGAGCTAGTTAGAAGTATTATAGGTAATCAGACAGGGCTAGGCCCTCGAAGCCAGCACAGAGGACCAAAAGTCTTGTGACCTTGGAGGAGACACACACCTCTTGCTGTGGGCCAGATCTCAAAACAGAAGGCAAAGCAAATATAATCACACCCTAAGTATAATCATCAGGGATTAGGTACTGATCACCTTGAGAAGTCAGGAGTCACCATCCCAAACCTCTACAGGAAGAGTCACTGATCTTGTAAGAATGCTCGATTACTACATGACTCGCTTCCCCATTTGTCCCTAATTTGGTCAATTCTACCTGAACAATTAATCTGGTTGGTTGACCATAGCTCTGTCCCACCTCATGCCCCTCTGCCTCATGAGTTCCCAGCTTTCCCCACCTTAGACCTGTCTCACCTTATGGTTTTACTCTATAAAAACCCCTAGAAAAGATAGAATCTTTAGCAACCCACTCGGAACCCCTTCTGTCTCTCTCAGACAGAAGCTTCCTTTCCCTCAATAAATATTTCTGCTCTTAACCTGTGTTGCTCATAGAATTCATTATTGGATTTTAGAGAACACGAACTCATACCAGCACAAAGTGGGTGGGGAATTTCGTTCCCCTGTATCACTAGCATCCCCCCAGCCTTTCAAAAAGTAAGTTTCTGCAGTTTTAGTCCTTGCCAAGGGCCCTTCCCATATGCCTCTCTCCCTCTGGGGTGTAACATTTGGGCGCACATTCTCTAAACTTTCTATTCCGCCTCTGTTAGCCTCGTAGTAAGTGCCCTTCATCCAATCAAGCTTGGCACCACACTTCCTAGAAGGAAGTAGAGTGTGAGGTCTAGTTCCTTCCCCTTCTCCACTTCAGCATCGCCCTGGGAGGTGGGGAATTTACTTTTTTGTGGTTCCCCGGGGACTTACCCTGGGGCCTTGGATAAATCAGCCACCTGGAGCCTCTCTCTCTGTAGGGAGACCTCTGCCTGCCAGCACCTCACCAGTGATGACAGCTCCCAGTCTGCCGTCCCCAGGCCACGCACTGGGTAACTCCTAAGAGCTGCTAGCAGGGAAGCATCTGACAGGGAAACGCAAATCACCAGAGGAGGAAGCAGGAGGGGTCCTGCAAGGGCTGCCAAGGCAGCAGCACAGGGGTGGCAGCGATCTCTCCTGCAGGCCTCACAAGCAGCGCAGACCCAGGCTGGCCGCCCCCCTGGGCACTCTATTCCATGCCTCTTTACAAATGCGGCTCACGCCAGCCCCTCCTTCAGTCCTTGCTGCCCCCTTCCTCCTTCCATCCCTCCTTCCTCTTCCTTCTGTAAGAGGGATGAGAACAGTGAACCTGGCGGGGAAGCTGCTCATAGGCGGGTACCAGGCAAGGCTTCCAGGGGCCAAGGGGCACTGGGTGCTGAGTCCACTGCAGAAGGTGGCAGCTCTGTGCCAGGGGGAGTGTGCACAAGGACCCACACTGGAAAAGCACTGAGCTAATGCCCCACTGTACATGGAAAGCTGGCACCAGTCACTGGGGCTCCGGGAGGGGAACTCAATGGTGGCCAGGACGGCTGTGAAGCAGAAGACTCAGACCTGCTTGGGACCACAGTGATGGGCCCAGCAGAGTGCCTGGGGGCCCGGTGAGCCGGCCACTGTCTGCCAGGGTGTCTGTGCCGAGCGTGGACTCACAGGCCAGGCAGGACCGCGGGACAAGGAAGCAAGTAGTGAGGCTCTGGTGGCTTGAGACACCACGGGATTAGCTGGACTGCCTGCTGCCCACTGCCTGTGGGAAGGGTGGTCGCCCGGTCCCACAGAACCCATGTGTAGGACAAATGCTGGGACTCTACCTCGGGGCCGCTGTTTCTCAGTGTCGGCAGCCCCGGTCACCTCAGAAGACAGAAAGAACATATATTAATAATGATATATTTATTTAAAGAGCATTACCAATAAATACAAGTCGGATAGTAAACTCTGTTTTCACAGTTATTACTGTTCAGGAAACAAACAAAACCAAACAGAAAACCCACGGCGATCTGATCTGATCGTAATCAGCGACACAGAGGGTGTGTGGACACAGGAACACCTGCTGACAGAAGGATGTGTGTGGATGGCCCTACGCCATGCTGCACCGCTTCCAGGGAGGACCCTGGCCAGGCAGGGTGGTTAGAAAGACCACGGTGGTGGGGTCAAAGGAAAGGCCCTGGGGAGATTGGTCTGACTGCAAACAGAGGCTTTGTTGCTATGGTTACAAGAGTGATCCAGGGGACAGATGCTCAAAGCCAGACCCCAGGCACAGCACGTGCAGGAGGAACCCACCAGACACTCTCAGCAGGAAACCACCCATCCAGCCAGTAAGGGCGCCTGGCCTGGGTGTAGGTGACCTGTTTAACGATAAACTCAGAGTCCAGGTTCTGTACCCACTGGACTGTCTCTGCCTTCCACACAAGGCTCCTGCAGGGCTTCCCCGAAAAGGGGACACCCTGTCCAAATGATAAGCTCTACTTGGCAGATAAAGTTGTCATCTCCAAAGAAGAACATGAGAGAAAGAAATGAGAAGAGCTCTTGGAAGGCAGTGCTTTACTTCAAAGAAAACGAGGCCCTGCAGCAGCAACTAACCTTCACTTAGTGTGTGGATGAGCTGGCTTCCTGTCACTAACCCGCGTCACCGTTGTTCCTACTTAATGGCTGAAGAGAAGAATGCATTAGTTAACAGAGTGAGTCACACAACACTGGGAGGTGGGAAGGAAGTGGAAGAGCATTTAAAAAGAACCAAGGTGCATCACGTCCAAGTGTGCGTTCCCCAAGATGACTGCACACTGCCTGTGCTGCGCACATAAACTAACGAGAGCAGAAGCAACACAGCCTCTGCCTGGGGCCACGAGCCCTGCCATTCCCTTTACGATCAGTCAGAGGGTCCTGCTTACACCACTCATCAAAGCCTGTCACTAGTGGGATGGAGACCACTATGAAGCGATCCTAAGTAGGATTTAAAATTAACAACTGGCTTTCTGTTTCCTTGTGAGTCTGTCCCAGGCCTGAGCCCTTGTCTGGAGATGGGCAGCAGATTCACAGTAAGGGAACCTCTATGAGTCCCTGGTCCTGGCTGGGCCTGCAGTGGACTATAATGCAGTGATGCCTCAAAGGACATACTTAGGACCACGCCTAGCTCCAACCCCAGTTAACCGGACAGAGACTGCAGCTGCAGGAGTCTCACTGCTGCTGTCTCTGTCCTGCCTTGAACGTCAACCTGGAGCTAAGGTATAATCTACTACGTGGAGAAGTCTTTCAACTGACTCCCATGGTCCTGCTTAGTTTCTGTGCTTTCCTCAGTAGCCTTCCCTCCGTTTGAAAACCAAATAAATATGGGTGGCCCGGAGAAGTGCTTTGTCTCAGCCCCCAGGACCTCAAATTCTGCTACAAGGTTTTGAGCCTCCTGGAGCCCTTGTTATAGGCAACTGAGTTAGATAAAAATATTATAGGCAGTCAGACAAGGCTGGGCCCTGGAAGAAACCAGTGCAGAAGATCAGATACCTTGTAACTGTTGGGGAGACAGACACTGCTGTGGGCCAGACCTCAAGACAAAAGATCAAACAAACGCACCCACATACTTCCTAAGGATAAACATCAGGGATTGATACTCTAAATAGATATAACCTTGAGGAAGCCAAAAGGAGCCACCAACCCAACCTCTACAGACAAAGGCCCTGTTCTGCATTCATGGTGTTTGCTATGTCACTTACTTCCCCATTTATTCCCAATTTGATCAATTTTACCTGAGCGATTAATCTTTGTGGTTACCAGAGTTCTGCCCACCTCATGAGTTTCCATGTTTTCCCCACCTTAGACCTGCCTCACTTTGTGGTTCTGCTCTATGTAAGTCCCTAAAAAAGACAGTCTTTGGCAACCCCAATCAGGATACCTCTGTGTCTCTCTCAGACAGAAGCTTTCTTTCTCTCAGTAAATAAATTCCGCTCTTAATCTCTGTTGTTCCTAATGTTCATGCTTCGATTTTAGAGAACAAGAACTTGTATGGGACATCCAATAGGTTGGGAGTTTCTTTCCCCTGTATTACCCTAAAACCACACCACTTGCCTCGTTTATTTCAGCCTTTGCTGTCTACTCATTTGGGAGGTTGTAGTCCTGTAGGCAAGAAACAGACAGTAAGGGCTTAGAGAGGAAAAAAAACAGATGGGAAATCTAACAGCTGACACTTGGAACAAAACATCATTTTATCATTCATACTTTGGTGTATGGGTTTTAGGTATAATTACAATGTATTTTTTATTTTTATTTATTTAGTCTTTTTTTTTTTTTTTTTTTGTACTGGGGATCAAACTCACGACCTTGTGCTTATCAGGCAGGCACTTACACCACTGAGCTAAATCCCCAGCCCCTTTATTTAGTCTTTTTGAGACAGGGTCCCACTACGCAGTTCAGGTTGGCCTTGGGCTCACTTTGTAGCCTGGGCTGGTCTCAAACTTACAATGATCCTCCTGCCTCAGCCTCCCGAGTGCTGGGATTACAAGAGTGCGCCACTATGCCTGGCTCCAATCTATTTTTTATTCAACAAGATTCACTACTAGTTATGGTGGAGTTTAATTTATTATTGCTTTTTCTATGTCTACTTAATTTTTTTTAAGATGGGGTCTTGGTAAGTTAACCAGAGTGGTCTTGAATTCTTGGACTCAAGTGATCCTCCTACCTCGGCCTCTCAAACTGTCATGACAAACCAAGACATACAGCTCCCTTTATTTTTTAAAAAATATCATTGTGGGGGGAGGGGGAGAAGCACACATTTTAAATCAAAGACTCGAGTTCTCAAACTGGTTTTAGCTGTTAAGAGCTGGAGGCTTTGGGAAAGTTCCTGATCTCTCTACGCTTCTGAAACAGTAAGAAAATCTATGGAAGCCAGGCAGAGTGGCACATTCCCGTAATCCCAGCACTGGGAAGCTGGGGTTGGAGGACCACTGTGAGTTCAAGGCCAGCCTGAGCTGCATAGTGAAACCATGTCTCCAAAAAAAAAAAAAAAAAAAAATGGGCATCAGGAACACTGGATCTGCAGGACGTGCATTCTACTTCTCAACATTTGTTTTAGAAAGTCCCTTCTTTGTGGTGACCTGAACTCTTGCCACCACACTAATCAGTACACTTGACAGGATGACCTGGGGCGGGTGAGGTATTATTTTCCCATCAAGGCTTGAGATCGAGCAGGAAAGAACCTGGGACAAGAACAGCACCGCGTCACCCGCAACTGCTCATCCCACTCCAGAGCTCGAAGCAGTGGGCTGGGCTCTGCTCATGGAGAAGCAAGCATGAGGCCTGGGCTTCCCTAGCCAAGGCACGGGCACATGTGCGCACACACACACACACACACACACACACACACGCGCACACACACGCGCGTGCGCACATGCACAAGTCACGGAGGGAAGAGGAGCGCAGTCACAGGACCCACACAGGGCTCCAGGATGAGTGCCCGACTCCACGGGTGCTGGGTGACTGTAAATTCCTGAAAAGCACTTCTGTCTCAATCCTTCTGAAGCTCCACTCTGAAATCAGCCCGCGAGGCCCAGCCGGGCAAATGTTCGTTCTTCAGCACAAAGGTTGCTGTCTGAAAATGATCACCTTTTCCAGTCCAGCTCAGGGTCTGGCCAGAAGTCCTTCTGTGAAAAGGCAGCTTCCCCTGTCCTGGAAGGTCACTTCCAGCTCCAGTATTCTACAATTCCGTTGGAAACCAGCGGCTGGAACCACTCCACAAGAGGCCAGCCGTTAGTATTGCCGGTACCGAGTCCATTCGCAGTGTCTCGGGTGTCCTTCTAAAGAAGCCTCAGCAGGTGCCAAGGGAACAGACCTCCTCGGCTCTAAAGTACCAGCGTGCGGCCACAGCTGAGGACAGTGTATGGTACACGGAGCTGCTCTCACGCAGGCCTCAGAGCACGGAACCCTGTATGGTACACGATGTTTCCCCCTAAACCAGAGACGCGGAACCTTTCAGAGCTTTCCATGATAACGAAGGGCCCGCTGCAGCGCCTGGGCCACAGGTTCCCCACCACTGTCCAGTACCACCTTAACTCGGATGGAGGTTTAATTGATGTTGGGCCTGGTAGGAGATGCGCAAAAATACCTAATGAAATAACTACCACTACAGACTGAAACGAAAGCGATGTGACACAAGCCCTCGTTCTCTCATACTAGTTTAGTTTTTACAACTTTTGTCTGTACAGTATGTGTTTGCAGTACATGATGACTGCGCACATCGCGGGGCACTGGCACATGCACGTGACGCATCCCAATTCCTTTTCCATCCTCCCCCCTCATTTCTTGGTCCCCTTTATTTTTGCAAAACATCTGTCTCCTTGTTTCCTGTTGTCCTTTCTATCGTATTTGCCTTCTTTTTACAATGACCCAAGAAGACACAATGCCAGTGTCGTGAGGTGAAGGGAGGCAGGTGACACGGCGCTGTGACACCACACAGGGCCAGGCTGCTGCAGGACAGCCCAAGAGACGGGAGCAGCCCATGCAATGCCCACAGGCCCCCAAGTGACCGTGGTGTGGCACAGATGTGCTGGACAGAGGGACGGCACAGGTCCCAGGCCAGATGGCTTGTGACAGTCCCAAGAATTCAATTTGAAACTTATGAAAGGTTTATTTCCAGAATATTATACTTAATATTTCAGAACCATAGGTGATCAAGGAACAAACCTTGGAAAGTAAAACTGCAAATAAAGGGCAACAACTGTACTTGAAATTTACAAGTGCCCCATCCCCCACCAGTAGGGAGGTGACAGAAATATTAAACAGTTGTGAGGTATGTATGGCACAGTGTACACATAGAGCCACTATGTTGTACACCTTAAGTACATACAGTTTTTAAAAATCGCCTATTCTACTTCCATTCAGCTGGAAAAATTATACCTCTTTGTTCTGCTTTACCCAAAACAGTACCAAAGCTCTCTTATGAGTCACTGCTCAAAACAACGGTAGTATTGATTAAAAAAAGCACACAGAAATAAGTACTAAAAGTTCGTGTTAATACCAATGCTGGACCTGAGGCTGGGTTCTCCTGCTTTCTTAAACAGCAGCTGTCATGGTTTATGTTAGTGGCCCCCAAGCCTCATGGAATTATGGACGGGACCAAATCTAGCAGTTGTGATTGGTTCACCGTCTAGCACTCGGATTGGTGGTGTGAATGCTACACCTGCCCTGGGGTGGAGCCGGGATATGATGTGAGGATGGGAGGTGTGTCGCTCCCTCTTGCGAGTTTCCACCTTGCTGTTTTGCAGTCAGCCATGAATGGCTGCCCCGCTACACCACGCTACCTTGGAGTCAGCTGAATATGGACTGAAACTTCCAAGAACTGTAAAGAAATCAACCTCTCCTTCCTTAATCTTAGGCATCAGGTATTTTGTCTTAACAATAAATAAAAAGTAACTAAGACAGTAGCCAATACTGAAAAACTGGGGAGATTTGACACGCATGATCTACATTTCAGCTTTTTTTTAAAGGAGGCGAAGTTCACGGCTCCTAGGCAGGCTGTGCCTCCAGCCTGGGCTCGAGCCCCCTCCCTCACTGCTGCCTGCCTCCTGAGATGTCGAGGTTTGCAAGAGATCAAGACCACTGGGCAGACGTCAGAAACTGCCAAGCCCACCAAAGTGCATGCATGTATATTATCTTCTCTCCAATATACACTCACCTATGATATTTAACCTAAAAATCAGCACAGTAAGAGAGTAACAATAACTAAGAATAAAACAGAACCAGAACAATATACTCCAATCGAAGTTTTGTGGGTAGTCACGCTGTCAAAAGACCTCACTGGACTGCTCTGTAATCCAGACCGCGGCTGACCGCTGGAAACTGAGGTCACAGAAGGGGAAGCGGGAGGAGGGGCCGGCACCACCACTGCTCCCCATACTCACTCCCAGACGCTGTGCGCGACACCCATCTGCAGGGGCCGACGGGCTTGCGCTGGCAACAGCCTCAACCATCCCAGGGTGCTGCGCTCCAGGCCCCAGCAGAAGGGAAGCTCTCGGTCCAGAGGCCTCATTTCTGCAGATGCAGGTCCACTCGAGGAGTCAGTGATTAACTACAGACACTGGACAGAGCTGGTTACTGAGGTTACCTAGATGTACTGCTCAACAAGGCCTTTCAGCGAGGTGACGGATTTCTAGAATTTTAATGGGTACAGTGACCTCTGGGAAAGCAATGAAGCACAAGCAGTGCAATTTGAAATATATCATTTGTAAAAAACAGGTGTGAACATACTTATATACAAAGATGGCTAATAAGCATCACCATTCCTCAGTAGTTTAGCAAAATTGGTATTAAATAGGAAAGAAGTAAGAGTTCCTGTAGGGATTGTTTTTGGAGAACTTTCGACTTTTTCTTTCTTTACTAGCAATACTCTCCCCTTAAAACAGCAAAATGACAATGTGGGCTTGGAGTATAGCTCTAGGATACAGGCATGGGCCCTGGATTCAAACCACGGCACAAAGGAAAAATACATTGTGGAATGGCATAATAATGTGTGGTGTGTACTTTGAGCGATGTGTGGGCTGAGTAGGACCTATATTGTTCCAAAAAGCACCAGACTTGAGAACGCTCAACACTACAGTCTTGCTGGCACCAAATGAAGACTCCAATTTTGCCCTGATTTCATTAAAAGCAAGATGAATTTTGATCTGAAAACACCACATTAACTATGGTGAAAGAGTTCACGCTACAAAACTAGGTCAGCTAAATTCATTCTTTTCTAAATGAAAAAAGTGTCTTAGTAACATCTGGGTCAGACTTTGTCAGGGTCTTCTGGACTTGGATATTTTTCCATTGGGAAATGAATTTAATGGGAAAATCAATCAAACCTCGACATCTAAGATTTTGCTTATCATTACAGAAGTAATGCATGCTTCGCTAAGTGCAGGCAAGCGGAATCCGCAACGGGAAACAGGATACTTTTGTAAGCAAAAGCACCTCACTTAAGTAAGGGTAATAAAGCTATGTGGTCTTTAGTACAGCACAGCACGATCATATTAATCAATGCGAGGAGAAAAGGCTGACAGGCCACACTGTCACAGTGAATTAGTGTTGTGAAATTTTCTTCCCTTTGCTTTTTAACTATTTCCTTCCACAGTGGGCAGTCGGTATGTTTTAGTTAGGAGAAATAATGACTAGGTTTTTATCTATTAACAATGGGCTCACCTGTGCATGTACCCACCAGGCTAACCCTGAGGACTGTGTATAGTGCAAGTGACGCTGTGCTGCTTTTCAGACGTGACATCCTAAGATTTGGTCCATGCACTCAGGAAGCTTCCAGTACAACAGGAAAAGGTCACATCTGCAGAACAGCGTACAAAGTGCAGTGACGGAGTGGGAAGGACGCGGTGGGCAACCTAACTGGACAGGGAACACCTGCAGAGGGGGCATCTGCACTGATGTGTGTCCTCAGGCAAAGGACAACTTGAGATGGGGGACAAGGTCAGGGATTCCAAGAAGCCAAATATGCATTTGCTACAACTGTGATGGTCACCTGTCTACAGCACAGTCAGCAGAGAAGCAGATCTGTGAGATGCATATGGAGGGAACCGGCTCAGTACGGTGACAGAGTCTCATGGGGAGGTGGCCGAGAAGCAGAACAGTGCCCTCTGTGGACATCGGAGATGGCAGCTGTCTCATGGGGAGGTGGCCAAGAAGCAGGACAGTGCCCTCTGTGGACATCGAGGATGGCAGCTGAATATGACGGAGAAAACAGGAGACAGGAGTTGCAGGCAGGGGTGGTGTTACAGATAACCGTAGCAGTAAGAAGCCCACTTTAGGAAGTGGTCAGTCTTAGTTCTGACCTAAGGATGACCCAAATACTGAAGACTAGCAGGTGTATATGTGTTTGGGGCTGTATGCTGGATGGTGCTGGAATGATTAGAGTGAAAGAGAAAATTAGATTTCAGGTCTAGGCAATGCATACATACATATGTACTGAGAGAACGAGGGTCACTGAAGAGAACCTGCAAAGCACAGGGAACAGAGGGAGGAGGAAAGTGGGGAGGGACGGCAGGGAGAGGGAAAGAGGCTGTCACAGAAACGGGGCAGTCAGTGGTGTTAGGTAAGAACAGAATGATGTTTCATTGCTCACAGTACTGTGGATGCCCAGCAGAGCCGAGGGAGCATGACTGCAGTCCGAGGAAGCAGGGGATCTGGGGAGGAACTGGGGACCCCGCTGGTTAAGGCCCCCTAGATGGCTTTTATTTCACTTGGCACCCATTGAGCTAAGCCATGTATTCCTGCTTAGCGCTGCTCATTTCAGACCTGTGCAACAGAGGAACCTGCTCTGGGCTTCCGTGCCCAGCCTTTCTGGGTTGCGAAAGACTGCCCACCCCTGTGTACGGTTCGCCGGTCCCTCCCCAGCCAAGGGACACTAGCAAAGGACTGTGACGCCATTCCTGGCAGAGGTCATCCCAGGCTGCCTTAGCCGGAGGATCAAACAATTCCCACGAGTGCACAGAAGAGAAGACCCACCCGTGTCAGATGGTGCAGTGCCTGAGGAAGGCGAGGGCGGTACTTGACTTTGGCTGAGTCCTAAAGTGACCAGTGCAGTGAACACACTCAGAAAACAGAGGAAAGGAATGGCTTTCACCCCAAAGTCTGGAAATATCTACGTGATATTGATGTGACAAGATTAAAAACCCGTTCAGGATGTACACAGTGGCACACATCTGTAATCCCAGCCAATCGGGACACAGAGGCATAAGGGTGTAAGTTCATGGCCAGCCTGGGCCAGGTGGCAAGATCCTTCCTTAACAGTCAAATCCACCAATGAACCAACACTAGAATCATCCTGCAACTGCTCACAAAACATCCACTATCAGAGAACAGAAAAACGGTGACAAATATAGAGAAGAAATTTTGGTTAAGCCTTTATTTCCATGTAGTGTTTTGAGAAGACCTCAAGTCAATTCACGAGACCCTATGGGTAGCATTGATACAGTTTCCACCACTTCTGGTCTCTACTCACCGAAATGCATCTGGCCAGACGAGAAGGACTTTGAATGCCCAGAGATGAAAATGCGGGAGATACCGCAGATTTTCCTTCCCTCACTAGTACAGAAGGGACTCTGAATGTAGAGTGTCCTTCCCACTGCCCGTCATGAGCCTAGGTAAGAACCTAAGTGACACACAGATCTCCAGCCGCCTGCCCTGGTGAAGGGCACAAGAAAAGGACTGGAACTCACACGATTTCAGTGGACATCCTGACCATGTGGTGGCACTGGGAGAGAGGCTGGGACTCAGTGGGGTCCAGTCGCCCCCTAAGTTAAATCAGGAAGGACGCTCTGAGCCTCCCGGAAGTGAGGTGTGAGTGAAACGTGACTCATGCATGGTGCCATTCTGTCTCCTCTGCCCAGCGTGTCGAGGGGGGCATTTGTGGGGTACCCCATCTGCCTGCCCAACCCTCCAGCTGGGACCTGGGAAAACTCACGGGTGAGGTGGTGAGTTGATTTATTTGACCTTCCTTTTGAGCTGCTCAACTGCAAAGATGCGATGCATTTCAGAAGGCTGTAATGCAGGCATCAGAATTGTTTCGGGGCCCACAGATGCTCAGCACCCATTGTTAAAGTGAGTAAGAGAGCTGGGCTTGGTGGCACATTCCTGTGATCCCAGCACTGGGGAGGCTGAGGCAGGAGGATCCTTGTAAGTTTGAGACCAGCCTAGGCTGCCAAGTGAGCCCAAGGCCAGCCTGAACTGAATAGCAAGACCCTTTCTCAAAAAGACAAAAATAAGTAAGTAAATAAACAGATAAAGATTTCAGATGAGTCATAAAAACCATGTGATTTTCAGACTTTGTTCTGAGCATTCCAAAACTAAGGGCATATATTTTTGAAAAAGAAAAAGATAAAGATTTAAAAATTTGATTCTTGGCTGGGCATGGTGGCACATGTCTATAATCCCAGCACTCAGGAGGCTGAGGCAGGAGGACTGCTGTGAGCTTGAGGCCAGCCTGACCTACAAAGTGAGTTTAAGGCCAGCTTGAACTGCACAGTGAAACCTTGCTTCAAAAAGAAAAAAGAAAAAAAAAAAAACAACACACCTTATTGTCACTCAGATCTGATATCAACTCATTCCTCCTAATTGTACAAAGTGCTTCTGATAGTCAAAAGGTGACTATATGGTATGTAAAACTCCTATTCAAAATATGAAGAAAGGAAATAAATCCTGATTCACATTTACTATAGTGAGAAATTAAAAAAAAATCAAAGACTAGCACAGTCTTTCTTGAAATGTATGTGTGGATAGGTAAGTAATCTTGTAAGATTAAAATGTGAGTGGAGATCAAAATTGATTGCATACTACTACAGCAATATTAGAACAAACAGTAGAAAACAAAATAAAACCAAGAAATGTCCACAGAAACCTAGTACAGCAGTGGCAGTGATGCACACTGAGGTCTACCCTGGATAGAGCTGGGAACCAAGGTACTTAACTAGACAGCTCAGCACTCGTCCACGAGAGGAGCTTTCTGTTAACTGTCTCCGGGTCCAGGCTGCTATAGAGAACAGAAACGCTCTTCTAAAGACGGGACCCTGAACACTGGATTCTACTCCTCAGGAAATTCTAGACAGAAAACAAGTTGTCACAGGTGACAACTTGGAATCTGAGGCATATACAGATGACATGAATCGTGCCATTTAAAAGGACAAATACCTGTACGTACCTGTGTACACTGCTCATTTTCATTAGGAAAGTACAAAAATTCCAAATATTGCACAGTGCTTGGAATTTCAATTATGCTTGATCTCATATAAGAAAATATCATGCTTTCCAAGGGAAAATCAGCTTAGCTTATATATGACAAGTTTACTTTATATGCACAGGCATAAGACACAGCTGTCTACCTTACATAAAACATCAGACTTGTTGACCTTGATTAGAAAGTAACTAGAAAAATAGCATTTTGAATAAATTTTAACAAATAAATGTATTTACTATACACTAGTATATCAATAATTAAATAAATGCTCTATTATTAAAGGAGATACATAGAATAAAAACTCCTGAGTCATTATTGGCCTTAACGTATAGCAAGCAAATGTTATTTCAAAGGTGTATTCAATTTTAAGATGAAATACTGCAAAGTTAGACTGTTTCTTATTTAATACTTAGATTTTTTTAGCACGTGGGGAACAGAAAGCTATGTCGGTGGGAGTGTAACCTGCCTCAGGTTTCTGCACAGAACACGTAGTTGAAGTGTTCAAAACACCATTTAACTTGGTAAGACTTCAAGAGCAGTGATGGCGAGGCCTTTAGAGCTTTCAATGATAAAAATCGCCCGCTGCAGTGTGCATGCCGTGGGCTCGTCACCACCAATGTCCTAGCGGACACTGCATTCAAGTAGTTACAGCAGCATCATGTATAACAGCAAAAAAATCTAAACCACCTAAATAACCAAGTAGGGACATGGTTAAATCCACCAGAAAACCCCAGGATGGTGCTAATGACACTGTTTGTTTAACACACAGAAACGCAGCATGAGATGCAAAAGATGTGCACAACATACCAAGCAGGGAGAGCTGACTGCACAACAGACAGAACCTCCTCCTGGCTGATCTGTATGTGCGAGGGCGCATGACATCTTAGCGTAACTATTCTGGAGTTAGCAATAAGAGCGCTCCTTGTTTCTTACTAGTTTACTTATTAAACAAATCACACAAACTCCTTCATTGTGGATTAAACATTTATGCGTTCCTTGGCGATCCTACACCTTTTCTGCTATTTAATACCACTTCTGTCTCATTTGTTTCAAAGGTTAGTTAATGTAAAATCAACTTATAAAACATTTCAGTGCTGAAGAGGCCATGAAAAACAGGGGAAAAAAGGAACAGTTTTAATTTGAATAGGAATTACTGGTTGTTTAAAATTATTATTTTTTTAAGATGGGATTTTGCTATGCAGCCCAGGCTGGCCTTGATTTGGGGTAAGCCTGCCTCAGCTTCCTGAGGCAGGCAGGATGCAGGTATTCCCTATGAGCCCAGCTGTCTCTTTCTATAAAAGGAAATCATCTCTGAGAATTGAGGGGGAAAAAACCCCACAAAAACAGACTACCACACTATTTTCTTTTCTTTTTTGGTAGTGGGATTTGAACTCAGGACCTTATGCTTGTCAAGCAGGCGCTTATGCCACTGAGCTATATCCCTGGCCCAAACACTATTTTCGATGTGGAAGAGTATCCAAACCTATGAAATGCAATCATATACTGCATCAAGCACCTAGAAAGCATTCAGAGCTATTTCCAATAGCTTTTCCCAAGGCCTTCGGGGCCCTGCCTGATTTACCTAGAGCTTGCTCAGTGCCTGCCTGAAGTACGCACTCAGTTGCTACACAGGTGAGTTCTAATAACTCAGCACTCGCCATGACCCATTTTTCAAATTAATAAATTACATTTCAAGGGGAACGAGTACCTGTCCAAGTCCCCAGGTGTGCCAGGGATTTTCTGCACATCTGCCTGTCCCTGGAGCTTGGTACCGCACCCCCAACTCCACCCTCTTCAGGCACAGGAGACAGCACAGTCTCCTTAAACCTGACAGGAGTCTCCAGCAGAGGCTCGCAGGCTTATGCAAAGACAAGGTTCAGAAGCGAATTCTTGACAGCACAGCTGCAGCGACTTTATTGGTTGTGGGAATCTATTAAGTAAGGGTTACATCCAGGTAAACTGGTGCTCCTATGGGAATAATTTGTCTCATTATTACATTAATAGGAAGTTAAAACATTGAATGAAAAGTCTTAGCAAAGGGTGTTGTATAAAGTTAGGGCTTAGTAAACAGTATCTGTGATGAGTACATTCTACTGATACAATCAAGTAGAATTAAGTCTTATGTACAGAGTCAAATTCCTCCCTCATGTGGCTACTGGGCTTCACTGCCGGGTTCGCCTCGGCATGATGTTTGACTGAGGTAATACTGGAGCAGGGCTCCTCAGCAGGAAGAGTCTGCCATGCAGGACAGCCAGCAATGTCACAGGACACCTCTGCCTGTCCCAGCCAGGAACAGCCACTGGTACGCAGGGGGCAGATGCTGTGGATTGCTCAGTATCCTACAGTTCGCAGGATTTCACCGCCATCATAGCAAGGAACTCTGCATCCCAAAATGCCACCAGGGCCAGGGTGGAGCCCTGTAGAGCTGTTCAGGGGAAACGGCCCTGATCCAGAAGCTGGCCGTCTGAATGTTTCTCAGTGCCATGCTGGGACTCCTTAAGTTTTGGATTCCCAATGTTTTATTTCGAATTTCAGAATTTTGGATGAATGATGGTATTCTGGTAAAGTCTACGCAAATATTCCCAAATCCAAAAAAACGAAATCTGAAAACACTTCTGTTCTAAGCATTTTCAACCCGAACTAGAAAACAGAGCAGAATTACCCACTGTCCTCACGGTGACGTTAGCATGGGGTTTCCAGGCGGGCAAGCTGGGTTCTTGAAATGCTGCAAGCATCCAGAGCCCACCAGCGTCATCCCTGAGTCTGCACAGTTTTAGGGTGAGACACTCTTGCTGCCAGGAGTGGGGTGCAGTTGTTCAAGAACAAACTCCCAGCTTTCCTGGGTGCAGGGAGTGCTTAGATCTTCTGACAATTCGGACCAAGGTAAATGGAGCTACTGTGTATCCAGGGAGTTTTAACCCACTCCACATTTCCAACAACCAGCATCACCCGCCCCAAACAGTGGCACTGACCGGATGCCACAGGCTTTTCAGCATCGCCTTCCCTGCCTTCCCCTTCACTCTCTTACTCATAGACACATCATTTAACGACAGGTGGAGAGTGCCACAGCAGGAGTCGCTGGTGGAGCTGGCAGCTCACTCATAATAACAAAAGGGGCAGAAAGAAATGTTTTAAACAAATGTGTCAGGGACAACAGAGAGAAACAGCGACAGGACACAGGGGTGGGGGGGTGAAGGTGGAGCTTTGGCAGATGGGGAGGGGGCTGAGCTGGAGGGAGCAGGGCAGGAGGGGAGGAGACACAGAAAGGAGCGGGCCGCGTTACTCGCATGCACCAGCCCCCCACAGTAAATGCAACTGTTGAGGACTGCAAGAGGGACTAATAACAAGCATTATTTTCCTGTGATAAGGCTCCTTGGCAGACAGGGTGAGTCAAAGAAGCCGGCCCTAAGCAAGCAGGCTGTCACATGTCTAAGGTCAGCAAGGCGGCCCTGTGGCCTGCAGCTGACGTCACGCTGCTCCTTGATCTCTGCGGACCATGGGTCCGTGAGAGGGCGCACAGGTGGGAATGTTTGGGTCGATGCGGCACAGGGTTCCAGGAATTATCTGAGTGAGAAAAATCACTGGGGATCACCTTTTAGGTCCCCCTTACGGACATTTGTTGAGCTCTAAAGAATTTCATAAATTGCAAACAAATGAACTCTGTTCCCGTGCACTTGGATGTCCACTGGGAATTAACCTGTCCCCTCTTACACACCTGTCCCCTCGCCACCTGTGCCCTCTAGGACATGTAGAGCTGGATACACAAAAGGGAGTGAATATAACAAATTTCCTAAAATCTGTATTTAAAAAGCTATCATCACTAACACAGGGCAACATAACGCCATCAAGAAAATTGTTGGTTCATTAATAAGTAGCTCAAGAAAGCAAACAATTTGCTACTCAAAGACAAGTTCAGTCACAGCCACCATCAAATTCAGATTAATGGAATTCAACAAGTGACCTACTTTAAAAAGTCCACAGAAACCTCTTATAGAAGAGGTCAAAGAGAAGTACTATTTCAGCTGTGAAGATTTCTTCTGGGTTAAAGAATGACAGTAAAGAGAATTACATGATGGTGGGATTGCTACAATTTGCTACATGATTGCATGGTACGTAAAATCCTCACTAAAGACAATACAATTAAAAGTATTTTTCAAATACTATAAACAACACATTTTCCTAGTGCAAAGTGATATATGCAATTGGTGATTTTTCTGAAAGAGGATAAAAGTCCACATAACCCACAATGTGGTTAAAATTTTGGTGCTTTGTTTTTCTCACTCATAACCATGGGAACTGGCCTGAATCTTTAAAGTACGGCTCAGCTGTGAACTGTTTTGTTAAAAGAGGCCAAATAACTTTGTGTTAGTGGTAGTTTTACAGGACATGTGTAATGGTCACATTCACCGTGGGGGGCTGGGACATGTACACGACCTAATTCTCTTTATTTCCTCTTTCACTTCCTTCTCTCGTCCTTGGGCTCTCCTTCCTGTGTGCAAGAGATTTACCTCCCTGTTGTTCATCTTTTATGTAGTTTTTTAAATTATTTAAACTTTGGGTTTCTGATGTATGAGAAAACAAATTCAATAGTAAGAACTCCATTACTTTTGGTCTAAACTATAATTTATTAAGAGTGAGACAGCTCTCCTGGTGAGAACATCATTCTGAGCAACAGAATGCGCTCCTGCTTAGAGTTTAACTTTGCCTGGAGGTTAACTTTGCTGTGGGAAAATTTGTGCTGAGGAAGCTCACTGTAGAGACCTGTTCTGTGCACACCTGCCACCTGAAAGGTCTGCTCACGTGACGACGTTCTTCAACCCGTCAGGAAAAGGACAGCTGTGTGGGTTTTTATAGTCACAAGGGCAAGTCTGCAATGGTTGTGTCTAGATGTGCCCCAAAGCTGCATGCACTCAGAGATGGGGCTTTGCAGAGATGGCTGGATCTCAGGTGTGACGCTGGGATTACGCGTGTGATGCTGTGTCAAGGGTGCCTCACCTGGGTGTGGGTGGCACTGTCCGCAGGACGAGTAGCCTAGCTGGAAGACAGGGACAGAAACAAGGCTGCTGCTGCTTTGCTATTTCACTGCTTTCTGCCTTCTCCCCCGACAGGCAGCTTCTCTTCTGCCATGGCCCCTGCCTGGGAGCCAGCCGACTACGACTGAACCCTCTAGGAACTGTGAGCTAAAACAGCTTTCCTCCTTAACTTTGGTGTCGGGTACTTTGACTCAGCAATGAGAAAAGTAACTAAGACACAACTCCTTTCTAATGGCGTTTCCTATTCTATATACACAAAAGGGAAACAATTTTTTTCTAAAAGAGTATTTCCTACTCTTTCTTTTTTTTTGAAACAGGCTCTCACTATGTAGCCTAGGCTGGCCTCGAACTCATTCCTATTGTTTTTCTAAAAGGAACTATCTCTTAATTATTTTTCTTATAAAAACACCTTCATTGATGTACTGCTAACAAATTTGTGACACTATCTTTTCTACCCTGGACTTTTCATATAACCAATAAAATATTTTCTTTGGAGAGATTTAAAAGTGTGAATCTGTCTGCATTCCTATGTTCACTGCAGCACCTCTGCAATAGACAGGGCATGTAAAGAGTTAAGTGCCCATTGATGGATGGACAGATGGACAAAGGAAGGAAATGTGGTATGTGGTCAACTCTTGTCACTCACAGCAACATGAGCAAGCCTCGAGCATTATATGAACTGAAATAAATCAGAACCTGAAAGACAAACATGAAATGTTCCCACTAACATGTAGAAACCAAAAAGGTTAATCTCACAGAAGTAAAAAGTAGAACTATCACTAACAGAATCGGGTGGTACTTGATAGGGTTAGAGACAGGCTAGTTAAGGGACAAAGTGACAGTTAAACAGGATTCTAGCATTCCACAGTACACAGGTTGGCTCCAGTTAGCAATGATTTACCACCCATTACAAGCAGCTACAAGAGGGGATAGTAAAAGCTCCCAAAACAGAGATGATAAATGTTTGTGTGACAAATATGCTAATCATCCTTGTGGGATCATTATATACCATAAATGTGTGTGGAAATATCACAGTGTACCTCCTCCATATATAGAAGTATTACTGTGTATCAATTAAAAAGTAAAAATTAATAAAGACACGGATCTGGAACACACACAGCCTCTTAGCTTGCTGAGTCAGCGCTCCTCCCACAAGGCAAAGCACCTGCAGGGCCCCGATGCCGTGAGCACTCTAACAGTGATGCATGACCACATGACCCATCGCTTCGCTAATGCACTCGGTGCACCAGGGCTGCCATGTGCTCCACGGCGCTCCTTTCTTCCCAGAGGAAGAGCACTTCCAGTGACTGCCCTTGAGAATACCTCCATCTCCTTTGCTCAAGGAGGAGGAAGTAAGGGGAGTGGTCCAGCACCCAGGACCTGTGATGACCTCGGACTCACTGTACTAAAACCTCCATCAGCAGAAAGCCACTCAGTATCCTAGAACCTCCACAGCCAACCAGGAAGAGAACGCCCTTACTGGGAAGGAACCCACAGTCCGCAGAGCAAGGACACCCGTGCAGTGGGGACGGACGGGCCAGCAGGTTCTCTGCAGCCGAGAGCCCTCCCGTGCACCCCTGCCGCGGGCTCCGGCAGCCCACGCTCACCTCTCCCGCGGCACCGCGAACCAGTACTCGGGCTGCTTCCTGCGCCGGCCGTACTGCTGCACGATGGCGGCCGTGTGGGTGGCGAAGGATTTCCTCATCGGCTTGCCCACCTTGATGCACAGGAACATGGGCGGGGTCTTGCTCTTTTCTTCCTTGGAAGGAAGGATATCTGTGTCGCACATGAAAAAGCTGTCTCAGTATGGACAATATGGGAAATGTAGAACTTCTCAGTGTACAAAGAACAGGGTCTGGTCCTCTCTGAGGGGCAGGAAGATCAAAGCATGTGGCAGGGACAACGTGCAGCAAGGTCAGAGAGGACAGACAGAAGCGCGGCATGTTTCAGACAGATGCGCCTCAGATGAGACGCTGCACACTGGAGCTAAGCATGGAACCAACACAGCAGCAAAAGTGAAGATCCTGACAGTCCACAAGCTCACATTATTAACGAAGGACACCAGGGGCCCGGTGTACCATCCCATAGTTCAATTCAGAATTGAAATCTCTTAGAAATCATTTTAGCTGGGAGTGGCAGTGGAAGTCTATAATCCTAATACCTGGGGAGGCTGAGGCAGGAGGACTGTGAGGTCAGCCTGGGCTACATAGTGAGTTCAAGGCCAGCTTGAGCTACAT
Organism: Hydrochoerus hydrochaeris; assembly: GCA_004027455.1. NCBI lineage: Eukaryota > Metazoa > Chordata > Mammalia > Rodentia > Hydrochaeridae > Hydrochoerus > Hydrochoerus hydrochaeris. The sequence continues at coordinate 124,801 of PVLA01002925.1, read as the reverse complement.
TGGGAGACCCTCTCTCAAATAACTGAAAACAAAACAAAACAAAACAAAACAAAACATTTACAACTCTCAGATTTAGAAATCCAGGATTAAAAATGGGACAACACTTGAAAGATTTTCTAAACAAAATAAACAACTTTTGAAATATAAATCAATGTTACAGTTTGAGCTCCAAAATAGATACCACAGTTTATAAATTTTCACTGTAATGACTACTGCTAGCAGTGGACACAATCTACTGAGAAAACGCTGTCCTCAAATGACTGCACCACTCTGGCTACGGCAGACACAGGTTTCAGAAAGCCAGTCATGCAACAGAAATAGGGCATGAAAGAAAAATGGGTTACCTTCAATGGGCACCTGAATCCTCTTTAACAACCACAGCTGAATTTCAGATTTATTGTCCATTTGGGCACCAGGGCAGCTGCTGTCCAGGGCTGGCTCCGAAGCGGAGTCCAGAGACTCTTTAATCCTGTTTTCTCCTGTATTACTGTTCACGCTCAGTGCAAGAGGCCCTCTCTCCCTCTCCTGGGGTCCATCTGGCTCCTTGGGGCTCTCCCTGGGCGGATCGCCGGCCCGGAGAAGGGCACTGCTAAGGGTGATGTCTATTCCCACCGGTTCAGTGCTTTTGCCGTCATTCAATTCTGCCGTCCGCGAATTTTCAGATGGCTGTAGCCCTTCTTTGCTCTTAGGCAGGTAATGCTCAATGAGTTTCACTTTATCTAGATCTTCATGGATGTCCAGTGAGTTTTCCACCCGGCTTTCTGGGAAGCCAGATTGCTTGTCCAGTTCTGGCACCGTGTCCTGCTTCTCGCAGGTTTCTAAATCCAGGGTCCCCTTCAGTTCGGCATCACTCTCCGTGGTCAGGACGCTGGGCGCAGGCTGCACCTGCCTTTCCACAGTGGGAGTGTCTGTTTTCCACCTGGTCTTCTTCTGGTCCCCGGGGTCAGCTGAAAGGCACTCCTTCGAGGTGTCTCTTTTGTCCATCCTACTCTCAGGCTGAGAAGAAAACTCTTCCAAGTCCTCGAAGTCCTCGTCTTCGCCCACGAGGCAGTTTTCTTTGGCTGTAGACTTGAGCGTAGGCTGCGTCTCTGAGGGCTTCTGGCCGAGTTTGGTCACTGCGGCCAAGCCACCAGTGTGCACCCTGACGGGTTTCAGCTTCCTGAATTTCCCTGACACGGGGCTGCCCTGGGGCTCTGTCCGTGTGTCCTCTGTGAATTTCTCTAGGGAGCCTGAGGACATGGGCTCTGAAGTCGCGGTCCTCTCCTCACTCTGCTGCCGTTTCTCCTTGCTGATGGACTTGAACTTACTGAACGGGTTGATGTCCTTCTCAGAAGCCAGGTCTTCCCACTCTCCAGGCCTGTACAGAGGACAAAGATCCTGAGGTAGGTCACTGTGGGGGAAAATGGCGGTGCATATGGAATGTTAAAAATAAAACCAAAGACGAGACGGAGGAAAAGCACAACACACAAAAAAACTTAACCAAAGATCAAAACATAAATATAACGCAACTTAAATTTAAAGTTAAAATGATGCTGGGGTAAGAACATGAAATTGAGATTGATTTCAAAACGAAACATAAGTCAACTGAAGAAAAGGACAAGAGAATGAACCATGAATTGTGTATCTCAGCAGAAACACATGGATGGTTTCGGCAGCTACACATGAATGTGGAGGTTTTGGCTGTAAGATTTTAAACACAGTAATAATGCCTTCAACTTTCATGAAGACAAAGACAAAGAGGAAATAAATTAGTACCATTGATTGGAATTCCTTAAATATTCAAAGCCTTTGCTTTGTACACAATAGTGTAGAAAACAACTCTGTTAATGCTGAAAGGTTCACTGATTTTGTAGTAATTCATTCAATTACTCTCTATAAAATTACTGACCTTGAACCATCACTTTAGGTTTTAGGGTTTAGAACTGGATACTTCCAATTAAAAACACCCTGCTTCCCCCAAAGAAGATGCAAAAGGAAGCGTTTGTTAGTGTTGTGGACTGATATCAGTAGTTCTGGGTTACAGATACAAATTTATAGGTAAATAAACCTTTTCAAAAAGCTCTTACAATGCTTAGCTGATTTCTGAGCTATGTATTTATTTTATAACAATATAATTTTACTTTATAGCAATGGACCACCTAGTTTATCAGCTGAAACACTGTCCTGGGCACAGTCAGTTATTTTTCCTTAATACCACATTTTTTTACACAGATCTGACAAAATACATGTATTTTGAACAATTAGAAATATCACAAGTGACTCCGTAGTTCTACTTACACTACTAGCAGTAGGGCCACTGCTGAGTTCAAACACAGAAATATAAAATCCCTTTAGGATAACATTTTAAATTTCAGAAATAATTCTGTATTCTAAAAAGGACCAGTTCATTTTACAAGTAATGCTTTATTATTTTGACTTTAAAACAAATGATCATAGCAATAAAGCAGCCAAGTAACAGGAAGTTTTTCAGGTTACATGAAAATGGCCTCCCCCTCCCTAAGGTTATTTGATAAATCACTTGAGTGGAATGGCCAGATTTTTTTCCAATAGAAAATAAAAGCCTATGTAATTGTTAGGCCATGATAATCACCTTAGAGAGTTTTTTAGATTCATCCTTCAATTTCGTAAGTATCCACCGAGCCACTAGGTGCCACACCCTAAATACAATGGTGGTGACACTGTTTGAACCGCAGGAATTGCATATACAAAATGTTCTGCGGACACTAACATCCCAGGAGACACTAAAGAGCTTCTGTTCTAGTCAGTTAGGATAATGCAATGCAGTGTAATCTCCACACTGGACCTCAATGTTTAATTATGCATATTAAAGGGTTTAAGCAGTCCAACAACAAAAACAAACAAAAAAAACAAGCTCTTTGTGAATTTGATACATAAGCAAATTTTTTTCTTTGAATGTCCAAACCCCTCTTCTCATCTCTTTCTTCTCTACTAACAAGACCCTCCCTAAGAATATATTCAGTTTCCCTGCAATCAGCCTCTTCAATTACCTCCCACGCTCCTCTCTTCTACCTGACCCAAGCTGCCAATCCTTATTTGGGACTATTTAGCTGTCTGCCCTTTTCCAGATTGGGGCTGCCAGGCTCTGCCTCACCAAGAACATAATGGCGTCAGCTGGCTCCATTATTAATGAAAGTTTCCCTAGACCGAGCCTGACCAGACTTCATGGTGATCTACAATCCCTTCAGTTGTTTCCTCCTACTCTGTGACAGCTGGAGTTACAAAACCATAAAAAATACAAAACCTCAAAGTGAGGATGGAGAGATTTTACACACAATCTCTCTTAAAAATTCTTTATGTACTGTAGCTAGAAATGTGCTTTTGTTTTGTCACTTAAAATTTTCAGTAATAGTAACACTAAACAATTTTAATTTTCTATCTTGGATTTTCTGAGACAGGATCTCATGATGGCAGTTCAGGCTGGCCTTGAAGTTACTGAGAAGTCCAACGTGTCTTAAACTTGTAGCAACCTCTTCCCTTAGCCTCTCAGCTGCTGAAACTACAGGTGTGCGCCACTACACCTGGAAAATTTAATCTTTTAAATAATCAGTGAAGGGGCTGCGGATACAGCACTGGCACAGTGCTTGCCTGGCAAGTGTGACGTTGTAAATTTAATCCCCGGTACCAAAAAACCCCAAAAAGCCAAAAAAAGAAAAAGGTGTTTTTTTTTTTTTGTTCCGGGGATTGAACTTGTGACCTCACACTTGCCAGGCAGGTTCTTATGCCACTGAGCTAAATCCCCGCCCCCCCAAAAAAATTTTTGATGAAATTCCAAGATAATATAGAGTTCATTTCATATTAACTCTCCTCATAGGTTCTATATTGCTTATTGCTGCAAAGATTCATAAGACCAAAAGCTTTTTACATACCTGCATCGGAGGCATATGAAAACAACAACAAATTAGGAATCAATTATATATATATTTTTTTCTTTTTGAGACAAGGTCTCACTGTGTATTCCAAGCTGGCCTTAACTACTCTGTGACCCTCCTGCTTCAGCCTCCTGAGTGCAGGATCACAGCGTGTGTCACCATGCCCATCTAGGGGCCGGTTGTAACTGTCTCTCATGGCATCATCTCTGAACCCTAGGTCACTACACGTAATCTCTCGTTGAGAGAATCCGGAAAAACCTAAGTTCTGTTGCAGGACTAAGCAGTTATCTCCGATATGGAAGGCTGAAGATGTCCCACTGCGCGTGGCTCAGAGAAAGCTCCTTTACCATCCTCGTCTTCTCGGCGCTCAGGGCGCAGAGCCCAGTGTTTACTGCATCTTCCCCCTGGCTCCCTCTCTACCTCTTCGGACAAAGAGGCCCGACAGGACGCGTGGCCATAAAGCCACAGCGCCTCCCTCCAACCCTGACTTCCACCTTCCTCTGCTGAGCCCGAATTGAACTTCCCTCGCTCCGTGGGCGTGTACAACGATTCCCCCAATCAGCTGTCACTACATCATTCTGCCCGCCCCTTCAAGCTTCTCCCTCTGTCAAAGCCTATAAAAACCCACCCTTTTTCTTCCCTGAGGGCTCATGCACTCTGCTGCAGCCCTCCCATGCTGCAATAAAGGCCTTTTTCTTTTTTTCTGCCTTCGCTTCTCTACTGCGCCTCAGCTGGCCTGCTGAGCCCTCACTGAGTGCCCAGCTACGGAGTTCGGAGAGAACGCAGCACCCCGGTCCTGGCAGAGAAGCTGCGGTGCGGGCTCAGGGCAGGGCCGAGGGAAGTGGAACCGGTGCCGGAGAGCCCAGGGACCGCCTGGATCCCTCTTTCCTAGTGTGCTGAGGCCAGTTTCCAGCATGGGTGAGGACCCACTGCAGTGGTTCTGGGGTTGCTGGAGGTGTGTTCCACGACTTTTCCTTTCTTTAGGGGGCGCTTAGACTTAACGGTTACTTTATACTAAATTCAGTGTGGTAAGACAAGCAATCAGCCCTAAATATTTGTCTTCATTTCCGAGAAGGAAACAAAGGTGTGTGACAACTCTTCACAGCATGCAAGGCAGTCCGGCTGCAGTCGAGGGGCCATGTACTGCCTACTCCAGTCTCTGCTGATACAGGGCTCCTGGCAGACTCGGGTGAGGAAGGCTGCCTGACAGGTAATTTAACTGATGAGAAACATGGCTCTTCTTAATAACCCAGAAGGGCAGGCCATGATGGCACACACCTGTAATCTCAGCACTTGGAGGCTGAGGCAGGAGGATCACCTTGAGTTGGAGATCAGTTTAGGCTGCATAATGACATAAGGGAGGGTCTGAACTACATGGCAAAACCCTGTCTCACAAAAGTCAGACAAGAATGATCTGACATAGAAGAAAATATTCTTTCTTTGATCATCAGGGTAAATTTCTGTTAGTGAAATGGTATCTTCTTGCATGAGTTCATTAAGAACATGCATTACTTCTCAGAAAAATAAGCCCAATAAATATCTTTTTACCGGTAGTAGCAGTTGTTTTATTTTTCTGCTTTCATCTTCATATACTCAACTTTCCCATATCATTGACTTTTATTGTTTCTACTTTTATTTATTGATTTTTTTAAGACAGGCTCCCACTCTGCAGTTTAGGGTGCCTCTAAACTCACTACGTAGCCCAGGCTGGCCTTAAACTCACAGCAGTCCTCCTGCCTTAGCCTCTTGAGTGCTGGGATTATCAGTGGGCACCACCACACCTGGCTTATTTTTCTCTATTTAAAATTTACTGCTTCCATTTTCCATTCTCTCAACACCTCCCCTTCTTGGGAAAGGAAAGAAACAGTTCTTACGAGGGCAGGGCATCTTTGATCTTCATGTGGGAGATGTCGTTGTACAGTGCGATGGACACGACCTCCTCCATGGGGCAGATGAGGCCGTACTCCTCACAGCCGTTCTCAATCACCAGGGGGTCCGACTTGTGAGGGTCGAACATGATGTTGTTGGGAGTGACGATCATGACGCCGCCGACCACGCCCTGCAGGACAGGGACAGGACACAGCTACTCCGGCAGAAAGGCTCTGGGGAAGCGCTAAGGAGCTGCCACAGTCCACCTGCACTGCCCTCCACTGACTCTGCGAGTCCCGTGTCCTCTACGCCCCTGACCACAGAGGCAGAACTGGTGTCTCAGCCGCAGCAATGGGACTGTGGCTCACACCGGCCCCTTGTGGTGCCCAGCTCTCTCTCTCTCTGAAGGTGAGAGGGGCTGGGCCGAGCACTGTCGTGACATGGGACACGGTGCAGGGGGCATCAGGACAGTGGAGCCAAAGGTCGGCCTCGTCTGTGTCAAGCATGAGCGCAGTGGAACACGTCGCAGGGATACGGCTGCACGGTGGAAACCAAAAGCAGTCAACGGAAGCCTGGCAGCTCTTCAAACTCTGATGCTTGACGCATGGTCTGGTGACGTTGGCTTACACGGGCCAGTGGCACAATTTACCAGGGACAGGAGAATTCAAATGACTTCCTGTGATAAGTAACTTATTTTGATACTCTTACTGAATCTAATAATCATCTTTGTGAACATTTCTGTAACTCAAGCATTAACTGTTTGTGAATCTGTAAATGCACATCAGTAACGTTTTCCTCCCCCTGTGGAACCTGACATGAAATCTTCAGAGGTTCACTACAAGTTTGATTTTTTTCTGTGTAAAACATCAACACCTATAAAACTAAAAACAGCCAACATTTTTAATACTAGTATTAGTGGTAGTAGGATAAGAAATTACCATTTTTCAGATTAGGTGATAATTTCTTCAAATGAATTAGCTCTTTTAACTACCACACCCTGTTAGTTTTATTTTATTACTGTTCTTACAGATGAGAGAAACAACCATTAGGGATTTAAATACCTTGGCTGTGGTCTCAGAGTAGAGGGTGAGGGGTAGTGAGTCTGACTCTAGTGTTTGCTGGCGACCACTTTCTACACCTAGGAACTTGAGTGGAGGAATTCCCGGGTCAGGACCTGAAGGCTCAGTGGTAACTCCACGGCCACCAGGACTGACCGTGCTCACTGCAATCCCCTTGGCCGGTACAGTGCTAGTCACTGAATGCTCGAGAACAAACAGATATTTGTCACATCTTTTTTTTTTTTTTAAATTTGTCAAATCTTGAACGGAAGCCATAGGTCAGTATTTTGCCATGGCCTTCCCTCCAGTGAGGTACAGACTTTAGTTTCTACAGATTCCCAGAAAAGCAAGTGCACAACCCTGCCATATACCTTTCCATCGGTGAAGTAGCGACAATTCATTTTTAGAAATTTCACCACGCCTGGCTCGTCTTCCTCTGAAGTAGATGATAAGACTCTTTCGATGGGTCTTAAGGCCTTTCTTGCTAGGTCAGCATCCTTATGAAAGCAACAATTTCCAAAATCAAACAAAAGTCATTTTTCAAAACAATTTGCATGTATGAAACAAGCTAAATACGTTCCCCTGTAAGTATACGGTTTCTGTGTAACTTTAACATAGAAAGAGGCAAAGGTATTGTCCTTCAAAAATGTTGTGAATACAACAAGTATCCAAATCAAGCTAAAAAATTTTAAAAAGGTATATGTATGAACCCATAAAACTAGTTTAATAAATGTTTTAGAAGATAATAAAATAATTTATATTAGATCCCTGACTCCAATTCTTTAGAAAAGGAAGGAGTACAAACTATCTGTCTACCTCACTGGCAGTTCGATGTCACAGTTTTACCCAAGGCACAGATTATTATCTTTGAGATGGTTTTTTGTTTTTTCCCAGATAGGAAGTATTCTCTGGACTAGTGAAACTCACCCAGCTCCAGCCCTCTGTGGGGAGTTTCAGGCATAATCTTGCAAAAAGTAACAGGTGGAGTCTACCCCTCATGAAAATGCCTGGGGTCAAGAATGAACCCGGGGAACGAGGTGCAGTGCATACGTACAGGCAGCTTGTCGTACTCAGTGTCCGATGACGAAGGAGACACTGTAGCACCGGGGCTGGGGCACGACAGCCTCAAGGTACTGGCCGGCGAGCTGGCATCCGGCACGAACAGGACCTGGGAGTGGGGAAAGTGCAGAGTGGGTACAAGGATCAGGCAGACAGGGCGTGGGCATCTAGACAAGCCTCTCTGCACAGTGTGCTGCTCGGCACAGAACCAAGACCTGGCTGATCTCACGGCACTCAGAAGCAACTGGGGCTTTGTTGATGAATCCATTAGTGACTCTGAGCCCTATGCACGTGTGCACTGCAGCAGCAGCCATGGGACATGCCTATGGAAGCTGCAGGAGGCCAAAAAAGAGAGGAAGGTGAGCAAGTGTGCTGGGCCAGCCCTGCAAAGCAAGTGGGTCCAAGTGGCAAATGGACCAGGTAGGAACAGGAAGGGAAGAGGGAAGAGCATTCCAAGAAGGAATTCAGACAGGTGAACAGGTCTCCCTGAAGAGTTGCCTTGCCTGGGAGCTGGAAGTGTTTCAGATTCAGATTTGGGGGCGGGGGTTGAAATATTTGCATAGACTTTACTTAGTGAACATCCCCAGCTTTATTAAAAATCCTAAATCCAAAATGCTTCCAATGTACTTAAATGGATTTTCAAGCATTTCAGATTGCGGATTAGGGCTATTCATCCTGTACAAGAATAGAGGAGAGAAAAGTCTAGCTTTCTTCTAAATAGGATACCGCAGACAGGGAACTAATCCTGGTGTGGTAACGCCAAGCAGGCCTGAGTGCAGAAATAATACCAACCTTATATGATAAACTATGCTGGCAACATCAATATAATAATCTTAATACTTCCTCCTCCATCAGTAACTGGATGACATAAAAATAAAATACCCCAACAAGTTGAACAAAATATCCTTCTGCAAAATGTGAATTTTTTTTTTTTTTTTTTTGTATCAGGACCTCGCTCTTGCCAGGAACGTGCTTTGCGGCTGAGCAAAATCCCTGGCAAAATACAGTTTTAAAATGTTATATGACTACATCCTTTAACAGCCTTTTAATGAGACATCCTATTTTGGCATACATCAAATATAATCTTAAAGTGATAATTTTTAATATTGTAAAACAGAATTCAGGGCTGCTCTGAGAATCAAACAGACACAAACAAACAAGTTTCACAGAAAACTGTGAAACTTTTGTCTCCTGGAGTCACACAGAAAGGCGTTTCCTAAGCTGCACTCTATTCCTGATGATACACTAACAGTATACCTGGAAATCAGATTTGGGGGACTGTTCTTTTTTCTTTTCTTTTTTTCTTCTTCTTCCTGCTACCCAGGATTGAACCTAGGGTGGTGTGCGTGCTAGCAGATCTTTATAACACCTTCAATAACAGCCAGTAACAAATGCAGAAGTTAAGAGTTCTACAAAAGCCACTCACAAAGGAATGATTGTTGGCATTTCCCCCCAACAATTCTTTTTTTTTTTTTTTTGAACTCCTTAAAGTAGCAAGCCACAGGGACTGAGCCTCTGTTACCGCACACACTGGACATGGTGAATCAAGGGGACAAAATCTTGCCTCAACAGTGAACCGCACTGCAGTCAGAGGTGGTAAGTGACAGGGGAAGGTCACCAGAACACATGCCACCTGGACGTGGGCTGAAGTTTTCCTGCTGCCCCCAGAAAATAGCTCTGTGATTGCTGCAATGCAGAAGGGGCCCTTGAGGTCCTAAATTTCTTTACTATGAAGCAACGCTGCCTTTTAAACACCCAAAATAACTGTAAGGTCACGGGACCAGGGCGCATCGGGAATACAAACACATCCTCGACGGTGGGCCCACAAGCTCACTTTGGAGTGTGTTCAAGATATCAAATCTGGTATGTTTCAGAGCAAGCTCAGATCCTTCTGAAAAACATTTTATGTTTAATCATTTTTTAAAGTTTGTCTGTTATTTTTCCCTAAAATCTGAAATGAGAATAACCCTAGAGTAAGATTTTAACTGAATCAGTGCCCTCATAATCTTCTCAGAAAATCACTCCCAGTGTGGTCACTGACCCTTCCTGACCAGTTCTTCCCACGGCAAGGTGATCATCGAATCAGTCTTCAAGGGGTAAGCATCAAATTTTTTGGTCCTAAAGCAGATCAAACCAGCTGTGATTTATCAGATCTAGATGAGATGTGAGGTGTATCTACTTTCTCCAGGCACCAAAAAGAGTGTGTATTTTTTTATGTATTTACTTGGTACTGGGGATCGAACACATGACCTCATGCTTGGCAGGTGCTTATGCCACTGAGAGAGTATTTAAAAATCCTTGAAAGCAAAAGATGACCTCAGTGTTAAAGCTTCTTAATCTATGTCACCTTCTTGATTTCTTATCTTTGCCAGAAAAAAAAAAAAAGTAGAGTTAGGTGTAGGACAATTACCAACACACAACTGTTAGTTCTGTAAGGCCGGACACCACAGTCAAGGCTGGGTGGAGCGTGAGAAGTCATATGGTAGGATCCCTCACTTCAGAGACAGGGAAACTGAAACCCAAAAATGGAAGTGACTTGCTCAGGTCAAACTGCTAATACAACGCCCTGTGGAAGCAGAGACTGGGGCTCCCATTTCTGGTATTTTCACCAATACTGCAGGCATAGTAAAAGAGTCTTTGATCTCCTATTGGCTACTGAACCTTAATGCTACTGACCCAATCAACCATTGTGTTCATGGACATAGTATCCTCTAAGGTATTTTACTATGTTCCAATGCCAATAATCATTAGATTTGAATTTCTAAATGCAGGCCTCATGTTTTCTGCTACACGTCAACTACACATTATGAAGCAATACTGCGAATGATAAAGTAAGCCCAAAATAAGGAGACGAACACCAGTTTAAGAGCTGCAAATACGTGCATTTATGAAGAGTTTTATGAAGACTCTAATCCCACTCCCATTAGCTGGTAATACAGTAGGTTAATTTCTTTTTTTTCACAAACATTAATTAACTGGCCAAATAAACTAACTGGCCACCTTGTGGGCCTCTTGTGGTCCTTGCTATCCTTGAAAGAAAATGCAAGAACAGTAACACCAACAGTAACACTGCCCGAATCAAGTTCGGCTTAAAAGTAACATTTTGGGGCCCAGGGTTTAGCTCAGAGGTATAAGCACCTGCCTGGCAAGTGCGAGGTCATGAGTTTGATCCCAACTAACATTGTCTACCCTGAAAAAATTAAGTATCACTTTAATGTCCAGATTAATACAGGTGCTTTAATAAGACAGCAATGGAATTCAATGTGCTCAGGGAACCAAGCACAGCTATGACACTGGTTCCTTGGGCTCCAATAAGCACTTTTAATGACTGGGCCCTTTGAATTTACTAGCTCAAGGTAGTTGTAGAGTGAAAATACCAGACTATCTCATCACGTAGAAGGAATTGAAAAAAAATGTATGGGATTAAGCTAATGTGGCAAAAGTAGATCACTGTCAATTTCATGTAGTTTAATAAATTAAATAATAAAACCCTGGAAAAAATCGGGGTAACTTTTTCTGATAGTCCTGTTAACTGTCTTTGTGCCCACGATGACCGTTTGTGGTATGGTATCAAATTGAGACACAAATTACCAAAATTTTGCCTAATTTAAAAAAAATACAATGTTCATAATGTAACTCAAGGAAGTAGACTAAATGGAAAACTGCAATTCTTAATAAACATCTAAGGGTACCTATATTACATTTGATAAGAAAAAGTTACATTAATTTACAACTTCCCTTGGTACCTGAGAGAACATTTACTACATAAATTAATGGTGGTGATAAGAAAGTGTGAGAATCACTTGCGAAGTGTTAACCTCTGATCAGTTCTTAGACATCAGGGTGCCCTCCAAATTCCTGGATCTACAGAAGATGAAAGGCTAAAGCCATGCGCATTATTATTCGTGAGAACCCTGTGACATGCATAGAAAAGCATTTAGTATGGCGATAAAAGGTAAGTGGAAAATTTCTAAAGTGATATATAATAGGTAAGTAATTACCTGGCCTGGAACGATAGTGTGTGTGAACAATTTATTCAGCTCCACTAATTTATTGGGAGTGATGTTAAACTTCAGTGCTATGGAGTTCAGGGTGTCCTGGTTTCCAGCCTAGAATAATCAAAAAACGAGATTCAATGTGTAAGCAAAAGCCAAAACAAAACTCCTCCTTTTTATAGACAGCATTAATCTGTTCAAGGTAAGAGTAAAAGAAAAAGTAATAGTTCCATCCAGGTGTACTATGGAAGACAGTGAATACATTCTCAATTCTTTATAAACCCTGTAGAAGTCTACATGTAATACATTTCTGGGTTCGCCCATCTTCAGAGTTCACTGTGCATTAACAGATTTCTAATTTTGGTTTGGCACAACTTAGGTCAATAGAGTAGAGGTTCCTGAAATCTAACAGAAAACTGTAAGAAGAAAAAAAAAAACCCAAACCCACACAGCACCCTGCCCCTGGGGAGGGGGAAAGAGGGGCCACTTTCTCTCACATGGATTTCTGGCTCTTGCCTCTCTCTTCAATGCACTACTCCCACAGGACAGTGGCTCATTAAGGGCTGTTTTCTCCAGGTGCACTTGAGAAATTGCCAAATGAACACTGTTATGGGTGATACATTGTGTCAACTGGAGGAGTTCAGAAATTTAGCCAAGAGACTCAACAAGGAGCCGGGATCCTTCCCTACTCTGTAAACATCTTGAGCCTGTACAAGGAGGGCATGGAGGTGGTGTGAGTGCTACACTCACCCTGGAGGGAAGGTGGCCTGTGCGCAATATAAAGGAGAAAAGGCAACTTACTCGTCCTACTTTTGCCCTGGCTGCTGCCTTGAAGTGTCGCCCCTGTGCCATGCCACTCTGCCTTGGAGCCAGTTGATTATGGACTGAAACCTCCACAAACTGAGCTAAATAAACCTTCCCTTCCTTCATTTTGGGCATTGGGTATTTTGTCTCAGCAATGAAAGAAAAATAACCAAGACAAATACTGTGGAAGGTAAGGCACTTTGGGAGAAATTCAGATGAGCCACCAAGAAAACTGTATACTGTCATTAATGATTTTCCATGTTCGACTAAATCAGTGTTGTTCTAAATCTGTAAAGTCTGTGGCACATGTTCCAGATGTACACTTCTCTTGCCTCCTCTGCAGAAGGAAAGGTCAGTGGGCAGTGAGAAAATGAGAAGCTTCATCGTAAAAAACATCTCGCAGGACAGCCTGCCTGCCCTGTCAGCAGACAGACTCACGGGAGTTCACTGTGATGCATGTCGCTCAGTTCCCATCTGCAGCCGGGACTGAGCTGGGCGGCTGCCCCCAGGAACAGAACTGACTCCAGGAGAACTAGGCGGAAACCAGAGACGCTGAGGGAGGAAGTGGAGTGAGGAAAAGGCAGAGCTGCAGAAGCACAGTGAGACACCCACTGCCACTGGGAGGAAAAACTCATCAACGAGTGAACTCTCTCAGTGAGTCAGAAGTTTTACAGCTACAGATTCCACTAAAGAGAATCAGATCTTTTCAACAACAAAATAAGGTATCATCCATGCATCCATCCATCCATCCATCCATCCATCCAT